>JAHDVF020000264.1:0-465683 GCA_022606425.2 Lepidostoma basale | reverse complement strand
TGTTATATTTCCTAGTCATTTGAATTTATTTTCGTATTACGTCTGAATTCACGCATCTCTCTCTACGATGGTTCAATACCATCACAGTTCCCCCCTAGAGGAAACCAGGAAAACTCGGCAGAAAGTTTTCCGTTGCTTCCTCAATTCCTGGTGATTCGTTCTACGCTTGTCAATTTTCTTAGTAAGTTATCTTATTATGTTATTTAACCTATGATAATTGTCCTTTGACAGTACATTATTCTGCTGTCTTAACCACTAGCGTACCTACGCCTTGATACGCCAACACCTTCAACTCGAACTAATAATTTTGCCGCCACTTCTATTCCCTAGATTCTAGCAAGAATCTGACGAGTAAAATATTTTCCTTCGTTTCGCTCCTTTTATTATCCTAAGTCACTGCAAAATATATAAAGCGACAACGCTTTTATCAATAAACCTCCCCCCTAGAATCCGAAGACTTTATCAACCTCGTATTGGTGAAATCACAACTATTACACATTTACTTCATTTCATTTTTATTGTTTCCAATTGGAATCTAATCTGGTAAATTTTGAACACAATATTATAACTAAAATTACATCGCCATGTCCCTACAAAAGAAATTCTTCCGCTCCACAAAATCAAATCAAATACAACTTTCCTCATCTCCCCCCTAAAACTCCAGCCCCTCAAATCCAAAGCACATATTTCGTTACATATTTTTACTCTCACGTGCACATGTACTCACACACCGTTATTTATTTATATTTATTTGTTTTTTTTTTTCAAAATCAATTTACTACCTAGATTAAGGTAGGCCCCCGCCCGCCTATCCCAGTAGCCCACAACTCTTGGTGACCTGGGCTTCCTTCACAATTCTGATAATAGTTCGCGACTACAGATAACAAATATTTAACATATTGGTATGTGAGTACATGTAATCGCTATTTCCATTCAGCCTATGTTGTAATACACATTTTTTTTATTTTTTTATCTTTTTTATTTTATTTAATAACTCACATACTTATACACTTAGCTACATTAATGAATAAACATTATATCACCCACATTCTTAGTTAGATGTGGTTTTGCCTATATTATACAATTCGTCTAACATAAATTTTAACTTTGTCTTTGTCACACACTAACTAGAGTTAAGTAATTTTCTATTTATTTGATCAAACTTGTGGCACAATTCCGCTTATCCGAGTAATAATAATCCCGAATCTAAACGTCACAACCCTAATAACGCATTATTTTACAACACTATTAATAATAATAATAATAATAATAATAATATGATAACTTATAAAGCGCCGTTTTTGTGATGTAATCACCTCAAGGGCGCATTAAGACGTGTTTTAAATATAAAAATCTAAATGTGAGCGCTTAAAAAACGATTGGTTATTACAACCAATTTCCTTAAACTAGTACAATTAAACATCACTAAATCCTTAACTAATCTTATTACAATAATACACTCCCCTTCTTTCTTCCGTTGTATCAACCTCGCCTAGTTATCCTCAGCCCAGGCTGAAACAAGACGTCAGTGTTACACGGTGAACAATCCAGTCATATCTAGTTATTTCACATTTCCAAACATGCCTCTTTAATAATGTGATTTACTCTGGTCGCCTCTTCTTCATGTGACTATGTACGATTTCTTACTATATCTATTATATTCTTATTTTTATTGATAATACCTAGCCAAATGAATAGCCCCGAAAATCCCTCTAATTTTTGTAGTGTTGGGGTGAAACAATGTGTACGAATTGGAATATGGAGCCGACCCTATCACATACGGGCCTTCGAACAGCAACTCAAACTTGCTCGTGCGTTTTTTCGTTGCATTAGATTGAGCAAAGCGTCTGACTTTTACCAAATCGCCAAGCTGGTATTCAACAAGCCGCTTTATTTTCTTAAAGTTCCTTCTCCTATGAGACGCGCTCTCAATTAAATTTTTCCTTACATTTTCTCTGATTGCATTTATGTCCAGTCTTTGGCTAGGCGTCCTCTTGATGTACTTATCCAAGGAGAACGTCCGACTGTTTCCCAAAAATATTTCGTTCGGTGTATAACCCGTACTGCAGTGTACTGTATCATTGTAAACCTTTTCTATATTACTTACAATGCTTACCCAAGACGGGTGATTTTCATTACAATACGTTCTAAAATAACGCCCTAATTCCTTATTTACCCTTTCGGTGATATTAGGCCCGGGGTTACGAACTGACGTATGCATTATCTTTATCCCCATATGGCGTAACTCGGTTTCCCATTCACGTGACGTAAAGGGAGTACCATTATCGGTAAGTATAGTTTGTATTTTGATAAGTTTTGTAAAATTTCTCAAACATCTCAAAACCCCGCATGTATTCGCATCTCTTAACACGTACAGCTTCACAAATTTACTAAAGGAATCTTGCATTACGAATATGTGTCGCATCCCTCTTACGCCTTTCGGTAATGGTCCATACAAATCAGCCATTATGATTTCTCCCACGTCCCTCGTAATGATCGCCTTCAGGGGTCCTACTGCAGGCTTATCCGTCTGTTTTGCTAATTGGCAAATTCGACATCGCTTAACTATTTGAGTTATCTCTGACCGCATTTTGGGCCAAAAAAATCGTCCCCATACTGCCTCTATAGTCTTAAATTTCCCAACATGTCCGATCTCGGCGTGTATATACCGACTTATTTCCCCCGCAAAATCCTTTGGAATAGCCACTAACTCATTTTGCCTATGGTTTACATAGTATAAGATTTCCCCTCTCAAGACATAATTTGGTCCGTACTTGTGTACCGATTTCTCGTAAGGTCCATGTTTCTCATTTTTTTTATAGTTATAAATTTCATTAAGAAAACGATCTTCTCTCTGCCTAATACCAATTTTTGCGATATTTTCCCCAACCTCCATTTCGTTAGCCACGGCAAAGGAGGCTACTAAAGGACAGTTAATTTTATCTTCCTGTACGTGTACTGCATCATGCGAGTATCTAGAAATTATATCTGGCCCTACATTATCCTTCCCTTTTATATATTTTACTTGGTAGTCGAACTGATTTAAATAAAGAATCCATCTTGTAACCCTTCCGCTATAAAGTTTCCACCCTTTTAGGAACGTCAATGCCTGATGATCTGTTACGATGATTAACTTAACACCACGCAAATAGGTCTCAAACTTGCTGAGTCCGTAAATGATCGCCCAGAGTTCCTGCTCCGATACAGTCCACTTTAATTCAGCGCCCGACAATCTTTTACTAAAGAATCCTATTACATGGTGGTCCCCGTCGTCGTCAAGCTGGTACAGTTCTCCTCCGATGGCAAGGCCCGAACTATCGGTTTGCAGATAATACGTTTTATTTGGATCGTGGTGGTAGAGCATCACAGAATCCAGAAACAATGATTTGACATTTTCGAAGCTTTCCTGTTCAACTTGTGTCCATCTCCAAGACTGATTCTTCTTTAATAAATTGCATAGAGGTACCGTCGATTCTCCGTAGCGGATTACAAACCTCCTATAATAATTACACAACCCTAAAAAGGCTCTAACCTGTTTTACCCGCTTGGGCGTAGGGAAATTTTTTATCGTATCAACCTTTGTAGGGTCCATCTGGATACCGTTAGTAGTTATATAATGCCCTAACATCTGCACTTTTTCATGTAGAAATTGACATTTGGTCAGCCGACACGTCACACCTGCGTATATTAACCTCTGTAAAACCAATCCGATATGTTCAATATGTCCCTTCATATCGCTGTCGGTAAAGATTAATAGATCGTCCAGATAATTTACACAGAATTCTCTGACTTCCGGCCCCAATATCACGTCCATGGCTCGACTAAAACTTCCTACGGATGTTTTTAACCCTTGCGGTAGGACTTGGTACACATATGACTTTCCGTTGAATACAAACCCCGTATATTTCCGGCTATTTCTTTCCAATGGTATTTGAAAATACGCATTGTTAAGATCTAATGTTGACATGAACTTGACTCCATGGAATCTCTGTAGGAGTTCTGACGTTAATGGCGGCTTTTCTACCTCCCCTTGCATTCGGGAATTTAGTTCTCGCGCGTCCAACAGGATTCTAACTGTATTGTCTTTCTTCATCGTATACGTCAACGGGCTAGCAAACGGGGTGCTTTCCCTTTTTATAACCCCCAAGGTCTCTAATTCATTTATTTGTTCTTCAACCTTCCCACGATAAGCAAACGGAACGGGATAAGATCTTCTAACAAACGGTGTTTCATCGTTCATTACTATTTTATGCTCATATAAATGGGTCTTACCTGGATATGTCGAAAATCCAGTCTTATTCTTTACCAACACTCCCGTGAGCCATTTCACAGACTCATTATCTAGTTGCAAATTACTCGTAAATTCCACTATGGCTTCGTTATCCTCACACCGTCCCGATACCCCCAGCATAGAGATCTCAGCATTGGCACTCACACCTAAATGCCTCTCATTCCTCCATATCCCGGACTTAACAAGAGGTATGCTTACGGTCTGGTCATTTATTTTTATTATTAATTTCTTCGATTTCGCACAATCAATCACTGCCCGGCGCTCTTCTAGCCAATTGAACCCCAATATTATAGGTCTAACTAGTTTTGGTACAATCAAGCACGGCGTGTTGCAAATTATCCCCTCAGTTAGTTTCAGAGGTAGCATCACTAATCTTGAAACCTTCTGGCTCTTTCGTCCTAGAGCTCCTTTTATCTGCACAGTACTCACCGGAAATATGGGGAAGTCCTTCGCGTTCCGAAATTTATCCTCCCACATCTCTTGCGCTACGCATGTTATTTGGCTACCGGTATCAATGAGGCAGAATACAGATATCTCATTTATAAATACATGAATTTCTGGCAGACAAATCACTCCTTCCTCCTCCCCTTCTTGGTCGTATTCTGTATCCTCGAACATAGTATGAAAACCTGCAGCCGTTCTCTGCTCCCCAGCATTATTTCCACGATAGCCAATAGACCGACCTTTCCTCTGTAATACGTTAATGATGCCTTTTATTGGAGGTATTTTATTTTTTTGATACCCCAAGCCGTGCATACCATCGTTGCCTCTCTGTCTAACAGGTACCCTGATCCCTTGATTATCCTTACCTAACCCCTGTCCCGGCGACCAAGAGCTCCTCAACATTATTTTTAATGCTACATTACCTACTAATTTAAAATTACCTTGGTCATCAAAGCGTTGGGCCACGCAAACAACCCCATTACCACCATCCTCGGAGCTCATTTGTTCATCGATTCCCTCCAATGACTTGTCATTTTCTACCCGTTCCATTGCGTTCACTTCCTCTCCCCTCTTCCATCCTCGCTTAGCTGGAGATGGTGCAAACACCTTGGGCCGCTTAGTCGTCACCACGCTATCCTGACGTAACAAAAACTCAGTGGCTTCTCTGGCCGTCTCCAGACCCAGAGCCACCCAAATCGACTGGACGTTCGTAGGGAAATGTCGCATAATTGTCCCTACATACAGTTTTTCCATTGGAGCTTCGTCAATAGACTGCGCTATATCCCAATAGTACGTAAAATGCTCCCTCATACTCCGTCCGCTATCCGCCTCCCAAACCGCGTTATAAAGTAGGTCGCGATACCTATCCCTCACGATCCTTCCCCAATAACACTCCTTGAATGCCGTTTCGAACTCCTCGAAACTGTCCCAGCTCGTAGAGTATACCCTCGCCCACTTCTCGGCGTCTCCGGTTAAGCAATTCTCAACTAACTCCTTCCAGTTCCCCTCCCCTTCTCTCCTCACGACCGTTTTCAGCTCCTTCAGAAAAGCCAGAGGGTTCCCTTTTCCGGAGAACTTCGGATTCTCCACAGCCTTGTAGACCCGCAGTGTTCTCACGTTATCACTCACTCTCGAATGAGATGTGGACGCCAGTGGTTCGGTCCCCTCCACACCTCTCTTCTTCATCTCCTGTAGCATTGGCACCGCCAACTCCAAAAAGTTCCCCATCATCTCCTCAATCCTCTTGTAGGACTTGGGACCGTACGTTTTCTTCCTGATCGCCTTCTTCGCGCAGCGCCCCTTTGTCCCAGACATTATTTTCGATATAGTTTTCCCTCGTGTCGAACCGGTGTCTGTAAAATATCGTAGCGGACCTTGTTTTCTCCCCCCTTTTGTTTCCTAACCTGTAAAGTTAAATTCAACTATAAGGCTTCCTCCTTATGACTTAACACCTATTTCGATTGCAAACTCGCCCTTAAGCGAACTTAGATTCGATATAAACTACGCTCATTATAACGTCAACGTACCCCCCTAAGAATTTTCTCATCACTACGATTGATAATTAGTTCTGCTGCAATAGACATTATTTACAATTTGATAATATGTCTCGGTCGATTGAACGTTCCATAAAAGAATAACATCAAGCTCCTAAGAATAAATACAATAAATAACGTAAATTTTTTTTTGAAAAGATATATACGCACGGTGTTAATTAAAGAAGTCGAGAAAGTCGGAAGAAAGCGTGACGCGATCAAATCAATAAAACCAAAAGGAGTTCCATTAGAAGTCGGAGCCATCGACGAGCGTCCGCTCCACGAAATATGAATGTAGAATCTCCGCAAAACATAACTGTAGAATGTTGCGACTATCTGTTGTTAAGTAACCTAATAATTTACTGGATTTCAGAAGAAATCTATTATATATATCAATGATATATGGCCCTTATTTTTGATGACTGCGAAAGTATTTATTAATTTTATAAAATCAGATTTTTTTATACACCTAATTACGTTTGTATATATGTAAGTGGCCTATAACCGGCTGCCTCTGCGATTGAAATCCGAAATACCTATACCTAACCATCATAGCTTATTATCGATATTTTTATTTATATTAAACCTTATAATTATCTTACTCATATATTTTTAATTTCCTATTGTATGTTTATATATTTTATAATACCAACTCATCCGGATTTTCACACCTAGTCTTAGACTTATGTTAAAACTACGATTAAGTTACAATACTTTATGAAAATATACAGTTAAACGAAAAATTCAGATTTAAACGAAATCATCTGTAAATGCTAACATATTATACTACTTCGGTTGATCACCGTAATTGTTTATTCGACAATTATAAGCACTATCCTATATTCCTTTTGAAATAACATGTATTTGTACTTATGCATTCCACAATAATTGAGAATCATACTGAACTAACCTATGTGTATGCCGCTCCATTTTGTTAAATATTATTCTAAAGTATCATAAAGTATCTTAATTTTTTTTCGTACAATTTAAGTATCGTCCTCGAACCTGTAATAATTTCACAAATGCATGTCACATCGCCGTTCATTTCCTAGTATTTGTTATCGTGAACCCAACCCATGGCGACCTAAAACAACACCAGCTTGGCGAGACACTTGATCCATAAGGAGAATTCCATGAAATGCCAGCCTACAGAATACCAACTTGACACTATTGAAAAATTATCACCTATTAACAAACCGTTCAGGATGTCATCCTCCGCTTCATTATTTTAACAAGTCCCAGCATCCGCGATAAATAACTCTATCTCCTTAAGATTTAAGCCCGACACATCGCATAGAAACTTAAGTATTAACCGTCGCATTTTTTTGTTCCATCCTAAATTATTTAACGGCTAAAAATTGTCGATACTTTAAAACCCACAAGATTTAACGATATCTTTAAGTGATCTCCTCGTTATCTCTAGGATATCTCAGACCGCAACGCCTCATATACGACTGCAATTCGATTCATTTAAATACAATATTTTATTTTCCGCTTCGTAGATATTCACCTAAATTCTAACTTGCTGCAATTAATAATGATCAGCTAACTAACTAACCATCACGCCGTCTCCCCGAAAGGGCAGGCAGAAAGAGTGGACCGTCGCACTCTAACCGATGCGGCACTCAATCCTTCTCTTTTCGCCCCGCGAGAGACGCGGAGTGATGGGTTGCGAACCTCATCGCCACCAATAGGCATCTCCCAAATCAATAATATTTATTTCGCATAATTGACACATCTGTATTTTAATTTACGATGGAAGTAACCTAAACTCTTATTATTACTGATTTAATCATTACTCGTAATTCTATTTTATATAATTAACACGTCTGTATTTCAACTTCGCAATGTACATAACTTAAAATTATTATCGATGACCTATTGCTCATACGTAGAACATAAAGACATTAAATATAAATTTTGTAAACTAGCCATTATAAAATGTATATCTTATACTATCTCGTATTCATACACTATAATAATTACGTATCTATATATATAACTAAAATTACCATGCTATGTCCTTCCTTTACCTGAGACAGTTGAAATCCAAGTACGTATTATTATACATGGCCAATAAATGATTAAATATTTTAGAAACGACCCATTTATTTATCACTTTCGTTATAAATAATATTATTTACATCCTCCTAACAAGCAAAATTGCTACGGCGACCTAACCGACCGCGATCCCTAGAAATATCCTGATGTAAACACTTGACTCGAACTAATTTATGGTTATTTTGGTGTGAAAGAAATTAATGTGTACCTATCCGGGATTATGGAAAAATACAAACCAAGAAGAATGTTATTGACTCAAGACACATGTTTACCATTTTAGATCTCTCGCTGCAGTTTTTAGAAGTATGAAAAAAACGTAGGTGGTAACAAACCTTTTTACACACTACATTTACGAAATAAATATAACTCTCGATATTACTAATTCCCAATATTTTAAGCATGAATTCAATCTCGTCACGATCATACATCTAAACTAACTTAAATACTATATTCTACTCTAAGCATACTAATAATAGCGGGGCCCTTAAAATTTGTTTGGCAAATATGCTAATTCGGTACAAAATCACAATATTTATTTATTTTTTGAGCGTACTCTTAAAAGTGTGATTAGAATATACATGAGTCTATAATGCAGTGAATGTTTTAATGGTTATTTAAGTTGATCTCAAATATACGATTAACCTGTCAATAATTTAATATAATTTAAAGATTACTCTAATTGGTCTCAAATATAATTTCAAGCTGACAATAATTTAATAGAATAGCGTTACTTATGAATAATAATATTTACATTCGCCCTTTTCTAAATTCTCGAAATATTCTTCTACAATAACAAAATTATGATAATAATATATTTATTCCTATTAAACCTACCGAAAAGTGAACTAAAGTTGTGTTTCAATACTAAACTTTCTATAAAATGATCGGAGTTCTCTTTAAATATTCAAATCATAAACTAAATACCACGCCGATAATTATTTTCGAAACGATACGCGACCCCTGCATAGAGCATCCTAGCATACCTTCCTAGAAAACCCGCCTGCTGCACTTACGAATCCTACCTAGGGTTGGCATGAAATGTTCTAGTGATGAATAATTTTTAAACAATTTAAATTTTGCAATAAATTAAATAAATATGCATAATAATGAAATTATCAAGTAATGCTTTAAACCAAATCTCCTGGTCACGCGCAGCAAATGTGTTGAAATGCCCTGTCCACGAGGACACCTAACTGTGATGGGATCGCCTCCCACCCTTCCAAGTTATCATCAACTACTATGGTAGTTCCATCCTGGTCACGGCACCAAATGTGGTGGAATCGATTTACACACGTGAAGAATTAATTAATCCTGGTCACGGCACCAAATGTGGTGGAACGTCCTAGTCCGTGGGGAATTAATCCGTCCTAACCTTCCTCCGCGAATGGTGGAGCTTCCTCCAGTCATTCCCTCTTCATCCACCTGTACGGAGCTTACAGGTGTTTTACCTTACGCGAGTTGGCCTTCGTGATCGTCTAGAAATAATACCGTGTGACCCTTCGTTATGACCGATGTAATCCAAGCCCTTTTATTTGGCGAATACTGATAATTTCATTCTAAAGCTAATCGTTCCTAACCCTTCCGAATATTCTAAGCAATCCTGACAAACCCACGTATAATCAAACTATATGTCTCTCAATATTTCCTAGGAACATCTAAACCAAACAACCAAAAATATCTCTAAGTTTACAAAATATAAATTCAAAATATTATCTCTAGAAAATGTGGCAGCCCTGGAAGAAACATTCACACACAATATGGAACAAATACGATGTACAGTAATTTAAATCAGAGCGTAATGTAATAATGATGCAATAAAGAACAGCTTTCTGAAAGGTACAATTATATAGCAATTCAGTATCAAAATATAATATATTAAGTATACGAGTATAAGGATTTGTGGGAACTGGGATATGATAGTGTTAGTATCGCGTTGACCCAGATCTTTCGTCAATCTGGTGATTTTTCTCCACTGCTCCACAGCAGAATCGTCTGGAGACCAGACGTTCTACCTCCCAACCCTTAATCAGTGGACCTGGGGATTCAAACCCATGAACCTGGCCATCACCCTATCGGGGGTTTTCGAAGTTAGCCCACCCACGACAGAATTCCCGCAGACGCGATAGTAGGGTCTTCCACCTACTTATCTATAGGAGTCTGTATATGGCGCGGGCTCTTGAAGTGAGCTTCCCAACTTCTCTAACTGTCTTCATTCATCAGCATTCAACCATATTTATGTAGCATAATTTGCATGGGTCGAAGTTTATATGTTTATTTATATAGAAGATGGCAAATTTTGTTAGAACGCTACATGTCCATAACTAAGATTTCAGTATTCGATGAGTTAGTGAATACCTGTTCGGGCGCGATGCGTTGGCCCGAGTGTTAGTGAACTATATTACGTGCAGTATAGGAAAGGTATCAATATATCATATATATATATATATTTAGGTACATGTATGTAATATATTAACGTAAGCATAGTATAATCATGGAGTAAGCCGAACGCATACGTTCCAATTTCCTGAAATATAAATTCTTAATTCTAGACTTAGCTTTCCGTCGATCAGCTCTGGGCACCGAATTGACTAAAGTATTTTTAAATCTGCAAATGCCGCACCCTCGTACCACTATACTTATACAAAATAAAATTGAAGTTCTTGGTAATCAAGACAACAAACACCCACTGAATTTAATACCAAAAGCGACCGCTTCCCGTCAGGTCAAAAGTCAACTGCCCCGAGCTACCTCTCTCCCTGGCCCACACCCCTCTCGGTTCAACCCCCCTCTCTCCCCTCTCTCCCCTCCCCGCGTCTCCCCTGCTCCCCGCCTAGACCTACCCCCACATGGTTAGGTGTTATATTTCCTAGTCATTTGAATTTATTTTCGTATTACGTCTGAATTCACGCATCTCTCTCTACGATGGTTCAATACCATCACAGGTTGAACATGTAAAATATTAGCGGTGTTGTTATTATTAAATGTATGGTTAAAAGAAATTTTGTGTATATTTTTTTTGTTTTCATTATTTAAAATGAACTTCTACCAAGAAATTTCAATTTAAAATATTAATTATTTCATATATAATATAATTCTGATTTTGAAAATTTGGTTTGGTTCATGTGGTGCTACTGTAAATTTGGAGATATTTCGTGTATAAGTGAATTGTTTTGGTCAATTTAACTGTTGCCGCACTTTATAATTGTTAATTGTGACACGTTAAACGTTTGTACTATTTTACTGTTAAAATTATATTAGTTTTTTCGTTTTTATAAAAAATTTTGACAGGGGTAAAAATAAATTTTTCATTTGTTCCAATGACAATTTGAATAATTTCTTCAATATTATTTTTAAGTTCTTGCTGGTTAAGTGCCTAATTACAGCTAATTTAAAAAACGGTGGATACGTGTAACATAAATTAAATAAACATAAAAGTCCGGATCGTCCATGTCAACATGTGCAACATCGAAAAGAAACATTATGTGTTATTACATTATGTGCTAAATAAAAAAAAACGGTGGATTCGTAGAACATAAATTAAATAGACAAATGTGCACCATCTAAAAATAACATTTTGTGTTAAATAATTTTTATTTTGTTATTTTATTTGATATCATTGTATTTTATATTATTTGCCTATTGGTGGCGATGAGGTTCGCAACCCATCACACCGCGTCTCCCGCGGGGCGAAAAGAGAAGGATGGAGTGCCGCATCAGTAAATGTGTGACAGTCCATTCTTTCTGCCTACCCTTTCGGGGAGACGGCGTGATGGTTAGTTAGTTAGTTAGTTAATTATTTCATTTCTATGTTTTGTGTTAACTTACAATTCCATAGAGCTGGCTCAGTCAAGCCAATGCCGTCTTGACGTTATAATGTCATTATCGAGACGGCGCTGGTCAAGCTCTGGGGTCTATGGGCTATCTATATATGTTCCGACATTGGTGGAAACCATGGAAAACCTCCACCCGAACATTTAGGGTATATCTTTCGCGAGAGTAAAAAGTTAGAAAAATCTTTATTTTAAAATTAACAATTGTGTACACTTAATGCAGCTTAAGACTACGGAAATATGATATTCACTATATTAACCTATTTAGTATTCTTACTTTATTTAAGATGCTGGTAGCCATCTCCTGGAATGTCAGTTGCAAGTACTAGGGTCATTCGTAAAATAAGGTTCCCATATTTTTTAAAAATATACAGCTTTATTGTTTTCCTAAGCATTATACATCATTTTTAAGCTTAAAATTTACTCTATTTTTCTACATAATCGCCGTTTCTGTCTAAACACTTTTGCAGACGATGCTCCAACTTTTGTATCCCCAAGTCATAAAATTCTGCCGCCATTCCTCTGAGAAATCGAATAACCTCTTCCTTGACTTCATCATTAGTATGGAAGCGCATTCCACCCAAGCGTTCCTTTCATTTTGGATATAAGTGGTAATCACTAGGGGCTAGGTCCGAACTGTAGGGTGGGTTGGGCAAAACAGTCCAGCCAAAATCTGTCAGCAGTTCTTGAGTTTGATTTGAGACATGAGGTCTAGCGCTCAACACGTTTCTGCTTGTGGTTTTCTGTGAGCATTCGTGGTACCCGCCGCGCACATACCTTTTGATAGCCTAATTTTTCAGTTAAAATTTTGTGAATTGTGGTGTTGGAAGTCCCAGGAATACGAAGAGCAAGTTCGTTAATGGTAATCCTCCGATCCTCAAACATTATACTCTCAACTTCGCATCTGGTGATAGGAAGCTCCATCTTCGATGGCTGCCAGGCCGACACTGAGGAGTGTAGCGTGGCGGGAGCGGCAGGGATGTAGAGTGGAGGAGTTGATGAGTCAGCCAGTCTTGCCAGATTTTTCCCAGCGCGCCACTATCTTTATTGACAGCATAGGGAATCTTACTTTATGAATTACCCTCGTATTAATTCTTTTTCTCCGGTCTCAATCTAAAGATTGGTCTGCAGCAAGGCGATGCATCTCCTCTTCCACTCCGCTCGGTCCTCGGTAACTCTCTTCAACTCCGCATAAGAGGTGCAGCCCATATCTCGGTAAATCTGGTCTAGGTACTCTTGGCGAGGTCGTCCTCCGCCAATCAATTCCTCGACCATTCCCTCCAATACATCATGCAGGAAACATTCGTGTCGCAACACATGACCAATCCACCTCGCGGGTCTCTCCGCTATGGTGTTCAATATGTGCCTGTTCTCTTCAACTCTACTGAGAACCTCCTCATTTGTAACGTGGTCCCTCCATGACACATGGGCAATTCGTCGGTAGGTCCACACTTCAAACGCCTCCAGCCTTTTGCGCTCTCTTTCGCCCAGGCACCAAGTCTCGCAGCCGTATAGTAAAACACTCCACACCAATGTATTTAGAAGTTGTTTTCGGAGGTTTAGGTCTATGTTATTGGACTCAAATATTTTAGCTTGTTAAGCGAATGTTGATTTAAGAACACCTACCTACCTACATAAGGGAAGTTTATTTTAGTTAAAAGTGGGTACGGCATTTTGAAAATAGAATTTGAAATTGTTCTGCGTGAAATACTAGTCTAATAAGTGTTTTAATTTATAAAAATGCGGATGTTTGACTATTGTATAAACATATTCTATGGAGTCATAATAGTGCGTGCTTAAATCAAAATAACAGAGTGACATATTAGTGTTTATACTCATATATGGGTGAAGCACAGGTCTAATCAACTCTACCTTAGACATGTTTCCCGCTCAAATCTGACACTCGCGTCATTTTTGACATGACACAATGAAGCAAGATAGTCATATGATAAATAGTTACCTATAATTCATATCCTACTTCAGTGCCGTCCAACACCCATTTACAGCAAATTTATCATCAAACATTGGGGATCAAAACTTTGTCCAAATCTGACGTAACATGTGCGGTGAAATAAAATAGAAAATTGTGCCCAGAATTAACTACCATGCATTTAAATGTAAAAATATTTTATTATGATATAATACTAAATATCTAAATACTAAATATCTCTAAGTTACTCAGCAGGAATACCAAACTTTTAATATATTATATAAGACTATCATAAGACCGGTAGTCATCTACGCTTGTGAGACATGGTCTAACGCAGAGAGAGGAAGGCAGGCTGGCAGTTGTTGAGAGGAAAATACCGAGAAAGATTTTTGGACCCACGCTGGAGGATGGGACTTACAGAATTAAAATAAACCTTGAACTTGAAGTACGAATTAACCAGGAAACAGTAGTGAGATTCTGTAAGTCTCAACGCCTACGGTGGGCTGGCCATGTGGAGACAATGCCAGAGGGTAGAACACCACAAATTATATCCAGATGGGTGCCCCGCGAAAAGAAACCAAGAGGCTGACCGAGGAAAAGATGGGCGGATTGCGTGGAACAAGATTGGGAGAAAATGGAAGGAGCTGGGGAATGGAGAGAGATGGCTGAGACAAATGTCAGTGGAGAACCGTTGTGGAGGAGGTCTTCTTCTCTTTTATAACATTATTAAATAATATATAATATATAAATACACATATTTTTAAATTAAATGAAAACATATAGATGCGTAGAACGTTTTAAAAATAGTCCGAATATGTATGGTTTTTATTCTGTTTACGCAAAAAAGTTACAAACGCTTGGCTCCTGGGAGAGATAAATCTAGTCACAAATAAAGAAGGTCGCAAAAAATGACATTTGCGAAACGTGCAGTCGACGGCGAGAGCAGTAACACAAAAATACATATTTATGGAGAAAATAAAACGCTAAACAAAGAAAAACTTTGCGAAATAATCTCTACAGAGAAAACTACCCTCGCAACTTATGGCGCTCGCGAAAAATGGTTTAAGGTGTTAGACAGACGGACAGCGGCCATTTTGAGAGAGAAAAATAAAATGTGCAGAACTCGTAAGTACATCTTCTCGAAACTTTACTTTAAAATGTGAAATTTTCTATCATATTGTTCTTTAAAAACTAAAACTTCACCAAATATAATGTGAGTAACAATTGCAGATATAATAAAATCTAGAGTAAAGTTTCACTTTAGGAAATCGTAGCACCATCAAATAAATCAAATGTTAAATTATTTATTGCTTCTTGAACAATGATGTAAAACTCTCTATTAAATAATAAATACGAATGAAAACGTCAGTTGAGGAAAACTTACCACCTTAACACAAATCCCAACACATATTTTCATAGCAGCCAGATCATAGGATATGCAGACGACCTTAACATTGTAGGAAGATCCCTAGCAGCCATACACAAAGTATTTGAGCCTTTAGAGACAGCAGCCAAGGAGGTGGGTTTAGAGATAAACGAAAAAAAGACACAAATAATGAAACAAACCAGGAATGCAACCCATAACGACACGTACAATAAGTGCTTTAGTAACATCGATGTGTTCCATCTTAATGAAAGTGATTTAAAAAAAATGGTTGGAGCAACCCTTCGGGGCGAATGAAATTAGTTACTCTATTTTTTTTTCTTTTCTTGTCTTTTTCTTTTTTCTTTTACATTTTAAAATTGTATTTTATTTTTAATTCATTATTACTAATAGTTTTCTCTTTATCTTATAAAGTGTTACTTTATTACTCTTATATATTTAACCTTATGTCAGTTGTTATATAATATTTGTGGTAGCATGTAATTGGCCTTGTTTTGTTGTCTCTATGTGTTTATACTCATATACTGTAATTGCTGTTTGTTACCCTCGATAATAAAAAATAAAAAAATAAAATAAAAAATAAGGATCGGGACTAGAATTTTATTGTGCACTGATATCTCTGATATCTCTGTTAATTTTTCCTTCTCTTGTAAACATGCTTCCCAGATAAACAAATTCGGTAACTTGCTCTAATTTCTCACCGTTCGCACTTATGTCACAATCTGTCATACATTTTTGCTTTTCAAATACCATAACTAAATTGCCAGGAGCGTCGAGAATGTTGCCAACAAAAGCGCTACCTCGAATTGGGCTAAAATGTTAGCAACATAAACATTCAAGAAAATTTCCCAGCTGTGGGTGAAAAGCGTTTTTATCTAGCCCAGTGACAATATTTTTTGAGAAAAAGGTAAAATACTAAACACTACTCTAAATTCTTCTAGGAGTTTAATGTGAAATATTTATTTCATTTTGCAAAATTTGTCAATATTCTTGTTTATGTTCACATTGTTTCCGAAATTAATTACCGCACGGAAGCATTTCAAAACTCTGTTTAGGGCCTTCCGAATGAAGCAAGCTTTCTCATTAACTAATTAACTAACCTTCTTTTCCTTCGGAGAATTCGAGTGTTTTCGCTATTAGATTATTATTAAAGACTACATAGAAAATAATTTTGAAAATATGAACTTTATATTAATGCATTTAAGTATTTTTATTCTGTGTTTCGTAGATTGCTTTTATCCTTACTTTCAAAATATTCTTCAAAATAAGACCTTCATTTTGTGTTATTAGATTTGTCTATCCACTGGAGTATCTCTTAGGCAAACTAACTTACCAAAAAGTACGTTTCTTTCATGTATTTTAGATACCAAGAGATACTCCTGTGGATAGACAAATCTAATAACACAATATATTAATGAAATGTATGAAATGAAAGAATCTTAAAATAACAACAACAACAAACTATCACTTTGTTGTGGATGGGCAGAGAGAATAGACCACTACACTACACGATCCTGACACATGTCTCTAGCTTTCTCCACATTCATACACGCACGTCGGTTCTTTCGACTTTTAACATTGCCGGCCTTTAAAATTTGATTATGCCAAGTTTTCCTTGGTCTTTCACGACTCCGTACTCCATTCAAATCATAAACGTATACATTCTTAACCATTCCTCTTTCATCTATGCGTTCCATATGTCCAAACCAACGCAGCGATCCTTTCATAATTTTGTTCTTCGAGGATTTGAAATTCTGTAGTACATCGTTTTACCATAATTATAATAGTTTAATGTTTTTCACCTCTTGAAGTAAATAAGAACAGGTGGAAAAGAAGAATCGGTGGTGGTCTAGAGGATAGAACGCTTGGCTCCTGATTCTGATTCAGGGGACTTGGGTTCAAGCCTGGGCATAGCCAGATTCATTTTTCATATTAATGACCTATTTTCTGCTCATATTGGAGATAATTCCTGATTAAAATGTTGATCGACTGCGTCATGTGCAGCCGTCATAGTGAATAGTACTTTTTTTTCTATAATATATATTATACTTATACTTTGTATTACAACACTTTTTATACTTTAAAAGTGTTGTAATACAAAGTATAACTATATTTATTTAAATTTAAATTTTTAACTATTGTATAAAGTAAAGCATTTTCTACAGCGCCCTGGAGATGATTAATTCATAAAAATAGCGCTCTATAAATTATCCAAATTCTTCTTCTTCATCATCTTCTTCTTCTTATTCTTTTAATGGATCTGACGAACTGTGACACAGAAATCATGTCTCGTTGGATGTAATTATTATTGTTTATTATTGTATAATAAATTGTAATAAAATACAATGCAGTATATAATGTTTGAGATGCAATGGTGATAAACTAAATTAATTGCATAGTTTTACACTTATAACTTATAGCGCCCGTCATCTCCACGGGTACTTAAAAATAACAAACATTACTTAAAAGCACTAACAAGAAGCTTGAGAACTCGAGAGGGACTGTTTTGTATGGCTCAAGATAGAGAAGTTTACTCCTGCAGTCGTTAGTTAGATAAGTTAAGAAATAAACTAAAAATAAATAAATAATGATTCACGATTTAATTGTATCTCAATAGAGACGAAGGTGCAAATTGGAAACTAAATATGGTTGATCAAGGTGTTTACAGGACTTATGACCTGTCATTGGTTGGGTTAAGCACACGCTTTATGTAATTACAACATTCCCCATTCCACCTTTCTTTATGACCATGTCAGACAAATTTTTGGAAGTTATATATATGTTAAAGTCCTATGCCAGATTTCACATGTCAGTTTCAATGTGCCATCTATGAAGATTTTGATTACATATGTTAATCTTTTTAAGATTACTCTACATATAATCTTCATATAATTGATAACCCACGGTGGGTGAAATCCAGTATTCGTATACAAGTATAAGTATACATTCACAAAAAATAATGATTCTGCCGAAATAAGTTCTTATAGGAATGTTACAATCCCAAATAAAACCGTTGCCTAGTAATATAATATTCTAGTTCTATGCTGTAAAATGAAAAAAAAACTAACTTACTAAATAACCATCACGCCGTCTCCTCGAAGGGGTAAGCGGAAAGAATGCACTGACACACTTTAACCGATGCGGCACTCCATCCTTCTCTATTCGCCCCCGCGGGAGACGCGGTGTGATGAGTTACGAACCTCATCGCCATCAATAGGCAACTTCTGCGCACACTTCGATCGTCTAACGTCCACAAAATTAATCTTAAACAAATAATATAAAATACAATGATATAAAAAAAAAAACAATAATAATATAACACATAATGTTCTATTAGATGGTGCAAATGTAGTCAGCTGGACGATCCTGACTTTTGTGTTTATTTAATTTAAATTCCACGTATCCACTGTACGTTTAAATAACTATAATAATGCACTTAAAACAATCCAATTGTAGCAAGAACTTCAAAATTTAATGGCAAAAATAAATATTCATTTTTAAAACGAAGTTCTCATTTTCTACAAAGATGTAGGTAAAAAACAGAAAATTATTATAGTTTTCTTAATTCGTGAATTTCATGTTGTCATCGAAAACAGAATCATATCGAAAAAAGCTCAATTGGAGTGTAGAATGGTGTTCGTGTATCAACTATTATGTATGGAAGTGAAATATAGAACTGTCAAAAAAATTACAGCAGAATAATTTCTGTAGAAATTAGAATTCTTTGATTATACGAGTATAAGAAAGAGTGTCAAATGCAAATATGCATTGGGAATGATTAAACACATGGAAAGAATAAATGAAGAAAGAATGATAAAGAAATTATATGTGAACGACGTAAAAGGATCTAGAAATAGGTAGACTAACACACTAGAGGAAAAAGTGGCACGATCAAATCAATAAAATATAAAATATCGGTCACACGAGGAGTCAGAAAAATCGACGCGTGTGCATGACGCGATCTATGATGGAGTTGTTGAGGAAGCGAAATAAGTGTGTCATGAAAGAAAAGTGTGGTGGTCAATTATTTATACTCACCCCTTAGGGGAATCGCGTAATTATTAGTTAGTTAGTTAGTTTAGTTATTCTTTCAAAAAAAAATTTATAATTTCTAAGAGTTACTCCTGTGGATAGGCAAATCTCATTACACAATATGTTAACGAAATAAAAATATGAATTCTGGAAAAAAAACAGCGGTATTTATATTAGGTTCATGGCCAATATTTAACAGTGATACATTTTATAGAAACTAACTTTCAAATTGTAAAATTAAAACAGAGTGAAATTACAAGTCGCTCGAAGTTTTTAAAAATTTTACAACGAGTTTTTGAACAACTGAAAATATTTCAGTGCAAGTAGAAATCTCAAAGAAAAGCGGGAAATATGAAGTGAAAAGCTAGAATATCCGGTAACGTAAACAATTTATTCAAAGGATCCGGAGAACGCCAACCTAGAATCATTAAGTGGTCTTACCTAAAGGAACAAAGTGCACATTGCTTCAAGTTCCAAAAACATAAATATTTTTCACTTGAATGTACCAGACTTTCAAGAGTTAACAATAAGTTGGATGATGAGTCAGTGACGAAGGTATAATACTTTCGGAACGAGGCGATACAAACAAACTTAAAAGTTTAATAGCCTGTTTTTTAATTTATAAATGATATTATCTTGGGCACACTTGTAAAAATCTATATGAAAAATGTAATATTGATGAACACACAAGAAGAAGAAGAAGAAGAAGAAGAAGAAGAAGAAGAAGATGATGAAGAAGAAGAAGAAAGATAAAAAGAAGAAGATTAAGAAGAAGAAGAAGACGAAGAAGAAGAAGAAGAAGAAGAAGAAGAAAAAGAAGAAGAAGAAGAAGACGAAGAAGAAGAAGAAGAAGACAAAGAAGAAGAAGAAGAAAAATAAGAAGAAGAATTTTTTCAAAAGGTAAAATTATTTTATTTTCTTTTATATGACGTATTAAATGAGAGGCAAATTTGAACTTTCCTTCTTTAAACCTGGATTTAATAAGTTAAGTCCTGCCCAAGCAACAAACCCCGCGCTTGAATAAAAAAGTCTCAGTTGTCATTCTAAATTTGAATATGATTAAGTGGGCCAAGAATGAAAAAAAAAACAAAATGGATGCGCGACGCTTGCTTAGCAATTTAAATGTTCTCACAAGGAGTGAAAAGTGAGAAACGCTTTGTGAGAATATATTAATATAAGGCATTCTGTGACAGGGCGCATACAATGAATATCATAGTTTTACGTCAGATTTATTGCGTATTTTAAATGATTAAGGGGTAAGGGGCAGTCAGAGGTACGAAAAAAACTAGTACGAGTATTTTTTTTTGACAGTTATTAAATTTATTTTACAAAACCTACAATATAAAATTATTAAATTATTTTTAACTTGATTTTACCCAAATTTGAAAAAAATATTATATATAAATTATACATGAAGTTATCGCCATATTTGTAGGACTCTGTTCCATATTGCGGTGACCATTGTAACTCCTTATAGTTTCATCTTAAATCTTCTTCTGCTTCTTCTTCTCATAATAAACCTTTGGTCTGTTTCTGAAATCAGGCTTTCCTCTCTTGGGAGGTTGACTCCCAACTATCTCTCCATCTCTTCGGTGGTCTTCTGGGGGGACGGCAGCCGATAGGAATCTGATGCGCCATATCGTTTGGGATTCTGGTGGGATCCATCTTCTGCACGTGCGCATTCCAGTATCTTCTGCATTGTCTGCCCCATCTCACGACATATTCCACCTTCCCGATCTGGCGGATAGCCGTGTTTCTAACCCTTTCTCGAATAGTCCTTCCTGCTATCATCCTCAGAGTTCTCATCTCTGCCACCCATCTTAAATCATTCAAATAATATTAATATATTATTTTAATAGTGAATTGATTATTTTAAAATTTTCATATTACTTTAATAGTGCCCGATCAAAGGATGTTTTTTCTTTTTTAAAACTTACATTTTTCATAATCAATTAACTGTTGCATTTTTTATTGAAAATCCGTAAGCAAATTATCAGAGGCCGGCATTTTGTTTACTTAAAAAAAGCTTCGATCAGGCACTAGATTAACTGTTAAAATAATGTTTTTTTTTAAATATTTGAATGATTTTAGATGAACCTGTAAGTTATAATAGTCATCGCAAACCATCACTTATGGAACAGGGTCAAACAAATATGGTGATAACTTCATATCTAATTTTTTTCTTCATGTTTAGGTCAAATCAAGTTTAAAAATAATATTAAAAAGATCTTCTGCTTAATGCTTAAAATCCAATCTTCATAGATGGCGCTAGTGTATAGATTGAAACTACCATGTGAAGTGTGGTGTTACAGATTAACATATATACAACTTCCAAAAATTTGTCAGACATGGTGGTCATAAGGAAAAGGTGGAATGGGGAATGTTGTATTACATAAAGCGTGCGCTTAACCCAACCAATGACAGGTAATAAGTCCTGTAAACACCTCGATCAACCATATTCTGTTTCCAATTTGCACCTTCGTCTTTATTGAGATACAATTAACCCTTAAACATAATATAATAATTTAATATTGTCGGCTTTATAAAATAAATTAAATTACTGAAAAAAAAATACTTGTTTTTTCGTCCCTCTGACTGCCCCTTACCCCTTAAATAAAAGCTCATGCATGCATTCTTCGAAATTTCATAAAGTGTTTTGATTGATAGCCCAAAACACTAAAACTAATGAAAATGCATGTTTTATAGAAGCTCTATTTTATTTCATGTGAATGACACTTTCACCTTTATAAGGCAAATCAAATGCCTTTACAAAGTGACATATGATGATGCCTTAGAGAGGTGAAACCTGTCATTTTCATAAAATAATATAAAACTTTACGAGAACAGACCTTTTCATTAGTATTAATAATTCTCGTATTGTTACATACATTTATTTAAAAACCATTTACTGGTGATCGCTTTCTAAACTATCGGTTTGTTCATTTAGCCGACCACTGAAGCAATAACTTCACAGAATTCTCTAACAAAGATTGGGAAATTGTTGTAACCGCTAAGAAAAATTTTCAATGGTTTAAGGCCAAAAGGAAAATAAAGTGTAGTTATCATGTGTGAATACAAGATTAATACAAAATAAATAACAAAATATAAATTAAGAAATATTGTTATGATTTGGGCACTTTAAAAGAAACAACAAATTCAAGCCAAGATGGCAGTGCAAAATGGTGTTCTTGTGCCGACCCTTATGTATGGAAGTGAAACATGGAACTGGCAAAAGAAGGATGAAAGTAGAATAAATGCAGTAGAAATGAGATCTCTAAGACGAATGTGTGGCAAATATGCATATGATAGAGTGACAAATGCAAGTATAAAAAGTGAATGTGGTGCGAATGAAAGTGTTATGAACAAAATAAGGAAAGGGTCATTTAGATGGTTTGGACACATGGAAAGAATGAGTGAAGGCAGAATGGTAAAGAAGGTATATGTAAATGGCGTGAACGGAGCTAGAAATAGAGGAAGGCCGAGGAAAACGTGGCACGATCAAATCAATCAAATATTGAATGTCGGTCACGTGAGGAGTCGGAGAAATCGACGTGCGTGCATGACAAGATGTATGAATGTAGAGGATTCGAGAGAAGTATATCAGGACAGAACAGTGTGGCGTTCCATTCTTTCTGCGTAGCCCTTCGGGGAGACGGCGTGATGGTTAGTTAGTTAGTTAGTTTGTTAAATAAATTCAAAGTGTTGCAATTTATCATCTAAACTAAAATAACAATAAATTAAGTGTCAAGAGAAGAAGAAAATGCCGGCTATACTCGTAAAACCTTTGAGAACAGTTCAGTTAAAACACAACATCTCTCTTCAGAGCTGCTGTATCAAAAAAAAAATAGCTATGATATTGTCTAATCTCCGATAGAATAGGAATCACAACAAGAAGAAAATTGTTCATTTTCAATAAAAATAAGGCGTTGGACACGGTGGAATTCCATAATGATTTTTTAAAATGAATTAAAAAACTATTTTTCTTCACACCTTTCAAAGATTTCAATTTACCATCGGAAGAACGAGAAAATTGTTGACCTACAAGTATTCAACGAACCGTTGTATTCAAAAGTAAAACACAAGTGGAGTGCAATTAAATAAATTTGAATAAAGAATGCAGAAAATGAAATACAAATCACTTAACTATTTAAAATAGAAATATTACCGTGGAATGAAAGAATAAGTTTTCAAATTAAGTTCTTTCGTAGATTTAAAACTAATAAAAAGTTATTCCATCGGAAAATGCGGCATCATTCATGTACCTATGTTATTATGTTTATGTATGTATTTATAATATCCTACGTAATCAATAAAAACTAAGTGGAGTAGATCCAAAAGAAGATAGATTTAAGTGCTTCTAAGTTATCTAATTTTAGATCCGAGGAATTTTTATGAAGCATTTTTAAAAACAAACAAACCAAACTTTTCCTAATGATTCTGACCTAAAAATGCTCCTTAAAAATTCCCTGGCTCTAAAATTAGATAACATTTTGAATGTATACAAATACTTGTAGACAAATACTGGATTTTACCCATTGCGGGTCATCATTTTAAGGATTAATTTATTAATCTCAATTAAGACGAAGATGCAAATTGGAAACAGAATATGGTGGTCGAGGCGTTTACAGGACTTATGACCTGTCATTAGTTGGGTGAAGCGCACGTGGTGTAATATTGTAGCATAATAATAATAATAATAATAATAATAATAATAATTACTAACTTTTAAAGCGCCGTTTTCGTGATGTAATCACCTCAAGGGCGCATATATACATCTTCCAAAAATTTGTCAGACATGGTGGTCGTAAGAAGGGAGGAATGGGGAATGTTGTATTTCATACTTAACCCAATCAATGACAGGTCATAAGTCCTGTAAACGCCTCGACCACCATATTCTGTTTCCAATTTGCATCTTCGTCTCTATTGAGATACAATTAATCCTTAAAATTAGATAACTTATAAGCACTTGAAATTAAGAAAGTCCTTAATTATAATTTATCCATAATAAATAATCAGACTTATCTTTTCCATAGCTCCATTTAAGACATATTTCCCATTTTAAATATCCCTCCAAAAAATAAAAAAATAAAAATTTAAAGCCCCCGTCCGCCACTAGAATATTAATTAGAAAATCTCCATAGCTATTCCCTAATGTTCATGACTCGCCGTTCTACCACACTTTTTGTCCTCCTCGTGCATACTTTTTCCTACCCCTCTTTTTTATATGTTGTTCTCTAGTTTTATGTTTAGTATATTCTGTCACCCTGACGAAGCTCCGGCGGAAGCGAAACCGGTTGGTGTTTATAACGAATAAAGTGGTTTATATACAATTTTATAACTGTATTATTATTATAAATATAGATTTTAAATAGTTTTTAAAAGAATGTGATAACTTATATATTTTAAATACTTTTAAACTATTTCATATTTATTTGTGGACTATTTTTAATTAATCAAAACAAGTGAAAATGGTATGGTCGGGTATAATGGTACGGTCATGTTCAAAGAATGGACTCCACCAGACTCCCCTATATTGCATTGCATAATCAACCTCATGGGACTCGTCCTCGTGAAAGACCTCCTAAAAGATTGAAGGACAGCTGGGAATCTACCTCACAGGAGGAGCAACTCTCTGGAGAACACACCACATAGGTAGCCCTATGTGTAATAGACCTGTCTAATAAGGAAGAAGAAGTGAAAATGGCCGTACATGATGGATTTCTGGTTCCAACCCTCATGTATGAGAGCATAATAAGTGCGGTTGAGAGGAGGTCCCTAAGGTTTAGAACGTAGAACGATGT
Source organism: Lepidostoma basale (assembly GCA_022606425.2). Classification (NCBI taxonomy): domain Eukaryota; kingdom Metazoa; phylum Arthropoda; class Insecta; order Trichoptera; family Lepidostomatidae; genus Lepidostoma; species Lepidostoma basale. The sequence continues at coordinate 440,378 of JAHDVF020000264.1, read as the reverse complement.
ACGACAGAATTTCAAATGCTGATACTCGTATCAGGAAGGAATGTATAACGAAAGAATCTATCTATATAAATAAAAGGCAATTTTTGATGTGTGTGTGGACTATTTCTGAGGTTATTCCTGAGCTGATCATTTTCCAATTTATACACTTTACTATTTGGAATACCCCGGTCGTCATAGGCATATTATTGTTATTAATCGAGCTCTAATTAACTTCATAAATTAATAAATTTTCGTAGTGCGAGCGAGTATAGACCTTCAAGTTCGTATCACCTGAGTATCAATCTTTAGAGTCTATATTCGCTTGGCGTGATTATAGCAAATTAGTTGCTTATTTGACTCTTAGCGTGGCGTTCTTTAATAATACACGCACGTTTTGCATCGCTATTTTGACTCTTTGTGTGGTCATCGTTAGTCGCGTCATCTATGTAAACGATGTCTGTCATCTATGGAAGTGAACGGTTTTGTTTTGAGTATTTACGGTGAGTATTTAAATAGTTACTTTTGCCGTTGAAATGAATACAGTTTCTTCTGTATTTAAGTAATTATATTACACACTGGCTGACAAATTATATTTCGTTATTAATTGCTTTTAGCCGTTCGATTGGTTACGTCTTCTCTGATCTGTCAAATTGTACTTCGTAGAATACGTAAGTATTTGAAATGAATACAGTTTCTTCTGTATTTAAGTAATTATATTACACACTGGCTGACAAATTATATTTCGTTATTAATTGCTTTTAGCCGTTTGATTGGTTACGTCTTCTCTCATCTGTCAAATAGTGCGTCGTAGAATACGTAAGTATAATTCTATTTCATATATATCTTCAGGTTATTCTATTTCGCCGTTGAAATGAATACAGATTATATTTCCGCATTACATATTTCAAAGTTGTAGTTCTAAATTATATCGAATAGAGAAGAAATTATATATCGTTTTACTTACGTGTTATTTTAGGTTATGACGACCCGGCCATTCTGGCAGGGCGAAGATGGATATCATTTTAACATCAAATTAATAAATCCAGCAAACGGTAAATAATAATTGTATTGTTTCAATGAAAATTATATTAATTCTTTAATGAACATGTTTGAACCTTTTTAAATTCTTGAAATGAATACAGATTATATTTCCGCATTACATATTTCAAAGTTGTAGTTCTAAATTATATCGAATAGAGAAGAAATTATATATCGTTTTACTTACGTGTTATTTTAGGTTATGACGACCCGGCCATTCTGGCAGGACGAAGATGGATATCATTTTAACATCAAATTAATAAATCCAGCAAACGGTAAATAATAATTGTATTGTTTCAATGAAAATTATATTAATTCTTTAATGAACATGTTTGAACCTTTTTAAATTCTAATAGTTACTTATTTATTTAGACGTCCTCAACTTCGATGGAGGGACCCACACCTCGATATATGCGTAGATGAAGTGCAACCCGAAACCCAGGACGTCCTCAACTTCGATGGAGGGACGACATTGGATGCGTGTTGCCCAGGATCGACAGACATTGAAGCAGATGGAGGAGGCCTACGCCCAGGAGTGAACGGATATGAATTGTATATGTATGAATGTTTTATGCAAATGTGATATAGTATATTTATTTGTTTTTTTAATTTCACTTAAAATATTAAGGAAAAAAATTAAGACTGGACGTTTAATGGTTTAAACATAAAGCTGAAAAAGATATATAGTAACTTTTTTTTGGGTGGCATCTTTAGGGTAACGTTTGAACTACACTATACGAGTATTATTAAATCATAACGCGCTTTTGCACAGCTATGTTTAAGACCAATTGGCATCAAAAACTCATTTCAGACTTTTTGTAAACTTGCCACCTTGGTAATGTCCAGCCTTCAATTGTTCAATTCACATTAGTATTATTCAAGTTCACAGCAAGTTTGCTTGGATTAAAAAAATGTTTTAAAGACATGAACTGAATTAGGATACACACATTCTTGCACCTATACACATGTCATTTTATCCAATAAAATGATTGATATTGAACTTTAATTTCTTTAATATATATTGGGTGTATTTATATACTCCAATATAGCAATAGCGAAGCGTTGCCGGGTCAGCTAGTGGTTAATAAAGTATACGTTAACTAAACTAACTAAACTAACTAACCATCATGCCGTCTCCCCGAAGGGGTAGGCAGAAAGAATGGACTGCCACACTTTCCTTTCCTGACATATTTCTCTCGCTTCCTCAACATTCATACATCGTGTCATGCACGCGCGTCGATTTCTCTGACTCCTCACATGGCCGATATTCAATATTTGATTTATTTGATCGTGCCAAATTTTCCTCGGTCTTCCTCTATTTCTGGTTCCATTTACATCATTACTTTAACTAAGACCGTTTAAACAAGTTTTAACGGTCGGCCATATTAGAAGTCGGTAGAATCGGCGCGCGATTACAATTCGCTGTATGAATATGGATGAATCTAGAGAGGAGTGTCAGGATAAAGTAGTGTGGCGGTCCATCGTCACTGCTTATCCAAACGGAGAAACTACGTGATGGTTTGTTGTTGTTGTTGGTATTATTTTTTTCTCTAAGGAATCATCTGATTTGTAATGATTGGATTCCTAGAATTTTTATACAGGGCTTTTCATAGTTCAATTAGGTTCCAGGTACCTACGTGTTAAATTGGCCGGCAATTATCAGATAAATTAGTTGAGATAGCTGGGAGTGCCGATATGCGAGACCGCCCGCAATCCAAAAGGGAGTGAGGCCGTATTTCGTGGCCGATAGGCCTTCGCACGAGGACAGGCCTCGGGCGATTGTCTTCGGCGTGGAGGCCTAATTTAATGGTCCAGAGAGGGAGGTTATATGCGGAATAATTTATAAGAGGCGTATACTCAATTGGTAACTACTAAAGTAGAAATTATACAGTTCGCCGTGCGATGTTACTTTAGTTGTCAACGTTACAACTTTTTCACCTCTCCAACGCATTTGAAATAAAATGACTAATATTTTTTAATAAATCATAATAGCAATAACTGAATATATTAGTATCTTCCTCAAATATCAAATACTCAATAAACATACTCATGATCCTGAGGCGCACAACTTATGAATCTGACTAAAGTCAGTCGCCGCGGCCAAAGATATTATAAATTTTTATTTATTTTTTTTAATAAAAACGTGATTGTTTCGTCGGCTTTGCAGAAATATTTATGATATAAAAATATACAAATTTAATAAAAAATTTATTACACTATAAATATCCACTATTTTATTTATTATTTTAGTAAATATGAAAGAGCTGAAGGGGTGGATGCAGGTGCCAAAATGAGTGGAGTATCAGTAAGCTGTTTCTTGTATGCGGATGACGCTGTCCTACTTGCAGATAACGAGCATAAACTACAAGTCCTGGTGAATAGTATGTATGAAGTATGCATGCGAAATGATCTGATGATGAACGTGAATAAGTCCAAGGTAATGATTTTTGAAAGGAAGAAATCATGACAGTCTGCAGCATTAACGTGAATGGTGAAAATTCGGAGCAAGCAGATGAGTTTGTGTATTTAGGTAGTATGTTTACAAAAGATGGGCGAGTGGAGAGGGATATTGAAAGAAGGGTTGGGGCAGGCAACAATGTGAATGGTGCACTTAAAGTTATCATCGCAAACAAAAACCTATCAAAAAGCTAAAATGGCAGTGCACAATGGTGTTCTTGTACCGACCCTTATGTATGAAAGCGAATCATGAAACTGGCGAAAGAAGGATGAAAGTAGAATAAATGCATTAGAAATGAGATCTCTTAGACAAATGCATGGATACTCTGTATATGATAGAGTGTCGAATGAAAATATAAGAAGTGAATGCGGTGCGAATGATGGTGTTATGAACAAAATAATGAAAGGATCATTCAGATGGTTTGGACACATGTAAAGAATGAATAAAGAAAGAATGGTAAAAAAGTATATGTTAATGATGTAAATGGAACTAGAAATAGAGGAAGATCGAGTAATTAGATAGTAATAATCAAATAAATCAAATATTGAATGTCGGTCACGTAAAGAGTCAGAGAAATCGATACGCGTGCATGACACGACGAATGAGTGTTGGGGAACCGAGAGAAATATGTCAAGAAAGAAAAGTGTGGCAGTCCATTATTTGTTACTAACCCTTCGGGGAGACAACTTAATAGTTGTATAGTAAGTTAGTTTTTGAATTGTTTTATATCTATAAGTTTAAACAAAATGCATTGTTAATTTATTTTTATTTAACGCTAGAACATTGTGGAATTCCATAGTAATATTATCATGTATTATTATTATTTAATATTATTTATTAGTTATTACTGATAAGAAATATATATATTAAATAGCTCAGGTTAATTTTTTAAATTTAAATTATTTTATTGAATTTTAAATGCGTTTTTATATTAGTCTTTCATTGCTTAGAAACATTCTCCGAAACATGTGTTTTTTTAAAATATTTTGTTAATATTTTGCGGATTCAACAAAGTTATTTCCAATTTCCTAGGTTTGTATCATATTATTTTTTGCAATGGATAATAAAAATAAATATTTTATTGAAATTAAAAAATCATGTAGCAAATAGTTAATTTTTCTTTGTAGTATCAAGACATTATAATGTGTAGCCTTACTAAAATGTTGTATTTTTATCAGGGTCTGCCAATTTTCCATTACGCTAAAAATACACTTAGGTTTTGTGAACCGAAATTATTTATCCACCGAATCACAAAACATTTGGGGCATATCAAACAGATTGTTTTTCTTTGCCCGTAAAGGCAACATTTTTTCCGGATTACAAGTCTCGTGGGCATCCTGGTATTTATTTCCGGCCGCCCTACACTTCTGTTTATCGAACAGACACAATAAGGCAACATAAAACATTTATTTATTTTGGTATATCCTTTCTCATAATAGGAATGGGAACAAAAATAAAACCTTTGGCTTATAAAAAAAAGTTTTACTGTAGAATTCTCACAGAATTAATTACATTTTTTATAATTAATACAAAGGAAAAGGTCTGTTTTCTAGTAATTTTATAATTTATGCAAATGACATGTTTCTCTTTCTAATGTATTATCAAAAAAAAAAATCCGACATATTTGTTAACGCTCAGAAAGGCGAAACACAATAGGAATAACATTTTAAATGTATACAAATGCTTGTAGACGAATACTGGATTTTACATATTGCGGGTTTTCATTTTTAAGGATTTATTGTATCTCAATAGAGAAGAAGATGCAAATTGGAAACAGAATATGGTGGTCGAGGCGTTAACAGGACTTCTTAATAGATGGCGCTAGTGTAGATTGAACAAAAAAATGTTAAATGTTTCCCAACATTGTAGCATATATACATCTTCCAAAAATTTGTCAGACGTGGTGGTCGTAAGAAGGGTGGAATGGGGAATGTTATATTACATAAAGCGTGCGTTTAACCCATCCAATGATAGGTCAAAAGTTCTTTAAACGTCTCGACCACCATATTCTGTTTCCAATTTGCATCTTCGTCTCTATTGAGATACAATTAATATTAACAATAGGAATACAATAGGAAATGCAATAAGAACTAACTAACTTACTAACTAACCATCACGCCGTTTCCACGGAGGGGTAGGCAGAGAGGATGGATCGTCATATTGTTCTATCTTGACATAATTCTCGCGCCTCTTCTAAATTCACACATCGTGACATGCACGCTCGTCGATTGTTCCTACTTCGAACATAGCCACCTTTGCACAAACTAAGCCAGGACCATCAAGGATATTGAACAATGGACTGAAACTTTACAAAGAACTACCAAAAGACACAAGGAGTCTCACTACAAATCAATTTAAAATATACCTGAAACATTATGTAATTACAAGTAAGATCTAAAAATGTATCCATAAAACCCAATTGGGTTTTAAAAAAAATAATTTAAATAAAAAAAATGAAATAAAGTGGGACAAGGCTAGGAAAAAGAAAAGTATTTTTTGGTCTCGTGAATAGGAGTATATGTACGAGTATTAACATAATATATAATACCTAATACGTTTTAGAATATGTTCACGTGTGTCACGAAATTACTGTTGCATGATATTATTATTTTGATCTTAGGTTATACCTTAGCCCTTTCCCTTTCGTGACCAGATTTGTATGAACTATCAACTAGCTTTCGTAATCACACGATTCTGTTCCCACTTCGTATAATTTTCAAATATATTATTAAGACATGCGTTTATTATTGTAATAGTATTCACCATATGAAAATAAAAAACAAAAACCATATAAAAATAATAATTTTATGCAATTGCACGTCAATGAAATTGATGTTAAAAGTGCAACTATATTTCTAATATCATTTAGGTATATGAAATTTTTACTCAACTTCTATTAAATTAACTAAATCATCATATCATACAGTTTTTAATTTTACACAATTGCGGATGGTATGAAATATGAACACAGTTCGAATACATGTTAAAAAGAAAATCCAAATAATCTCACTGTTTTTCTAGTAGCTTTCATATTCAATATCTATCCAAAATATACCTACACTTATTCGCACATACACATTCATAATAAAACACAGACAAGTACATACACTTACATTTAAATGCATAATAATGCACTTACACACAGGTACATATCACGAAATTTCGTCAAGTCACACCAAAATTACATTACAGAGAGATACCTAAGAGCATTACACTACAGAGAAATATTACATTACATATAACATTGTTATTATATAACAATTTATTTATTATATTTTAATATTTGTTTATACATATTAGATTTTTTTATATGAATAAATCGTCTATATAACAAACGTTTTCATTCGTGGCATAGTGGTATTAGCTCTGACTTCCGTCACACTGTCTTTGGTCTGGTGTAGAATTCAAGTGACAATAAAATGGCGATAGATTGGCTACCTATCACATGTCACGAGAATCAATAAAAAGGCTAAAAACAAATTGTTTACAGTAATTGGGTTTTAACGACCTGTTGTATACAAGGAAAAAAAATGATAACTACTGGAAAACTTGGTTATTTCTATAAAAGCTAGTTAACTACTAGAAAAGAAGTTAAACAATACGAATGAAAACGTTTGTTTTCTAGGAATTTTATTATATTATCGGTGAATTACATTTTACGCCTGTATAAATGACATTTGATTATGTCTAAGTCTGGCGAAAAATATCATTCACATAAAATATAATAAAACTCCTAGAAAACAGACGTTTTTATTTGAAAGATTTATTTGATTTGGAGATTTACCTCATTGTTCAAGAAATAATAAAGAAATGTAGTTAATTAACTTATAAAAGCATTTATAATAGTAAACACGATTGTTTAGTAGTTTTACTTGGATTTAACTTATATAAATATAAATTGTGACAAATTTGTTTCGTCTTAGCCGGGCATTCTCAAACTCCTGAGTTTAGAAAGTCAAGAGTTTGAGAATGCCCTCGCAAGGCGAAAGAGATTTGTCCCAATTTCTATAAATTAAATCTCAGTAAAACCACTAAACAATCGTGTTTACTATTATAAATTAATAATGGAGTTTTTGAAAATTAATGTCTCAACCATCAATTATAGAAAGCTAACAGTTAAAAAAAAAGTTTTCTAACTAACTAACTAACTAACCATCACGCCGTCTCCCCGAAGGGGTAGGCAGAAAGAATTGTTTCCTGACATATTTCTCTCGCTTCCTCAACATTCATACATCGTGTCATGCACGCGCGTCGATTTCTCTGACTCCTCACATGGCCGACATTCAATATTTGATTTATTTGATCGTGCCACGTTTTCCTCGTTCTTCCTATATTTCTGGTTCCATTTATATCATTAACATATAAATTTTTTACCATTCTTTATTTATTCATTCTTTCCATATGTCCAAACCATCTTAATGATCCTTTCATTATTTTGTTCATGACACCATCATTCGCACCGCATTAACTTCTTATATTTTCATTCGACACTCTATCATTCACAGAGTATCCACACATTCGTCTAAGAGATCTCATTACAAAAAATGTTTTCTTTAAGTTAATTCAAAAGTTTCATCTTATAATGAATATTCAACTCAATTAATTGTTGGAAAACAATCTTTTATATGAAATTCAAGTGTTGGTGTTAAAACACCATCGAGTAGCACAGTACGGAATGCTGATAAATCGTATTAAATCTTTGTATATTTGAAAAGCTCGCGAATAACGTAAATCTAATGCTACACTACAGAATTTGGTACAAATGAAATGACAGTAGGAATTTCCCCGAGATTTTGAAAGGATTTCTTATTAAATTTTCTCTTTGGAAAATATCCTTTGTGGCGTAGAAACGTTACAAAACCTGTTTATTAATAAATTAAATCATAAAAGAATACACTCGGAGCTCATCCTTAGAAACCAAACGTAATTTATTACTGAATAATTGTGAATAGTAATTATAACCTTAGATAGTTTCGAGTTCTTGCTGGTTAAGTGCCTAATTACAGCTAATTTAAAAAAACGGTGGATACGTGTAACATAAATTAAATAAACACAAAAGTCCGGATCACCCATGTCAACATGTGCAACATCGAAAAAAACATTATGTGTTATAACATTATGTGCTTAATTAAAAAAAACGCTGGATTCGTGGAACATAAATTAAATAGACAATATGTGCACCATCTAAAAAGAACATTTTGTGTTAAATTATTTTTATTTTATTATTTTATTTTATATCATTGTATTTTATATAATTTGCTTAAGATTTATTTTGTGGGTGTTGGACGATCGAAGTGTGCACGGGAGATGCCTATTGGTGGCGATGAGCTTCGCAACCCATCACACCGCATCTCCCGTGGAGCGAAAAGAGAAGGATGGAGTGCCGCATCAGTAAAAGTGTGACAGTCCATTCTTTCTGCCTACCCTTTCGGGGAGACGGTGTGATGGTTAGTTAGTTAGTTAGTTAGTTTCGAAAAATTATTTTTTAAATTCATTTAACTCTTGTCTATGTATTAGAAGTATTATCATGATACTGTAGAATATTATCGAATAATTTTACTGAAATCTCTCGATGGAAGTTCATTAATTAACTAACCATTACGCCGTCTCCCCGTAGGGGTAGGCAGAAAGAATGGACTGCCACACTTTTCTTTCCTGACATATTTCTCACGATTCCTCAACATTCATACATTGTGTCATGCACGCGCGTCGATTTCTCTGACTCCCCACGTGGCCGACATTCAATATTTGATTTATTTGATCGTGCCACGTTTTCCTTGGTCTTCCTCTATTTCTAATTCCATTTACATTGTTAACATATATATTTTTTACCATTCTTTCTTTATTCATTCTTTCCATGTGTCCAAACCATTTTAATGATCCTTACATTATTTTGTTCATAACACCATCATTCTCACCGCATTCGCTTATTTAGATGACCCAGCAGCCCCTTATAACGAGCACCGTGAGAGCCGGTCGCCTAGCGTGGGTTGGGCACGTATGCCGAGCTGAAGAGACCAGAGCAATCAAGACCCTGTACGCGTCTAGACCGACTGGAGTAAAACCTCTAGGAAGGCCTAGACAGCGCCTAATGGACAATGTTCTTTCTGACCTGGCTAGGTTGGGCGAATTGGACTGCTGGGAGCAAAAGGCGCAGGATCGAGGAGCTTAAAAAAAAAATATGATAACAGTGTTTTAAATTTAACTGTAAGTATGATAGTGTTTAGGCCAAAACAAAATAAATTTTAATTGTACTCGTATTTAGCACTTATGAGTATGTTTAATAAAAAAATATCGTAAAAATTGTGTATAACCTTTCCAGTTTTATTCCCCTACTTTGCATAGATTTGGCTCGCGCTGTAAAGATGTAATGGGCTTTTAAACAAAATAATAATAATACTTATGCTATACTAATATTATAAAATATGAAAAACTATAAAAGTTAGAGTAATAATAATAATAATAATAATTTATATTTATATTTAATCGATTTAATATGGGAGTATCGTGAGAGGATTCTCAAGATTGATACCCCACTATTTATGACATGAGTTCTTTTATACACTATTTATGACATAAGTTATTTTAAACATTATTATAACCAGTAAATATATACATTAAACTACTTAAAACTAACTAAACTAAACAATCTAACAAATAACAAATCACGGTAGGTAAAAATAACATTCAAATTATTTTTTTTAAAAGTTAAATATAAATTACTACGATAATACTCGTACATCTATGTATAATATTTAAAACACAGATAAAAAATGAAGAGAGAAATGAAGAAACATATACATTTTTTGGGAAAATCAAATGATTTTACTGAAATCTCTTGATGGAAGTTCATTTTAAATAATAATTAAATAAAACGATGTTTTTTAACTACTTCCACTTTTGTCTTTATTTAGACAACGACCGTTTTTGCCAGGCTCGCTGGCATCGACCGTCAGCGAGCCTGGCGAAACCGGTCGCCGTCTAAATAAAGACAAAAGTAGAAGTAGTTAAAAAACATCGTTTTATTTAATTCTTATTTAAAATTTTGGTTTGAAACAGAAAAGCGGGGAGTGTTTTGAAAATATCACGCAATAATTCATACAAATAAAAAAGATAGAATTTTAGTTAAAAATTTAATATCATTTTAAAATAAATTGGGATATTATAATAGTGTTTCAAAGTAAACAGTTAAAAATGTTATCAAATTAAGTTAGCAATGAAAATTTAAGTATTTTAATAATCTTTTTTAAATGAATACGTAAGTTTGTGCCCCTTCCTGGAATTCTATTAATACCTACAATCTATCTTAAATTATACTCAATATTATATTATAAATCAAATTAAAAACCCAAAACTATTTGATGGGAGGGTAATTTGACATTTTAATATAATTATAAGTTGTAAAAAGTTTGACTTTCCAGAAAAGTACCGATTTTATTTTGAATAGAAAAGTTAGAGCGAAAATTGCTTTTCGGTGAACTGAAGGACTTAAAAGCTTTAACATATCAAGAAGTATAATGAAAAAAAAAATTGCAATTCGTGGACTAAGGAAATTAAATAGTATATTAGGCTATTAAATACATTCTTTAAAATTTTCATTAGACATGCTTTTATTCCCGTAAACCAATCCTTATTTTAAATATGAAAATGAAAAATTCATAACAAATATTTTATAACAAATTAACCGTCACGCTATCTCTCCGGAAAAGAATGCAGAAATAATGAACCGCCATACTGTTCTGTTATGACTTACTTTTATCGCTGCCTCTATATTCATACTTCGTGTCGAATTTTCCAACTCCTCACATGACTGATATTTAACCTCTTCGCTAGTGAGTTTTTTTAATTAACTGTATCTGGGGAGTGAGTTCTCGTGGCAAATGGTTGTCACTCTATGAGAAATGTTGAGTGACGTCACAGATATTTTGTTGTTTGAATTTTCAGTTCGGTAATGTAGGGAACCACTTTAAATATTTGTAAAAGTATGTGACAAAGTCCATAGATGTGAACAATAAACGTAAATTTTATTTAAATCAGACTGCGCTTGTACTATAGGCGCCGACGCGTCGGTGAGTCCATACTCCTTTGAGACATTTTTCTACTGGACGCGCCCGTGCGTCCATACTCAGGGAGAGGTTAATGTTTGATTGTCCCACGTTTTCCTCGGCTTTAATTTATTTCTAGCTCCGTTCACGTCGTTTATCATCTTCACCATTCTGTCTTCATTCATTCTTTCTATGTGTGCAAACCATCATAACGACCTTTTGTGAATATGGAGGAGGTTAGAGTGTGTGTCAGTATCGAGTAGTGTGGCGGTCCATTCTCTCTGCTTACTACCCGCGAAACGGCGTGGGCTGGTTTGTTGTCATAATCATAAAAAAAATAATTCTATAATATTTTATTCATTCATTCATTTCACGGTGCTACATCGCGGTATGAGACTTGCCCTCCTCCACAACGGTCCTCCACTGACTTCTGTCCCTGGCCATCTGTCTCCATTCTCCAGCTCCTTCCATTTTATCTCATTCTTCTTCCACGCAATCCGCCCATCTTTTTCTCGGTCTGCCTCTTGGCCTCTTTTTGCGGGCACCCATCTGGATATAATTCTTTTCAAATCAAATCAAATCAAATCAGTTTATTTTCTCAAAAGACATTACAAACATTTTTTATAGTTTAAGGCATCTATTGAGAACAGGTAAAACATAAGGAATATATAATACCAGGAACGCATGAGAGATGGTTCGACATTAGGAATACAAAATACTCTCCAAAGTCAAGAGTATTTGTCTTCTGAATGTACTTTCACGAATATGAAAGACATCGATCTCCGAAGCGATCATGTTCAGCAGTTTGATTGCTCTCCCCACCGGCATCACCAGAGGCAGGTTGGTTCTGCATGCTGGGAGATAAAACAGTCTGTGCTGACGCTGTCGAAGATAGCCATCCGGAACATAAAGATGGATAGCCTCCAAGATGACGGAGTTCTCAAAGAATCCCCTGATAAGTCTGAAGAAATGGGTAAGTGTGCACCCATCCCTTCTTATCTGTAGACTATTGGTCCCCAGCATGCCCAAGAGGAATGCAGTGGGATAAAGCCACGGATAGTTACCAAACTCCCTCATGTAGAGATATCTCAGAAATCTTTTCTGAACCCTCTCTAACATGAGCGAGTATCTCGCCTCGTGGGGACTCCATATCACCGAGCCACACTCGAGCCGGCTCCGGACCAATGAGTTGTACAAAATTCGCAAAATATAGGGATTCTTGAAAACTCTACCAGTTCGGAGAATAAATCCCAACATTTTCAGTGCAACTCCACATATTCTCTCGATGTGAGCATGGAAAGTCAGCCTACTTTCATAAACGATACCAAGATCCTTTATCGTTGAAACACGCTTAAGTTGCTGGTTATCCATTGTGTATCTGTAATAAACAGTACGCAATGCTCTCGTAAAAGATAAAATTACGCATTTAGAGATATTGAAATAAATTTGATTGGTTTTACTCCAGCGGACGATATTATTTATATCTGACTGGAGATGGAGGCAATCTTCGGGCTTTTTATCTCAAGGAATAATTTAAGATCATCTGCAAATAAAAGAAATCGCGAAAATTGTATAACCCTCGCGACATCATTAATGAAGATGGTGAAGAGGAGTGGACCAAGGTTTGAGCCCTGTGGCACTCCGGAATATACGGGAAAAAGTGCAGATTGAAATATACCGTATGAGGCAAACTGTTTCCTTTCCCTCAGGTAGCTAATAAAAAATAAAACCAACTTAGAAGAGAAACCATTTTCCGACAGCTTTCGCAGAAGTACATCATGGTTGACGGTATCAAAGGCTTTAGAAAAGTCATTATAAGAGCAGTCAACCTGGTGACCATTGTCCAAAGCCCTTGTCACATATTCTGTGAAAATCATAAGATTGGTTTCAGTAGAGCGCCCCTTCCTGAATCCGTGTTGTTCTGGAATTATGAAGGGTTCAACTCTAGGGAGAATCATTTTATAAATAATAGATTCAAAGAGTTTGGCCGGAGCAGACAGTATTGCTACAGGTCTGTAGTTTTCAACTGATTCTCTCGGGCCGCTCTTGAAGATGGGACTGATCTTGGAGATTTTCCACAAATCGGGAAAGGTATCAGTATTTACTGAGAGGTTGAAAATGAAGTGGAGAGGAGGTACCAAAAATTCAGAGCATCCTTTTAAAAAGAAGATAGGAAGAAAATCAGGGCCAATTGAATGCGAATTTTTCATGGCTTGAATTGAAATTTTTATGTCTGAGATGTCAATTTGACTGACACCATTGAAGCTATGAGTAGTATCGGCACTCGAATTGGTCACATCGTTATGATTTAGCCGCGGGGGAATATTGCTATAGACAGATAGGAAGTGCTTAGCGAATGCATTCGCTATATCGGCACCTCGAACCTCTCTATCCCCATGCATCATGGTGTTTATCATGCCACCATCTTTGCGTAAGCTTTTGACGTAGTTCCAAAAAGATTTGGGATCGTCCATGAGATTACCCTCAATGGTGCCCACATATGTTCGAAAGGCCAATCGGACACTGCGAACCACCATCGAGCGGTAGTGACTGAATTGTTCATACTCACCACGAGAGCCAGTAGCTTTCCACTTCTTATGATGAGCATGCTTCATCCTTATATTTCGTATGATATCCTAGTAAACCACTTAGGATATCTCCGTCCACCATTGCTCATGTGTTTCCTGGGGAAGCACAAATCAAAAATGTTATATAAAATACGGTAAAAGTATTGTAAGGCTTCATTTACGGTATTCAAGTTGTATAAGCTACTCCAATCAATCTGAGTCATTAAATGATAAAGTTTGTCAAAGTTTCCTCGCCCAAAATTCCAACCGCGGAAGGTGCTGGCATCATGTTTGGGTACTCTAGTGACCCCCGAGACCATCTTACCGTCACACACAAACTCCAGCGATGGATGGTAACTATCTTCGGGTACCAGAGGAAACAATGACCGAAAAACTTGCAACTTCATGTTGCTCAGAATCAAGTCAAGAACTCTGAGATCAGAGTTCAGAATACCATTGCACTGGGTGAGCCCAAACACCGCGCACAAGAACTCCAGGTCCTGCTGAACACTGTCGCTCCCACGCGCGGAGTGAAGATTGAAGTCCCCCATCACAATGACATTCCGATCTCCTATCAGGCCGTGGTTCATATGCATTGAATCAAAAAAGCGTTTGTAGACATCCCAAGAAGATCCCGGTGGAATGTATACCACGCATAAAAAAATATTGACATTTGAGTTGTAAGTCAGTTTTACCCATAAGTCCTCATTTTCGGATTCAAGGCCGAGGATGCGCTCGGCCGTAAGCGCGTCCTCTTTCCTGATAGCCAGAAGACAACCGCCACCCTGCCTATGGCCACTGCCGTTGTCTCTGTCTCTCCTAAAAACAAGGAATGAATCCGTATCAAAAAGCTCAGAGGAGAAGACACTCGGATTAAGCCATGTTTCGGAGAGTGCAATTATATTTGCGTCACTCGCCAAAACACTGGTGTAAAACGTCGAGCATTTTGTCTTCAATCCTCGAACATTCTGATACAGAATACCAAAATTATCACGTCAGCTGAGCATCGGAAGTCGAGGAGCCGCCACACTTGACCGCCACTCCTTAATGAAAGACTGTCGCGGCCAGTGTTTCGGCTTTAAGACCTCCGACACGGCCGACGTAGGAACGCCAATTTTGAACGACGCATAGGAACCATCTCTGGGCTTCATTCTATGGACCGTATACGAAGCCTTACACAGAGAATTTAAGTAGGTTTTCATCTCCTCCGCCGAGGTTTCCGGATGGAAGGGATAAAAGTGGAAGTTTTTCTGGGACGTTGTGGGTGTTTGCTCCTTGCGGGAACCACGGACAGCGAGCCGACGCCTTCCCGAAACAACACTCCACCCTCCCGGAACACTGGGCTGCGAGACAATATTCCCATTCCCTCCATCATTCTGAGGACGGGCATTGACTGCTGCAGCTCCTGATGCGTCGGTTGTCGGGTCCTTCGATTTCTTGGCAGCCGATACACCAGATACAGGACGTTTTCCCTTGGTGACACTCCCTACAACCACCCGTGATGCCTGAGCAGCGTAGGAAGTGGAGGGTACTGCGAGCGAATTGGATGATGCCACACGCGCAGCGGCACGTGTCGAGGCCCGTGTAGCCGGGCGAGGCAAAGTACGCGCACCCACATCGTGTGCGCTAGCCGCTACATCAGCATGTGACGCGGCGCTAGTATCACTTGTAACATTTGCCGGCTCTGTTGGTCCTGTGTTGCACAGAGCCGGTGCGGGTGCCGAATGGCCCACTCGGGAAGTATCGGCCTCACTCGGCCGCGGCGTCAGAGGGGCCGGGGGGGGCGACACCGGCAGAGCCGGCGCAGGTCCCGCAGTACATGCGTATGTACTTGTGTCGGCGGCGGTAGAAACACTGCCATGGTGGCAATTACATTTCTTCAATGATTCGACAAATGCTGATATTTTATCAAATTTAACATGCAGATCGAGAACTTGTTGCAGAAGACTCATGTACGTTGGCGAATCCATTGCAAACGATGTTTCGCGAACAAATAATACAAAAAAGAATTAATTTACTCGGACGTCAAAAAACGATCCGTCACGTGTCACAGGTAAACTCACTCCTTGGTGTTCTACCCTCTGACATTCTTTCCACATGGCCAGCCTACCGTAGGCGTTGAGATTTACAGAATCTCACTACTGTTTCCTGGTCAATCAGTTCTTCAAGTTCAAGGTTTCTTTTAATTATGCAATTCCCATCCTTCAGCGTGGGTCCAAAATTTTTACTCAGTAATTTTCGCTCAAAAACTGCCAGCCTGCCTTCCTCTCTCTGCGTTATAGACCATGTCTCATAGCCGTAGGTGACTACCGGTCTTATGATAGTCTTATATATTAAAAGTTTTAGTAAAAGTAATTTAGACCCCAGAAGCTTTTTACACCCATGAAACGATCTGTTTGCTGCTAATAGGCGAATATTTAATTCTTCTGCCAGCTTAAATTGTAAATAAGACACTTGTTTTTCACCACTTGAGTATTACATTTTACACAATTAGTTTCGGAAGCTACAGATGCTTCCATCTACAGGTTTCAATGTTAACTTCAATATTTAGCTTCCGAAATTAGTCGTGTAAAATATAATACTCAAGTGGTGAAAAACAAGTGTTTTATTTACAATTTAATCATGTCCTACCACAAAGTGAATGCCGAAACAATAAATAACACTTCTGCCAGCTTATTCTTCTATAATATTATATACTTACTCTATCCAACTCTTGAAGAGTTTTAGCCTCCTTGATGATTTTTCGTCAAGCTCCTAGAATCCTGCGCCTTTTGCTCCCAGCAGTCTGATTTGCCCAACCTAGCCAGATCAGCCAGAACATTGTCCATTAGGCGCTGTCTAGGCCTTCCTAGAGGTCTTATAATATTATATAAACTTTATAAATTTTAACTTCATTATAACATGTTCATCTTGAAGTAATATTATATAACGCAACCAGTACAGTATTTCCATTACACGAATGAGGAAAGTAAAAAAAAAGGAAATCATGATTTTTTTCCTGTCATATCGATACGTATGATTCGTCTATTTAGACTGTAGATTCGCGTATTCTAGTCTGTTCACGTACTACGGTCTCCTTAGGAAAATTAGTCTCCCAAAAGGATACAAACAAGTGGTGAGAAAAACAAGGAAACTTCGAAATCATTCTAGTGTTGGGCGAATGAAAAATATTCTAGAGTGAACGAGGATTTTCAGCTTTTTAAATTTAAAAACAACGCACTGCATTCACTCGTTTTATTGTAGCATATATAATTTAAACAACATAAGAGTTGTTTGGAAATTCGGCAACTTCCTCCAATGACCGAATTTACGTATCTGGGAAGCTTGTTTACAAGAGACGGAAAAATAGAGAAAGACATCGAAAGAAGGGTTGGTGCTGGGAATAAAATAAATGGCGCACTCAAAGTCATTACTGCAAATAGAAATATATCCACAGAAGCAAAAATGGCAGTACACAACGGAGTTCTAGTGCCAACCCTCATGTATGAAAGTGAAGCTTAGAGCTGGCAAAAGAAGGATGAAAGCAGGATAAACGCCGTAGAAATGAGATCACTAAGAAGAATGTGCGGAAAAACGTTGTATGATAGAATACCGAACGATGAAATAAGAGAGAAATGTAAGACAGATGACTGCATCATGGATATAATTAAAAAGGATACTTGAGATGGTTTGGACATATGGAACGAATGGATGAGAGTAGAATGGTTAAAAAGTTGTACACAAGCAGCGTGAGTGGGAAAAACATGGCATGAACAAATTAATCAATTACTAAAAGGCGGCCACATTCGATGTCGGAATAATCGACGTGCATGCATGGTACGATGTATGAATGTAGAGAAAGCCCGAGAGGTATGCCAGGACAGAGCATTGTGGTGATCTCTGCCTCTCTGCCTACCCCTCCGGGAAAATGGCGTGATGGTTGGTTAGTTTTTAATGAGTGAATGCAGTGCAAATAACATCTTTAAGAATAAAATTATAAAAGGTTCATTTATATGGTTTGGATACTTGAAAAGAAAGTATACGAGTATGTTAATGATATAAACGTAACAGGAAACTAGATCAAATCAATAAAAAATATGAAATCAACGTGCCTGCATGACACGATGTATGCATGTTGAGGAATGAGAGATCTATGTCAGGAATGTACTGGAACGATTCGATTTATGTTTAATCAATCTACTCGTATTTCAAATTTCATAATTCGATTCCGAGATTAATTTTCGAATATCTCAAAATACTCGAATATCTCAAAATACTCGATTCGAATAATAAGTGCGGATACAAACATCAGTCCCAACACTAGAACATTCTCACTTTAATTTTTGCACTCTTCACACGTAGGAACTTGCTTCTGGCTAAAAAGATTGTTATGTTCTAAACACAGTTTAAGCTTTTTTTCTTTTGACGTTGCGTAAGTACTTTTTATAGTTATTGTGATATTTTGTTGGTGTAGTGTACCCTAAAAAGGGCGGTATATCGTGAATGTCTGGATTTCACGTTGTTTATATTAGAGTCAAACCACCAATGAATGACCGTTTAAGGTTCAGCTTGTACTGAAATCCACATTAAAGGCATTGATTTCATTATTTCAGTGTACAAAATAAAAGAAAACAATAAAAAACACATTGACTTCTCTGAATTCTCTAACTTTTTTATTGAAATATGAGTATTACTATTAAAATTAATATTTCTCTAAAAAAAATAGCACAATCACCAGTAAATGACCACTTCAGGTTATATTGATACAATACGAGTACATAGATTTTGTTACATTGTCACATTATGAAACACCCTAAAATATAAAAATATGTAAATATTCAAAGAATTGCATAAGAAATAACATTAAAAAATCACTTACCACACTTTTTCTTATAAAAAAACTACTAACAATCTCAAAACAACAACGGGAAGACGCACTTTTACGGTTTAACAAGGCACAGTTCAAAACTGATAGTTCTGTTTCTTACCAACAGTTGTCTCTGCCTACCTCTTTTGTCATAGTTTCTTGGGATTAAAGTTTTTTGACTGGACACATAGAGTAATTCTTATTATATTTTGTTTTATTAACCAACGGTCATTTACTGGGGGGTGGTCAAATACTGGTGCTTCGACCCTATATTTTCCCAGTAGCTTCGGAATCTTTAATACAATATACTATTTAAGTTATGATACAATCTAAGGATTGGTCATGTGTTGCGACACGAATGTTTCCTGCATGATGTGTTGGAGGGAATGGTCGAGGGATCGATTGGCAGAGGACGACCTCGCCAAGAGTACCTAGACCAGATTTGCCGAGATGTGGGCTGCACCTCTTATGCGGAGTTGAAGAGAGTTGTCGAGGTCTGAGCGGAGTGGAAGAGGAGATGCGTCGCCTTGCTGCAGACCAATCATTAGATTGAGACCGGATAAGAGATATAATCTAACTAAGTAACTAAGCATCACACCATCTCGCACAAAGAATGAACCGCCACATTTTTATATCCTGATATACTTCTCAAGCTTTCTTAATGTTCGTACGTCGTGTCATGCACGCACGTCGATTTTTTCCGACTCCTTACGTGCCCGACATTTAATATTTGATTGGTTTCATCGTACCACGTTTTCCTTGATCTTCCTCTTTTTCTTATTCTATTTACATTGTAAACATAAACGAGTATTTTTTTCTACAACACGTTTTTTTCATTCATTCTTTCCATGACTTCGAATGACCTAAAAGTCCCTTTCATTATTTTGATCATAACGCTTTCATTCACAGTGCACTCCCTTCTTGTATTTTGCATTTGAAAATCTATCATTTACATATGTCACACATTCGTCTAAGATATCTCATTTCTACTGCAATTTCTCTACTTTCATCTTTCTTTCGCCAGTTCCATGTTTCACTTTCATAAATAATGATTATCCAATAATATCATTATTGAAATTATATCTCTTAGATAATGCGGTGCGAAAAAAAGTGTAATGAACAAAATAATTAAAATATACTTTCTTAACCATTCTTTCCCCATCCATGCGTTCCATATGTCCGAACCAACGCAGCGATCCATTCATAATTTTGTTCATAACACCTTCTTCCGCTCTACATTTCTTTCTTACATCAGCATTTAAGATTCTGTCGTATATCGTTCTACCACACAAACGTCTAAGGGACCTCATCTCTACCGGATTTATTCTGCTTTCATCATTTTTCTGCCAGTTCCATGCTTCGCTTCCATACATTAGTGATGGGACCAGAACTCCAGTGTGAACGAAGCTAGAAAAAAGGAAGACCATAGAAATTGTGGCACTATCAAATCAATCAAATATTAATTATCCAGCACTTGAGGAGTCGGTGAAATCGACGTGGGTGGATGACAAGATGTGTGAATATTGTGGGACCAAGAGAATTATAGTATGTCAGGAAAGAACAGTGTGGCGGTCCATTCGTTTTGCCTACCCCTTCGGGGGACAGCATAATGTTGAGTAAGTTTTAATCATTATTCAAGTAACATACATTATTTGAAATAACCTTATGGCAGGGATGGCGAACCTTTTTGAGCCCGAGGTCCAATTTTTTTTTCAATATAATATCTCGCGTGCCATGGAAATAAAAATGCGTCAAATGTTTGTGTAACTTCAGATTTTTAATATTAACAAAGCATTAATACACCGAAAAATAATTAAGTATTAATTAATGGCAAAAAAGTAAAAAAAATACTTCTTCTTCTAAAGTGCCCTGTCAGATCCCCCAACGTTGGCGATTACTCTGGTAAACTCTTCCCTATCCTGCGCTGTCCGGAATAGCCCCTCCACAGTTCCGATTCCCGTCCATTCCCTCACTCTCCCTGCCCCGCTGCAGCCCTCTATTTTCCTCTTCAAAATTAGATGCAGCGGGCGATATTTTTCTCCTCGCAGAACGTGACCCAGATATGCAATCTTGCGGACTTTGATCAAAAAATGACTTAATCAAAAAAAATGTAGAACCCTCAAAACTTCATTTTTAGTGAGATTTATGTTGTTGGGTGTTAGATGCCATTTTTTTATATATCGGGTTCATAGCTGGTAGCTTTTAAAGGAATACAAGCAGTAGCGCATTCGTCTGTAAGTCTACTTCTTATGTCAGATTCAATAAAGTTGATTGAAGAAAATAATGATTCACAGGAATAATTCGACGAAAAAATGTCGACGACGGGAAGTATTAAACAATGCGATCTATTTAAACAGGAATGTCATCATATCCTTCAATTTCGTCGTTGGTGAAATTATTAATGAACGAAGAAAATACACATGGCTATTTAAATATTATTTACAACATTTTGAATGTATACAAATACTTGTAGAAGAATACTGGATTTTACCCATTGCGGGTTATCAATTCAATGAATAATTGTATCTCAATAGAGACGAAGATGCAAATTGGTAACAGAATATGGTTGATCGTGGTGTCTTATGACCACCATGTCTGACATGGTGGTCATAAAAAAAAGGTGGAATGGGGAATGTTGTATTACATAAAGTGTGCGCTTAGCCCAACCAATGACAGGTCATAAGTCCTGTAAACACCTCGATCAACCATAATCTGTTTCCAATTTGCATCTTCGTCTCTATTGAGATGAATTATTCCTTAAATATTTTTTGATATCTTAATCTTCTTCTTCTTCTTCTTCACTTTTGGTAGACTCAGGAGTCTGCTATTTCAGGCGGGTCCTCTTGAGACGCTGAATTCCAGCTTTCTCTCTATCGTTTCTGAGGTCTTCCTGGTCAGCGTTGTCCGCTTAGCGTTCCATGGAGAGCTATGTATGGTATTCTATTTGAGCTCATTCTCTCTATATGTTGATGCCAGTATCGCCGTCTTTGATATCCCCATCTGACAACATCTTCGACCTCACAGATTTCTCGGACTGCTGTATTCCTAACTCGATCACGTAGGGTTTTGCCAGCTATAGCGCGGAGTGTTTTCATCTCGGTTGTTCTGAGCATGCTCTTTGTATTGATAGTGTCTGCCATCGATTCAATGCCATATGTGAGGATTGGTCGCACACAGGTTTTATAAATGCGTACCTTGCTGTCAGTCCTCATGTCCTTGTTTCTCCATTTGACATCGTTCAGGCAGCCTGTAACCGCTGCAGCCTTATCTACCTGTGACCTTACTCCTCTGGGGAGGTCATTAAAGCTGGTTACTTCACTTTATATCATGGCAAAATTATAAAACGTATTTGTTCTACTTAAAAATTATTTTGTTAAAAAAACACGAACCCTTTATGTGCTGGAAGGTATTAGTGTGACTGATACCAGAACGTCCTGATTTAAAAAAAGTATGAATGTAAACTTATAGAATTAATTATCAAATATAATAATAATACCCCTTTATGCCTTTCTAATAATAATTTTTTGGAGTTCGCCAACCATTTAATTGCATATAATCATACGTTTAATAAAGAAAACTGTATTGAAATTTTGCATTCATTAGAGCTGGTTAATTTTTTAATACTATTTCTAAAACTTTTTTGAATTTTTTGTATAATCACTTTATTTTTTTCTTTTAATTCGCGTGCCATGCAAAATCCTTGCGTGCCACCTGTGGCACCCGTGCCATAGGTTCGCCATCCCTGCCTTATGCTGTGAAACGTCTAATTTAAGAACTACAATAAAATATTTTTTTATAGCAAAACTGTCCTAAGTTACTCGCCTCACAGTTGTCCCGCAGACATATGATGCTCTAAATAAGGCAATTACCCAAATTACCCGTATTAACAATATTATTGTGGAGAAAATAAATACGTATGTATTATAATTACTGAAACTAGTAAAGATAACAAGAATTTCTAAAATAATTATGTCATGACCAAAACCTCTATAAAATAATTCATTGTATAAGGTGCCCAGGAAGAATACACTTTAAACTAGACAATATATACCAATATACATTTAATAATAAACGTTCTATCCCCCAGACAACCGGGTGGTGGTCTAGGGGATATAACGCTTGGCTCCTGATCCAGGGGACATGAGTTCAAGCCTGGACACGACCAGATTCCTTTTTCATAATAATGAGCTATTTTGTGCTCACATTGAAGATTGTAAAATAAATTCTAATATCATTGATGTAAATCCTTGATATTAGTCTTTTTTATATATAATATAAAAAAATATGATGAATACGAATGAAATCATTCGTTTTCTAGAAAATGTATTATTCTTTGGAAATTAAAATAACTAACTAACTAACCATCACGCCGTCTCCCCGAAGGGGTAGGCAGAAAAAATGGACTGTCCCACTTTTCTTTCCTGACATATTTCTCTCGCTTCCTCAACATTCATACCTTGTGTCATGCACGTGCGTCGATTTCTCTGACTCCTCACGTGGCCGAAATTCAATATTTGAATTATTTGATTGTGCCACGTTTTCCTCGGTCTTTCTCTATTTCTAGTTTCATTGACATCGTTAAATATATTTTTTTTAACCATTCTTTCTTCATTCATTCATTCCATGTGTCCAAACCATCTTAATGATCCTTTCATGATTTTGTTAATACAAATTTATCAGTAATGTTTGTTCGAATTTATTAGATAAGTTTATACGAATTTATTATAGAAATTTATCGGTAATGTTTATACACATTTCTCATTAATGTTTATACAAATTTCTTAGTAATGTTAATACAAATTTATCAGTAATATTTGTACAAATTTATCAGTAGTGTTTGTACAAATTTATCAGTAATATTTATATTAATTTATCGGTAATGTTTATACGAATTTATCAGTTATGTCTGTACTAATTTATCAGTAATATTTATACAAATTTCTCAGTAATGTTTATACAATTTTATCAGTAATACTTATACGAATTTATCAGTAATGTTAATACGAATTTATCAGTAATGTTAATATTTAAAGAAAAATAAACTATATTTTAATATGTAATTGTATTGAAATGATAAGTGTATGTTGTTTTTGGTTAAACAACTGTGCGATCACCCTGTAACTTAAGATGTCACTAACTGTAAATTTATCATCAGCCTTAAACATTAACGTCGGCTGTAAACATACCACGCGCCTGCCTTGAGCTCCATACCACTAAGCCCTTACAACAACGCGTTAATAGCGCTCTTACCCAAAAGTCAATTGCTTCTAACCATCATAAATCTGAATAATGAGTTTTACTGTTGAAGTTATTTGTGATTTTCGTGAAGTTTACTGTACCTTATATGTATAATACATATAAGATGCGGTGTTATTTTTATTATGTAACAACATTGTAATGAAAAAAAACGTGTTTTTATAAGTGGAGTGGAAAATGTTATCCTATATACACACACACTAATACATATATCTGTACCTGAGAGCTATAAAGTCTTTAGAGATTTTGCGTCCCAAATAATTTACATTGTTATTACGTAACATCTTATATACATATTAGAAGCGGTATTTATTTTTCATTATGAAGAATAAATACCGTAGATATGAAGACAAATAATGATTTCATTATAAAGAATAAATAAAGTACGGAAAATATCATCATAATGTACACAAAAATTTAAAAAAAATTGTACCCGAGTGCCATAAAGTCTTAAGTGATTTTTTATCCCAAATGTCATATAACTTAAATATTCGAAGAAATATTTATTTTTCATTGTGTAGCAAATGAATAAATAAACCCGCACCTAAAAGCCACAAAGTCTTAACTGATATTTTTTTCCCAAATGGCATATTAACATTGTCATATAAAATAAATTAGTTATCATAAATGGAGAAACAACTGAAAATGTCATCTTATATGCATAAATAAATACATATATAATATATGTACCGAGAGCCATAAAGTCTTAAGTGTTTTTTTGTCCTAAATAGCAAATAACGTATATATTAGATGAATTATTTATTTTCCATTGTGTAGCAAATAAATAAATTAACTAGTAACTGAAAGCCATAAAGTCTTAAGAGATATTTTATCCCAAATGCATATTATGTACATATTATTAGTGGTATTTATTTTTAATTTTGTAGCAAGACTGTTGAATAAAATAAATTTGTTTTCATAAGTGCAGTAACAACTGAAAATGTTATCTTATATGTACACATAAATAAATATATCTGTGCCTAAGTGCCATAATGTCTTGAGCGATTTTTTGTCCAAAATGGCATTGTTTCCTTGTATACAACATATCGTTTGAACCCAATTACTGTATAAAATTTATTTTAGCTATTATATTGATTCTCATGATATGTGATAGGTAGCCAATCTATCGCCATTTTATTGTCACGTGAATTCTACACCAGACCAAAGAGAGTGTGACAATTAAACTGCCATCGCCGGGAATCGAACAAGGGACCTTCGGTATGGAAGCCATACCTTTTACCACTCTGCCTCGAAGTTCGACATATTCATTACACATTAGAAGAGGTTTAATTTTCCATTATGTTGCAACATTGTTATATAAAATGAATATGTTTTCATAGGTAGATAACCAATTGAATATGTCATTTTATTTGTACACATAAATGAATATAATTGTTTTAAATTTTCTTTCTTCTTCTTTAACAGCCGTTGTCGTCCACTGCTGGACATAGGCCTCCCCATACTTCTCCATGTATGACATGTCATACGGGGGGTGGTTGGCATTACAACGCCACGCTTGCCAGACGGGTTGGCGAGGTGTCCTTCCACGTTAGCCTATGCATCAATATTATCCACCGAGGTTATTCACACTCGATCTCTAACATTTCGCATAGTTTCCAGGGGAGACCAAAGTCGAGGAGGTGTGGATAGGTACTTGGGATCAGATCAATCCTCCAGCGTAGCATAGCCATCACAACGGTGATGGCCATGCACCGCTTGAAAGGTCAATAAATTTTAGATAAACTTAATTTTTTATGAATAAAAAACACTGTTTTTTCCACTTTTGTGAAAAAACAGTGTTTTAATTCATAAAAAAAACTCGTCGAATAAAATTGTAACTGAGAACTATAAACAAGTGATTTTTTTTGTCCCAAATCATTTATGTAGATATTATATTACCATTGAGTATCATTAACTAACGAACTAACTAACCATCAAGCCCTTTTCTCTAGAGGGGTAGGTAGAGAGGATGAACTGCCTCACTGTTCTATCCTGATATAACTCTCGCGCCTCTTGCACAATCCGTAACACACATGCTAATCGATCCTAATTCGAACATGTCTCCCTTTTAACCATTCTTCTCTCATACATTCGTTCTATATGTCCAAACTATCTTAGCACCCTTTCTCAAATTTATTTAGGACGCATTTATCCGTCTTACATTTTTTCTGACGTCTTCATTTGGTATTTTAAGTCTTACATTGTTTCTACTGCATGTATTTAATTTTAATCATTTTTCTACCAACTCAAAGCTTACTTACATACATAAGGTTCGGCACTAGAACCCCGTTGTGCTATCTAGTATATATTCTAGTACACAGTATAACGTTTAGTATAAAGTGACCGTAAATACATACAATTATTTGTCTTTTTCTTTTTTATATACTTTCTATAAACAACACTAACTTTAAAACAATGAAAATTCCATACCAGACATGTTTCGGACAACTGGGACTTCTTCAGTGATACATATTATGAAGAAACATATATTTTTTTAAATGATTAATTGTATCTCAATAGAGACGAAGATGTAAATTGATTTTCTGGGAACAGAATGTGGTGGCCGAGACGCTTACAGGAAAAATTTATCCGCAATGGGTAAAATCCAGTATTTGTCTCCAGGAATTTGTATACATTCAAAATGTTGGATACATATTTAAAATATTATAAAATTGATTTTTAATATTTTAAATATGCATCTTTGTTACATGTATCACTGAAGATGTACCGGTTGTATGTAATTTAAATTTTTTAAAAGTTAGTTTTGTATATACAAAGTATATAAAAAAGAAAAAAAAAAGAAATAAAATATCTATAACACAAAGTATGGCGAACATAAAAGACGTTCAATTATCCTGAATGAGATCAAAACATTATATTAAAAAAAAGAATAATAATAAAACGTCTATCTTATAAGAGTTTCATTATAATTTAGATGGAATGACACGTTTCGCCCTTCTAAGGCATTATAAAAATGACTTTGATTATGCCTTATAAGGGAAAAATATGTAATTTCATATAAAATACAATTAAACTCCTAGAAGACAGACGTTTTCATTAAAAAAATATGATTATCTGACATGAAGTCTTCCATCCAAGCGTGAGAGACGGCGTGATGGTTAGTTAGTTAGATTCCCCCTGTTTAATTTTTTTTTAAATGTCTAGTTTATGAACATACTGGTTTTGAATTTTACTGTGGATGATAATTGTATCAAAATCTGAATAAATATAACTGTTATTTGTATTACAACACTTTATTTCACTTATCACGGACTTGTTACGGTTATAATATTACCTTTTCATTATCCGAAACTCAAAGTGAAGGCGAATATAGAATAAATCATCAAAAATCCAATTAAAAAGTAGCAAAAGCCCAGCTGCAAATTAATGCATATGCTGCAGTCCGAAAATTGGGGTTGAACATATTTCAGTTGTTAGACACTTTGATAAGTAAGACACTGGACGTAAATAGTTATCTCTTACTTGCCTTTGCTAGTCAGAATGAATTATAAAGGGGAGTGCACACGCTACGTTGCCGACCGTAAACAATGAAACTTAAGTTCCTACGCGGGGGCGGTAAACAACAACGTTTAATGGAAATTATGGTCTGTTATCTGACTCAAATGGGATATTCGGATTTGTTTAATGTCGTGTCAGCTTTTGCGGGGTATGATTCCGTTTCGCCTAAAACACTAGCAAGAACTTTAATGATTTTAGATTTTGATTCGCGTGGGAGGCATATTATGAATTTGAAATTCAAGTATGAAGCTGAACGACAGGATAAAGGTCATAATGGTAGAATTAGGAGCTAAGCCTTTAACACGGCTATCGAAGGATTTTGAAGAATTAAAATTACAACTAACTAACTAACTAACCATCACATCAAAAAATTGACTGCCACACTTTTCTTTCCTGACACATTTCTCTCGCTTCCTCAACATTCATACATCGTGTTATGCACGCGCATCGATTTGTCTGACTCCTCACATGATCGACATTCAATGTTTGATTTATTTGATCGTGCCACGTTTACCTCGGTCTTCCTTTATTTCCGGTTCCATTTACATCGTTAACATATAATTATTTTACCATTCTTTCTCCATTCATTCTTTCCATATGTCCAAACCATCTGAATGATCCTTTCATTATTTTGTTCAAAACATCATCATTCGCACCACATTCACTTCTTATATTTCCATTCTACACTCTATCATACACAGAGTATCCACATATTCGTCTAAGAGATCTCATTTCTACTGCATTTATTCTACTTTCATCCTTCTTTTGCCAGTTCTATGCTTCGCTTCCATACATAAGGGTCGGTGACAACTTTAAGTGCACCATTCACTTTGTTGCCTGCCACAACCTTTCTTTCAATATCCCTCTCCACTCGCCCATCTCTTGTAAACATACTACCTAAAAACACGAACAATATTTATTAAATTATGAAAAAATAAAAATAATTAATACAAAATTTCTTTATTATTAAATATTTATTGTGCTTCCACTTATGTTTATCGTCGACCGGTTTCGGCAGCTTGCTGCCATTTTCTGGTGAGATGGCAGCCAGCTGCCGAAACCGGTCGAACATAAACTCTAGTGGAAGCACACTAAATATAAATTAATAAAGAAATTTTATAAAAAAATTTTTGTTCTCATTATTTGAAAAGAACTTCTACCAAGAAATTTCAATTAAAAATATTATTTTTTTCAATGTTTATTACTTTGCCAAGAACACTTACTTTATTTAAACGGTTTATGTTTCGGACACAGAAGCCTTTCTTCAGTGTTTTGTAAGTTTTCGTATAAATAATACAATACAACATCATGGAATTCTGGACCCAACCCTAATGTATGGAAGCAAAGCATTGAACTGGCAGAAGAAGGATGAGAGTTGAATAAATGCGGTAAAGATGAGGTCCCTAAGACGTATTTTTGGTAGAACGATATACGATAGAATCTCAAATGCTGATATAAGAAAGGAATGTAGAGCGGAAGAAAGTATTATGAACAAAATTATGAAAGGATCGCTGCGATGGTTCGGACATATACGAGTATAACGCGTGGATGGATAAAGAATAGTTAAAAAAGTTTACGTTAATGATGTTAATGGAGTACAGAGTCGAGGCAGACGGAGAAAAACATAGCATGACCAAATTAATCAAATTTTAAAGGTTGGTTATGTTAGAAGCCGGAAGAATCAACAACTCGCTGTATGAATGTGGAGGAAGCTAGAGAGGTGTGCCAGGATAGAGTAGTGTGGCGGTCCATTCTCTCTGCTTACCTGTGTAGAAAAACGGCGTGATGGTTTGTTTGTTTTTTTGTGTAACATAAATATTAAAACAATTATTTCATGATTGTGGTCAGTTTTATAGTTCTTATTTTAAAGTTCCAGGTATTAATCTTGCAACATAGGAAATAAATCAAATATTGGAATTGATGTTTATTTAATATGATTATTTTATATTTTCTTTATTTCTAATTGATTTATTAATTGAAAAAATTGTCAACACTGTACTCCATTCATATCGTTGACGTATATTTTCTTAACCATTCTTTCTTCATCGCGATAAAAAACACCGCGGTGATCCTTTCATAATATTGATCATAATACTGTCTTCCATTCTACATTCCTTCCTTATATCCTTGAAACTCTGTCGTATTTCGTGTATCATACATACGACTAAGAGATCTCATCATTACCGCATTTAGTGTGCTCTCATCCTTCTTCTCCCAGTTCTACGCTTCAATTCCACGCATATGGGTTGGAACTACAAATCAGTTTTGTGTTGTTACATAACATTAAAGAAAATTACTAACTAACCATTACGTCGTCTTCCCAAAATCGGTTAGCAAGAAAAACGGACCAATATACTGTTATTCCTGACACACTTATCTCGCATTATTCTTACGACATTTAAAATTTAAATTTAATTATATCTCAATAGAGACGAAGACGCAAACTGGAAACTGAACATGGGTGATCAAGGTGTTTACAGGACTTATGACCTGTCATTGGTTGGGTTAAGCGCACGCTTTATGTAATTACAACATTCCCCATTCCACCTTTGTTATTATGATCATGCATGACAAATTTTGGAAGCTGTATATATACTTCAAATCCATATCTATCTTCACGTGTCAGTTTCAGTTGGCCATCTATGTAGATTTGATTACACTTGTGAATCTTTTTAAGATTAACCTATATAATCCACTCACTAACGCCATCTATGGAGAATGATTTTCAGCATTTAACTACCTTATTAACACAATGCGGAGGCTGTCGAAGGATTTCGTATACAAGTATAAGTATACATTCACAAAAATATTTAATATTTAATTTAATCAAATGATGAAGTTATAAACCAACTAGATGAATGACATATTGTAGTGTTTCTTGTTTCCATAACAAACATCAAACTATTAATTTGGAGGGGTTTGTTTTGTTATATAATACGAGTATGTTATTTTACACATACGAGTATGTGTGATGACACACATGATTCCCAAATACATTTTCGTTTGGTACGCAAGTTCTCAAACAAATCGAAAATTAAAATCTTATCTCACGAAATACGTTTCAGAGCGGTCCATAAAATTTCCAATTTCACCTGATGTTTTCACTTTGATTTATTTTAGATTCGTACTAGAAATCAGTGACAGTACAAAATATACGAGTGAACATAATATTCAAATGCGTTCATCTTGTTTCAAGAGTCTAATAATATATTTTAATAGATAATTTGCAGAAAATTTAATCAATAACTTAATCGAGTCATAGAGATGAGACATAGTTATGAGTAGGGCTCGGATTTATACTAACTAAAAAAAGTTAAAAATATCCTTTTCTTCTTCTTCTTTTTCCTCAGCCTATTCCCGTCCACTTCTGGACAAAGGTCTCATCCATTCGTTTCCATTTCACTCTGTCTTGTGCAGACTGCATCCAGATTATTCCGACGTGATTGTTTAGATCATCCTTCCACTGTAGTTACGGTCGCCCTGCACTTCCATGGTCTCCAAGTCAGCAGTCTTCTTGTCCACTTTTCATCTGAGCTTCTGGCAACGTGACCTGCCCATTGCCATTTTAGAGTCACCACCCGGTGGATGATGTCAGTGACCTTTGTTTTTTCTCTCACCGTATCGTTTCTGACTTTGTCTCTTAGGCTTATTCCTAACATGGCTCTTTCCATGGCTCTTTAGATCACTCATAGTTTCTCGGCATTTTATTATATGTGCCAAAATATTATTTTATATTCTCTTACCTTATGTTAACTGTTAACTAGAAAAAAGTTTTTTTTAGAAGGGAGAACGAACTCTCAACGTCTGCTGAGATAATCGGTATGAACTTGTAGATTGCGCAATCATTGAGGCGCTATCCACATATTCTTCCAGCATGATGGATGTAGGTCACATCACAGCTTACAGTTTTTCCTGGCAAGGTCCCTCTTTTCTCTTGGTCAACTCAATTATTGTTTTTTAAGTTGCAGAACAATTTCCATAACCGATGTCAAAACGGCAACTAACAGCTTTTCAAACATCGCTGGACAATTGTGAAATGAAAAAAATATGCCTTTTGTGTTAATTCCAAACCCTAGTTATGAGACATTGAGATGAGACATATATTATATATGAGACATTGAGAGGAGACATATATTATATATGAGACATACATATAAGATCATAACTTATAATAACATATGGCGTCGAAGTAAGGGTAAATACAGTAAGGACCAAACAAGTTTTGAGAACTTCTGAAATGAAGACACTGAAGACGATATCACCCAAGACACTGAGAGATCGCATTAGAAACTCCAGAATAAGAGAGATATGTGAGGTTGAGGATATTATAAGATGGTGCAGACAGCGAAAAAGGGACTGGTACGGTCATGTTCAAATAATGGAAACCACCAGACCCCCCTATATTGCATTGCATAATCAGCCTCATGGGACTCGTCCTCGTGGAAGACCTCCTAAAATATAGAAGGACAGCTGGGAATATACTTCAAAGGAGGAGCAACACTCTGGAGAACAGACCCCATAGGTCTACAACAAGGAAGAAGAAGAAGAAGAAATATAAGATATGGAGATCTTCTTCTTCGTTTAGGTCGTATGACCTTTTTATGACGTTGAGCCGTCCTAGGATGATGTCGTCTATCTTTTTTAATTCAATGCATTATATACAAATAAACTAGAGTAAAAGTTTCATATAAACAACCCTAGAATCACCAAGTTATCTCAGTCAAACGTAATCACACTTGAGTACAAAAAACATTTCACGCGATTCATTTTATATCACGAACATATTGCAAACAATCCAAATTGAATTGCTCCTTTTTAATTTGGCGCCAAAGTAGAACGAAAGAGTGAAAAAGTTTATTTTTTATTGATATCGTTCCCGGGCTTCCAGATTTTAGATTATGGTTCAAGGGAGTCATAGACTTTTGTTAAGCTAACTGGTATGGAGTTGTTCCCTGCTCCGAGGCGATGGAACTTTAGATACGCAGAGGTAACTTTACACTATTACTCGTGTTTTTACAGCAGATGTGTTCCATAACAAAAGGAAATGTCTGAAACTAAGGTAAACTATGTATTACATAGACAAAGAAAATTGTAAAAAATGTTATTTGAAAAATTATATCAAATATTTTACAAAAACTTTTTCTAGAACATTTTAAATACATTTAGTTCATTTGTTTCTTGAAAATGGTGTAAAACTCCGTAGTAAATAATGTAAACGATTAAAGATGTCTGTTTCATAGAAGTTTTATTATTCTTTACAACTATTTATGTATTTCCAACTACAAAATTTGATAACACTTTGAAGTTCTTGCTTGATTATTTTAAGTGCCTAATTATAGTTATTTAAAAGATCAGTGGATACGTGGAAATAAATTAAATAAACACCAAAGTCCGGATTGTCCATCTGACAACACGTGCACTATCTAAAAGAACATTACGTAAATAAAATAATAATACACTTTTTTTAAGGATTAATTGTATCTCAATAGAGACGAAGATGCAAATTGGAAACAGAATATGGTGATCGAGGCGTTAACAGGACTTATGACCTGTCATTGGTTGAGTTAAGCGATTGCTTTATGTTTAACAACATTCCCCATTCCGACCTTCTTACGATCACCACGTCTGACAAATTTTTGGAAGATGTACTTGTATATATGCTAGAATGCTACGCTGCTCTTCATATTTTTTTTAGTTCAATCTACTCTAGCACCATCTATTAAGAATAGGTGTCAGCAATAAGCAGCATGTAAGCATTTAGAAAAAAACATTAAATTTCAACTCATTGATTTTTTATTACGGCTATGTTCCTGGAACCCTATTTAATTATAACTAGCAAGTGTTACATGTGTTTTTATATTCTTGAATTTTATATGAAAATAATTTTGTTTAGATTATATCGTCCTCCCGATGACAAGAGCGTTAAACCTTCGAAACATGTCGATAAAATTAATCTCAAAGGTGAAAAAAATAAAAATTAAATAGTCCATTGTTTAGGCCGAAACACTATGATACTTTAACATTTTAAAACTGTTAATTAATAAACTTTGTATCACTATTGTATTTTATTTCACGCAACAGCTGTTTCATCAACCAATATTGACATCATCACTATCATCAGGTGTTACAATAATATATCAAATGTCAAATTTTCGTATTTTTCGAATCTTTATGTGTATTTGTTTCTATGTCAATTTGAATATTTTCTTTTCTTTAATTTTGAAGTTCTTGCTGAAATTGAGTTAGGCATCTTAATATTTTAATTAAAGATTTTTAGGATAAAATATTAAAGGTGGGAAACATAATTATAAAATAATAATAATAATAAAACAGTAATTAGAAGGAACAATTACACATAGTATAGAGTCAAAAACGACGAAACATAATAAATTAAAAACGATAAACAATAACAGGTAGTACATAGATTACATTAATAGGAAATTTGATATATTATTGTAACTCCTGATGATGTCAACATTGGTTGATGAAACAGCTGTCGCGTAAAATAAAATACAATTGTGATACAAAAACAAAGTTTATTCATTAACAGTTTTCAAAGCAATAATTCATAAAAATTCAAATTAATTAATTGTGATATTTTAAGTATTCCAAATAAAGGAGTGATTTTTGTTTAAATTCATCACCATTATTAAGATAATCCTTATCTGAAATTATATATAATATAAATGATATTTCCTGGCTAGCCCTTTTTAAGGGGACGGAAGTTGTAATAATTAATTCAAATTATAATGATTATCCCGCAAAGCTTTACGTCACGTGCTTTAAGCACAGGCTAAAAGTATAACAATATATGTGAGGTACTGGTGGATCTCCACTCCCACTCGAAGAATAAATTTGACATAATTATTCCAAAGAAGGGAATGATTAATGAATGTGGATAATACGTTATTTGTTCCCCACATAATTTCTGGGGAACTTATTATTTGATTGTCATTTCTGTGTTTTAACCCTCACGTGACCGAATTGTTAAACATGGTTAATTTTTTCCAAGAAAATACCGTTTAAAAAATAAATATATTCTTATCTTCTTGTCAGCCGTCTGTCATCCATGGCAAAATGTAGGCTTCTCCCAAATAATAATAATAATAAATTGAATGATTTAGAGAGCGCCATTTTTATGAATTAATCATCCCAAGGGCACTGTAGCTCCATTTTATGAACTAGTTGAAGATAAATATTTTAGTTAAAGTGAACATTCTGGTTCAGAATAAAGATTTTGTTAAAAATAAACATTTTGTTAAAAATATAAAAAAAAAATTAAAGAACGTTTTGTTAAGAATAAACATTTTTGTAAAAAATAAACATAGAGTTGAAAATAAACATTTTTGCTAAAAATAAACATTTTGTCAAAATAAATATTTAGTCATAATAAACATTTTGTTAAAGATAAACATATTTGTTAAAAATAAAACATTTTAGTATGGGGGCTGCACCTGACGCAGTCGATCAACATTTGCATCAGGATAGGATAGTTTGAACAGGTGCGTTTTGACCCTCGATCTAAACTCTGACGGGTTTTCAATTCACTTTAAGTCTGCAGGGAGACCGTTCCAGGCCGAGGGGCCAGCTACAGCAAAGGCCCGGTCGCCGAAATTTGTGCGAGGATAACGCTTCGGTACGTACAATTTACCCATCGCAGAAGACCTTGCTGATCGCAATGTAGACTGCCTTGCATTCAGATTCTCGACGATGCAGAGTTCAGATATGTAGGCGGGTGCCATTCCATGCAGCGCCTTAAATACAGTACAGCAGAGCTTATATTGTATTCTTTCCGGACGTTTCAGCCAATGAAGCTCCTTAAGGTGTTGCGTTATGTGACAATACTTCGGAACACCAAAGCACACCACTATTCTATATCCATTGCCGCTCTTAGTCATCTGCGTCCACAATCCTTACAAAATCGTCGGTCAAACTAGTAGGAGGACATCCAAATACGGAATCTTGTGCGCGGTCTTCACTACAGTCACCATCGGCTGCAATTCTTGACTTGCCACTTCAGCTCGCCTTTCTTCAAAACCACCCCAGTTACTTTAAATCTTCTTCTTCTTCATCCTCTTTTAATAGATCTGTGGATCTTTTTTTATGGCGTCGAGGTCTTCTGGGACACAGAACTCCAACTGTCTCGCCATCTCTTCGCAGGTCTTCCTGGTTGGCGAGTTCCCATTGGCACGTTGTTTGCGGCTGCTTGGGGGAGTCTATCGTCGCTCATTCGTTCTACATGGTTACGCGCCAGAAGCGTCTTCTTTTCCTAGCCCATCTGACAATATTTTCGGTATCGCATGTCTCACGTATGACTGTACTCAGTGTTTTGCCCAGAATAGCGCGGAGTGTCTTCATTTCGGCGGTTCGTAAAAGTGCTTTGGTTCTATTTGTGTCAGCCCTCGATTCTATACCATAAGTCATTATAATACTTTAAATCGTTGTCGAATAAATTAATTTCTGATTCTATCTCTCAAGGATTTTCCAAGCATGGCTTTTCCTATGGCGAGCTAGAATCCACCATAAATTTATCAATAAAAGAGAATACGGCTGTTCACAATGGAGTTCTGGTCCCAACCCTAATGCATGGAAGCGAAGGATGGAAATAGCAGATTAGGATGAGAGCAGAATAAATGCGGCAGAGATGAGGTCCCTATAACGTATGTGTGATAGAACTATATATGACAGAATCTCAAATGCTGATATAATAAAGGAATGTAGAGCAGAAAGAGGTACGAGTATTATGAACAAAATTATGAAAGGATCGCTGCATTGGTTCGGACATATGGATGGAGAAAGAAGGCTTAAGAAAGTATACGTTAATGATTTAAATGGAGTACGGAGTCGAGGCAGACCAAGAAAAACATGTCATCACCAAATTAATCAAATTTTGAAGGTTGGTCATGTTAGAAGTCGGAAGAATCGACGTGCGTGTATGACTGGCTGTACAAATGTGTAGGAATCTAGAGAGGTGTGCCAGGAGAGAGTAGTCTGGCGGTCCATTCTCTCTACCTAACCCTACGGGGAAACGACGTGATGGTTTGTTGTTGTTGAAAGATAATTTAGTTTCAAAGAAAAAAATATTTATATTTCTAATTTAAGTCAATACTATTTTCTAGCTTTTTCTTATTTTAAGCCTTTTTCTTATTTCTCCACTGGTTACTTCTAAACTCTTCAAATTTTTCTAACTGGGCCTATTTGTTGCTAACCGCAAGTTGGATAACATCATCCATCCACCTTTTTGTGGCTTAGGTAAGGTTAAATCCTATTTGAAAGGGGTTTTAATCTGTTGGCAATCAGGGAGAAAACTTGGTTTGATTAATATGATTTAAAAATTGAAAAAAAAACAAAATACACACGAAAAGTTTTTTCTTTTCACGATTTTTTTGTTGATAAATTGATCAAAAAAGAAATTTGTCCTGTTTTTCCGCTAGGTACTTAAATTTAACGTACGTTTAGAATTGAAAAATTTACGAGATCGTTTTGCCAACCGAATATCCGATATTAAGAGCGATAATCTAAACGAGTTCTTTGTCTCAGTCGTTATGAATAATTCTGCTGCTGAAGCTATGAAAGAGTATAATGGCTGTTGTCACACCCTTTAATTGTCGAAATGGCTTTATCCATAGGGAAATTAATGGGGGTTTATTATGAGCTTTATAGGACCGGAACATAGGTTGACTAAACAATAAAATGACTTCAATATTGTATATATTTTTTCATTTACACTGTGGAGTTTAATAAAACTGTAATATTATGGAACAAAATAATATTTTGGACTAACAAATAAACAGTTTTATGATTAAAAAATTCTTCTTCTTCTTTTTGTCCTGTTACACCTCCGTGATGCAGAGGGTCTCAAGGAACCTTCTCCACCCGACTCTATCGCATGTCTGATGCCTAACATCATCCTAAGTGAGGCCTGCTACATTGACCTCGTCCTGCAGGACTCTTTTCCAGGTGGCTCTAGGTCTGCCTCGCTTCCTCTATCCCCCCATAGAATACCAGTCTAGTGAGCCCTGAGTGATGCAGGCTAGGTTCCGTCTCAGAGTGTGATTTTTAGAGTCTCAGAGAGATTCTCAAAGAGAGCATACAGAGGGATTTAAAAAAATGATTTGGTATATTAAACAAAAATTGTTTTCGAAACAATATCACCACTAAGTGAAATAAACCATTTAATACTGTTTTTTTATAAAGTTATTTAAATTTGTGGTAAGAAAAAACTTTTGTTTCAAAAACAAACTCTGCATTAATTTTCATACAATTTACCAAAAATCAATTAACTATTTTGTTGCCTCTAGAACTGACAACAATTAATTAACTAACTTACCTTTACGCCGCCTAAGGGGTAGGCCGAAAAAATTTAACCATTCCACTCAATCCTTTTCTTTTCGTGTGAAGGGTTAATAAGTAATTTCTCTTTTTATGATTTAAATTTGTAAAACATATTTTTTAAAAACAGTCGAAAGTAGGTGCGAGTACCAAAGTAAATGGAGCTTTAGAAACTGTTATTGGAAACACAAAATTATCAATGAAAGCAACAATTGCCGTTCACAATGGAGTTTAAGTACCAAATTTGATGATAGAAGTAAGGCATGAAATTAGCAGATAAATAAGAGCGGAATAAATGCGGTAGAGATGAGATCAATTTGACATATGTCTGGTAAAACGATGTACGACAGAACTATAAGGAAAAAATGTAGAGCGGAAGAAAGTATAATGAATAAAATTACGAAAGAATCACTGCATTAGTTTGGATTTATTTATTTATTTAATAAAGTTACAAAATATTACGAAATCATTTTACAACTTATATAACAACATTTTATAAACAATTAGAAATATAAAAAACACAAAAAAACTTAAACATCGGTACTTACAACACTTACAACACATTTTCGACGAAAGATCGCAAGAGAACCGGCATCTCTTACTTCATTTAGCAATTCGTTAAATAATTTGAATCCTCTATAAAAAACACCTTTTGCTGTACTTTTAATATGGGTCTCCGGAGTCGGAATCTATCACGCTCTCTCGTTAAATAGTCATGTATTTCATAACTATATGCTACATTTTTAGTTAAATATGTAGGCACCATAAATGAAACGTATAGATGAAGAATGAGTGGTTAAGAAAGTAAACGTGAACGATGTTAAAAAAGTACAGAGTTGTGGGAGACCGAGGAAAAGGTCGGCCATGTTAGAAGCCGTAAGAATCGACGTGCGTGTATGATTCGCTGTATGTATATAGAGGAAGCTAGAGAAGTGTGTCAGAATCGATAAGTTTGGCGGACTTTTCTCTCTGCCTACTTAATAATTATTCTTGCTACTACTATAATTATTCTTTCATGTATTATACTTACCAAGATTTACTCCTGTGGATAGGCAAATCTAGCAACACATTGTATATATATTTTACTAATATACATTGTATACGTAAGAGTTAATCCTGTGGATAGGCAAATCTAATAACACATTATATATGTATTTTACTAATATACATTGAATACGTAAGAGTTACTCCTGTGGATAGGCAAATCTAATAACACATTGTATATGTATTTTACTAATATACATTGTATACGTAAGAGTTACTCCTGTGGATAGGCAAATCTCATAACACATTGTAAACGAAACGCATGGCGGTCTTATTTGAGGAGTATTTTTAGAGCAAGGATTAAATCAATCGAGTCTACGAAAAACAGAATAAAAATATTTTAAATACCTAAATGCATTAATACTATATAAAGTTCGTATCCTCAAAATAATTAACTGTGTAATCTTTGAGAAAAAGCTTATAGCGTAAACACTGATTTTCCAGTTGTCAGAATCGAGGTAGGGTGGCGGCCCATTCTCCTTGCCTTCCCCTTCGAGGAAAAAGCGTGACGGTTTGTTGCTACTTTTGTTGTTTTTGTTAATAAGAAAAAATCATAAAATGAAGAATGTACATGTAGATAGTTTTCAGTAGTTCTGTTTTTGATTTTCATATTTCTGTATAGTATTTATTTAATAAATTTACATTTCAGCGGGACATAGAGGAAATGGGTAGTTTAAATGTGGCCTGGGTCCCTCGTTTTATTTTTTTATCACAAAACCCCAGTAAAGTAAGACCCGCATGGACGAGGGACGGGCCAAGGGATTGATAGAGCGAAGCTGATGAAAGGCGACGTGCGCCTATAACAGCTTCGGGAAAGCGGTGGGACTCCTCTTAGTCCCTATGACTTAAAAAAATGAAGAATTAAAATATACACAATTAGCAAATTTTATCGAGAATACCCTGTATTCTGACATAGAAGCAAAAAGTAAAACTAGGCTTTCTCCTGATGTTGTTTTTTTATGACGTTTCTATAAGATGTGATCCAAATATGTCTTCTTGCATCAGGCGCCAAAACAGATTAAAGAACCGGCCTAGTTCGGGGTTGTTTATTGTTTAGTTCGTGACATGTGGCGCACCCCGATCTTGCGGCGTGTTCACGGATCCAACCCCGGCGATTACTTTTAACGTCTCTCTCACAATACAAAGAGAAATAACGATAAACATAAGCTGTATGATTCATAAACTTTGTCAGAATGACTTATTGTACAATAAACTTGATTGTAATGGTCTAATTACACTTGTTGATTGTGACATAAAGTACATGTACTTTTGAATATATTTAAAAATATATTTTGTTATAATAATATTGAAAGTCGGCTACTTAAGGAGTCGAAAAAATCGACGTGTGTGCATTACATAATGTATCAATTCCAAAGGATCGAGAGAATTATGCCAGGCAAGAAAAATGTGGTAGTCCATTCTTTCTACCTGCCCCTTCGGATTGACGGCGTGATGGTTGGTTAGTTAGTAAATTTATTAATTAGGAAGTAGAATATCAAACATTGTATAATCCGCTTCAATAATTAAGAATTCATATTAAATAAAAATATTATCCACAAAATGTTTTGGAGGTGTAATTTCACCTCTATTTTTAGGTTAAATTTATTTTGTTAAAATATTTCATAAATGAAGTAAATTTAACAGTGTTTAATATTCTCTTTCCGTTAAATGTAACTCCACAGTTTTACACTTTTATATTAAAAAGAAGTAAATTTTTTGTAGTTTCAAAATGCTTTATTGTACTTTTTACCAATATGTTTCGGATCGCAGACGTCCTTCTTGAATGTGAAGTTTAAGAATATCGTTATTTTACATTGATCGTCTGTAGTGCAAAAAATGTTAACGAGAAGTGCAAAAAAGTGTTATCCAGAATTGAAATGTTCGAATGCACAACTTTTTTTCTTCTTATAAGCCTTGATCTCTCCACTGGTTCGTCCAAACGTTTCTATTTCGTTCTGGTGCTTGAATTTCTCCCCTATTTATTACCAGCTATCGACGCTTTATCGTTGGCATGTCTTTTCTGTGGCCTTCTGACACCTGTATTATTTTCTGATGGTCTCAATTTGATTAATCTAGTTGTCTATCTAATATTATATTGCCTCGTCCCGTCCTGCCAATTACTACTTTAATGTCACTGTACGATTCATGTTGTCAACAACTCCGGTTCTATGTCTTCTTTTATTCCGTTTTTATTTGATTTTTAAGATTTTTTTGTTTTTTGATGGGCTTACCGCCCATATCGAGCATTAGCCTCCATTATTCTTCACCTCCAACTCCTCCTGTCCACCGCTTCGACCTTCTAATCTGACACTCGTAACAATTTCTCTTCATCTCTCCCAACTTCATCCTTTCCACTCTAGCATTCTGTATAGGGTTTGCGATTACGACATCCTCTGCACGTGACCAGCCCATCTCAGTCTATTCAGTCTGACCTGTGAGGAGAGACAAGCAGCTTTGTAAATATTGTACAGCTCGTCATAATGCCGCACTCTCGAGCCTTTACTGTCATTTACAGGTCCCAGGATTCTGTGCAGCACCCTGTTCTCAAAGTATCTAGTCGCTCTACGGATATCGTCCATGCCTCACACCCATAGGACACAACTGTTCGGATAATTGTCTTAAACAGAGGGATTTTTAATACTTATACAATACAAAGCAAATAACATTGAATTTTTATTTATTCTTGTTTCGTAAAACAATTTATTAACCATATTAATATATTAATTAACAAAATTATTAAAATATTTTTTTCTATGTTCGCCATACTTTGTGTTGTACATATTTTATTTGTCTTTTTCTTTTTTATATACATTGTATGTACAACACTAACTTTCATTTAAAAAAATATATATGAGACATGTTTCGGACAACCGGTCCTTCTTCGGTGATACATATTATAAAGATACATATTTAAAATATTATAAAATCATTTACAAATATGATCAGTTTTGACAGATGTTATAATGTTATAATATTTTAAATACGTATCTTTATAATATGTATCACTGAAGAAGGACCAGCTGTCAAAAAATGTCTGATATATAATTTAATTATTTTTTAAAGTACGAGTAAGTGTTGTATATACAAAGTATATAAAAAAGAAAAAGACAAATAATTAAAATATTATTTATCAATTAAAATATTTGACAGCTAAATTTTCTCTTAAGAAGTATTGAGGGTAACAGCAGGGTTGATTGCGTCGCATTTCATCGAGGACATTCCCAGGAGTTTAATATAGAAATTCCACTGAAGTATAAGGGAAATTGAGGAAGAGGGGAGAGTAAGGGGAGTGTAAGAAAGATTTCGATTAGCGTAATTGATTGTCATGTTTTTAATTGAATTCTTCGATTATCTGCCTTGTGTTTTTGACAGCTTCAAATGATCAAAGCAAAATAAACCATATTTCTAGAATAATAACGTCTAGCAGTGTATTTCCTGCATGAAGAAATATTTTGTAATTTAAAATAAAGTCTATTTTTTGTAACGATAAATATAACCAAGTCTTCTAATAAATAAAGTAATACCATTTTGCGAGGTTTTTCTATTACTAGGTTAATCTATTTGATGTATAATATATAGTTTATGACAAAACAGAGATCGTTTCAGAAATAATAAAAAATATCTATTAATATAAAATCTGTTGATTCCAAAAAAAATTCTTATAAGGAAATCCCAACTTAAAATTTGTTCATGTTATTAAAATATAGTAATAAAACGGCTTCAGAAAATTTAACATTTTCAGTAAATTAAATAATGCAAGTAAGGCAACAAACGTGTTTTCTATAAAATAAATCGAGAAATAAAATCTTTTTCCAATCAAGAAATCCCATCATAAAATTAAATCCTGTATAAAGAAAATAATTAAAAGGCTTCACAAAATATAACGTATTCAGTAAATTTGATAATACCTTAGTAAGGCGACACATTTGCTTTAAAAAAATATCAGCAAATGGAAATGTATTTCGTTTTAATAAAATATAAATGAAACGACATCTGTTGTTTCAAAAAACTTTTTCCTTTCAAGAAATCCCATATTAAAATTTAATTCTTTATAATTAAAAAAAATAATGATTAATAGGCTTAAAAATACATAATTCTATGTAAATTTGATAATGCTTTTGAAAGGTGACACATTTGTATTCCATATAATATATATTTTTTAGAAAATGTATGTAAATCAAATTCGTTTTAATAAAGTAAGATTGAAATGAAATCTCTTGTTTCTAAAAACATTTTCAATCAAGAAATCCCAGGGTTTGGTTTGCAGCAAAGTCTCCTATCACGTCTTCTATTGCGCTCGGTCTTTGGTTTGATAAATAATAATTTACTAAAAGGCGGCCGGTTTGATAGAACAATCGACTAGCGTACACGTCACGATGTGTGAATGTAGAAGATGCGCGAGAGTTATGTCAAGATAGAAGAGAATGGCCGTCCATCCCCTCCGGGGAAACGGCGTAGTGGTTAGTTGGTTAGTTAGTTATTTATGTTACAAAGGGATCATTCTAAACTTACATTTTAATTATAAGGTCCAGGATTCAATCCTATTTAATATATTTATGTAAACATTGAGTGTGTATGAGCGTCTCTTGTAGAATAAATTATATCAACCTACGCTCACATGAGTACCTGTTTTTACGATTGGTTCTACCAGAAACCAACAAACCACGAGATATTATTTCGGGTAAGTGCCCTAATTGAATCCTTCCTCATATTGTGCGGGGTTAAGGCTTACTCGGGAATAGGAGAATAAATTTTAATGGCGGGTCTTCCGTAACCCATAAAAATAATTTTAATTAAGATCTACAGGGGACCAAACAATGCCCGGCGCAAAAACGAATAAGTGAAATGTATTGCCAAGTAACGTGAAAATAAATTTTATAATAATGCTAAACGTTAAATCAAAATTTACTTAGACATTTAACAAATAAATAAATTTAAAAAGAATGTTACTTACTTTATTTATTTAAATTCTTCTGCTTAATGCTTAAAAATCCATTCTTCATAGATGGCGCTAGTGTGTAGATTGAAACTACCATGTAAAGGGTGGTGTTACAGATTAACATATTACAACTTCCAAAAACTTGTCAGACATGGTGGTCATAAGAACAGGTGAAACAGGAACTGTCATCAACTATCAAGGTTCGGAAAATTTTACATCTGGGTCATATACTGCGTGGGGAAAATTACCACCTTCTCCAACTGATATTGGAGGGGAAAGTTGAGGGATGCCGAGGGCCCGGTAGGAGACAAATGTCCTGGTTGCAAAACGTAAGGAAGTGGATCAGCATCCGAAGTGTGGAGGAGCTGTTCCGAGCGGCGCAGAACAGGGACAGGTTCACCGAGGTGATCGCCAACGATGAGGGGACCCGACAGGGCACTTGAAGAATAATAAGAAGAACTTCATTCAAAAAGATCTTCTGCTTAATGCTTTAAAACCAATCTTCATAGATGGCGCTAGTGTGTAGATTGAAATTAACATGTGAAGTTTGGTGTTACATATTAACATATATACAACTTCCAAAAATTTGTCAGACATGGTGGTCGTAAAAAGGTCGAAATGAGGAATGTTGTATTACATAAAGCGTGCGCTTAACCCAACCAATGACAGGTCATAAGTCCTGTTAACACCTCGATCACTATATTCTGTTTCCAATTTGCATCTTCGTCTCTATTGAGATACAATTAATCC
Source organism: Lepidostoma basale (assembly GCA_022606425.2). NCBI lineage: Eukaryota > Metazoa > Arthropoda > Insecta > Trichoptera > Lepidostomatidae > Lepidostoma > Lepidostoma basale. Next base: position 395,605 of record JAHDVF020000264.1, on the reverse strand, counting down.
TTGAAAAAATATTTTATTTGTTCACGTTATGAATCAGAATGTTGATATATTATTTATAAACTAACTTACTAACGGCACGGCAGAAGCGGCACTCCATCCTTCTCTTTTTGCCCCGCGGGAGACGCGGTGTGATGGGTTGCGAACGTATTTTGGGGACGTTGGACGATCGAAGTGTGCGCGGGGGATGCCTATTGGTGGCGATGAGGATCGCAACCCATCAATCACACCGCGTCTCCCGCGGGGGTGAAAAGCGAAGGATTTGTTAAAGTGTGGCAGTCCATTCTTTCTGCCTACCCCTTCGAGAAGACGGCGTGATGGTTAGTTAGTTAGTTAAGAAATTATTCAAATTAACATAGGAACAAATACACACAAAGGTTCGAAAAAAATATTGTTACACCTGATGATGTCAACATTTTAAGGTAGGTGGTTAAGGTTAAGATACATTTTAAAAATATTATAAAATAAAATTGTTTACAAAAAAGATTAGTTATAAAGATTTATTTTAGAACGTTTATGCTTTTGTTATAGCAAATATGAATCAATTTAAATTATTATATTTTTTTATACAAAGTATATTTAAGTTAATTATACAAAGTATGTAAAAAAAAAACTAACTAACTAACTAACCATCACGCCGTCTCCCCTAAGGGGTAGGCAGAAAGAATGGACAGCCACACTTTTCTTTCCTGACATATTTCTCTCGCTTCCTCAACATACATACATCGTGTCATGCACGCGCGTCGATTTCTCTGACTCCTCACATGGCCGATATTTGATGTATTTGATCGTGCCACGTTTTCCTCGGTCTTCCTCTATTTCTGGTTTCATTCACATCATTAATATATAATTTTTTTTACCATTCTTTCTTCATTCATTCTTTCCATATGTCCAAACCATCTTAATGATCCTTTCATTATTTTGTTCATGACACCATCATTCGCACCGCATTTACTTCTTATATTTTCATTCGACACTCTATCATACACAGAATATCCACACATTCGTCTAAGAGATCTCATTTCTACTGCATTTATTCTACTTTCATCCTTCTTTTGCCAGTTCCATGCTTCGCTTCCATACATAAGGGTCGGTAGAAGAACACCATTGTTCACTGCCATTCTAACTTTTTGGATAGGTTTTTGTTTGCGATGACAACTTTAAGTGCACCATTCACTTTGTTGCCTGCCCCAACCCTTCTTTCAATATCCCTCTCCACTCTTGTAAACATACTACCTAAATACACAAACTCAACTACTTTCTCCAAATTTTCACCATTCACGCAAATGTTGCAGACTGTCATGCTTTCTTTCTTTTCAAAAATCATTACCTTGGACTTATTAACATTCATCATCAGATCATTTCGCATGCATACCTCATACATACAATTCACCAGGACTTGTAGTTCATGCTCGTTGTCTGCAAGAAGGACAGCGTCATCCGCATACAAGAGACAGCTTACTGACACTCCGCTCATTTTGGCACCTACATCCAACCCTTTCAGCTCTTTCATACATTTGTCCATATACAGATTAAATAACCACGGGGACACTACGCAACCCTGTTTGACACCTTTATTGATATTAAATCAGGCTGTAAGATCTCCATTTACTCTGACACTAGTAGTGCTTTTCGTGTATAGCGACTTAATTGCCGTGATCAGTTTTGTACTTATTCCATATTCAGACAATATTTTCCACAACTTTTCTCTATGAACGTAAAAAGAAAAAGACAAATAATAATTTAAACTTTTGGATAACTTTTAAAAACGAATCAGAAAGTGCCGAATATTTTGAAAATCTCAAAAAGTGTGTTTACCACCTAACATGTACAACACAATCTAAAAAAAGATAATTGAATTCTAAAATTTACTGATCTTTTCAGACAGACGTAGAGATAAAAGATTAAGGAAAAACGAATAAACCTTGTCAAAATATGAATTTCCTTTAAGAGAAACAGAAACGGAATTTAATTTGTTGTCTCCTGTATTCTCCCGAGTGACAAATACACGATCAGACAGATATTTGTCTCGCCAAGGATGAAGGATATTCCTGGAGTAAATAGTCATTTACAAATTTTGTGTGTAACAAAAAATCTCATAATAATTAAATAAAGCGATGTTTTTTCAACTACTTACACTTTTGTCTTAATTTCGAGAGCGACTGGTTTTGCCAGGCTCGCTGGCATCGACAGACTGGTGTCCAGACCAGTCGCTCTCGAAATAAAGACAAAAGTGGAAGTAGTTCAAAACATTTATTTTTATTTAAAATGAACTTCCGTCAAGAGATTTCAGTAAAATCATTTGATTATCTTAAAAAATCTCATAAGTAATAAAAATTTATTGATGTTTAAAATAAAATAAATATCCTAGCCTCATTACAATTTTAATATTGTTATTTAGAAAGAAGAAAAATATATACAGCATAATGCACTCTATTTATTAAATATTTTTGCAAATAATAAATATTACAACATGTCTCGTAGGTGACCTCCTCCAATCTCAGGTGTACATATATCCTCAGGTATACATATATCCTCAGGTGTACATATATCCTCAGGTGTACATATATCCTCAGGTGTACATATATCCTCAGGTGTACATACATCCTCAGGTGTAAATACATCCTCACCACCGAAATGTGTTGTAGATTTTTTTTTGTTTTGTAATAATATTTAATAAATAAAGTGTATATACAGTGTTTAATATGCTCCTTCCAAATTAATAATAGAATTGCAAAGTGTTAACGCCTTAGCTTAGACAAAACAATTATAAGAATGAAAAAACGAAATTAAAAGTCAAGCAAGTTTTTATTTTGTATAACCCCATTATAAAAGACACGATTACTTTATCAGTTTTATTCTTCTTCTTCTTCTCCGGTGCTACAACCCTTGGTGGGTTTTGGCCTCCTCCAAGAAACGTCTCCATCCCGTCCTATCTCTGGCCGCCACCTCCAAGTCTTGCTGCTCCAGGACCCGACAATCTGCCACGGCACCATCCAGCCATCGCAGTCTCGGCCTACTGATGCTTATTCGCCCTGCTAGATTGTCATACAACATTCTTTCGGGGGGCTCCAGATCTCCCATGCGGTGCACGTGCCCTAGCCAGCGCAGTCTGTTAATCTTTATAAACTTGACCACGCTGCCATCCTGGTATAGATCGTAAAGCTCTGTGTTGTATCTCCTATCAGTTTTATAGTGATATTTTTTTTATAAATAGAGTTTTATAAATAGAGGTTATTTAATACATTTACAAAACGCATGACAAATAGTCTTGGTATCGAATCGATTTCTCGGTATATTTCTCGGGATCCAAATTTTTACCTGTTTTTAAATCATGTTCCAATCAGTGGATTGGTAGAGGACGACCCATTCCTAGGCTTACAAGAAGTCTGGACTTGACTCCGATGGACTATTATATTTGGAGTCATATGAAATCGTTAGTTTACAATGTCTCTCTTGTGCTATCAATTAAGGAGCTGAGGCACGGAATTATTGGTGCAGCAATTAAAATTAAGGCTACTTTAACAATTAAAGTATTATACGAGTAGTAAAGAGGGAATTGAGAAAAATAATGCACCTTTGTTTGAGGATAAGAGGAAGCTATATTGAGCATCAGCTATAAAAAATATTATTTTTATCCAATTTGTACTACTTATTGATTCAACATTTTGAATGTATACAAATTCTTGTAGACAGATACTGGATTTTACCCATTGCGGATAAATATATATATATTTTATAAGGATTAATTGTATTTCCATAGAGACGAAGATGTAAATTGTTTTTCTGGTAACATAGTGTGCTTGCCGAGGCACTTACAGGACTTATGACCTGTCATTGGTTGGGTCGAGCGATCGCTTTATGTTTAACAACATTCCCCATTCCACCCTTTTTATGACCACTACACATCTGACAAATTTTTGGAACTTGTATATATGCTAGCATCAAGTGCTTATCTTTACATATTTAAGTTTACTCAACACGTTCACCCAACCTTTAAAATTTGATTAATTGGGTCATGCCATGCTTTCCTCGGTCTGCCACGACTTTGTACCTCTTTTACATCATAAACGTATACTTTTTTAATCATCCTTTCTCCATCCATGCGTTCCATATGTCCGAACCAACGCAGCGATCCTTTCATAATTTTGTTCATTATACCTTCTTCCGCTCTACATTCCTTTCTTATATCAGCTTTGAGATTCTATCGTATATCGTTCTACTACACAAACGTCTTAGGGACCTCATCTCTACCGCATTTATTCTGCTCTCATCCTTCTTCTGCCATTTCCATACATTAGGGTTGGGACCAGAACTCCATTGTGAACGGCCATATTCTCTTCATTGATAAATTTATGGTGGATTGTAGCTCACCATAGGATGAGCCATGCTTGGAAAAACCTTGAGAGACAGAATCAGAAATGAATTTATTCGACAACGATTCAAAGTTTTATAATGACTTATGGTATAGAATCGAGGGCGGATACAAATAGAATCAAAGCACTATTACGAACCGCCAAAATGAAGACACTCCGCGCTATTCTGGGCCAGAGGGTTGGGACTAGAATTGCATTGTGAATATATAAAAATATATAAATAACCAATAACATAATAATCAATAACCCCTAGTTTAATATAAAAATATATAAATATTTGTTAAATATTAGCTTTGCCATGTGAATGCATTCTCAAAAGTTTGAGAATGGTTTCGCAAGGCGAAAGAGTTTCAAAAGTGAAAATATTAAAATTTTTTGTCAAGCTTCACATTTTGCATGATTTGTTCCTTTCAGATTTCTAACACTCATTTGTCATGTCTTTTGGCTCTTTTGAGAATCCAAGCCAGTTTCGCGCCGTCTCCCTTACACCCCCACCCGCCATGACGATATCCGATAATGAAATAAGCCTCAGGTCCGCTTCGTTACTCTGCACTTTCTTTCAGAATTGTAAAATTTCGTTATTTGGACGCTTTTATTTATTTCCTCGACGTCCTTCAACGCTAATTTCAAAAATAAATAGTTAAGTACTCACATACGAAAGGTTAATAATACAATAAATATGTATTTTTGGACTATCATTATTATATTAGTCATTTTATTTTTTATATACTTTGTTCACAACACTTACTTTAAAACAAATTAAACTTAAATATCAGACATGTTTTGGACAACCCGGTCTTTCTTCAGTGACATCATACAGATATTTTATTGAAATATCTTTATAATATCACCGAGAAAGGACCGGATTGTCCGAAACATGTCTGATATTTAATTTAATAATTTTTTTTAAGTTAGTGTGGTAAACAAAGTACCTATATAAAGAATGAGACAAATAAAACATCTACGAGTACAACATAAAGTATGGCGAACATAAAAAAAATATCATTGTAACGTTTACAAAGAAACTTCTTTGATAATAATTAAATAAAACGATGTGTTTTAACTACTTCCACTTTTGCCTTTATTTCGACAGTGACCGGTTTCGCCGGGCTCACTGGACAGACTGGTGACACTATTGCAAACATAACATTTCGACATGACCGCAATAGTTGTTTACTCCATCTTATAATATCCTCAACCTCACATATTTATATAATTCTGTTGTTCCATACGCGATCTCTCAGTATCTTGCCTGCTATCGTTCTCAGTGTCATCATATTGGAAATCCTCAGAACTTGTTGGTTCCTGACTGTGTCTATCTAGTTTCAACGCCATATGTTTTTATTGGTCTTACGCATGCTTTATAGTTTCTCATCTTACTCTTAATTTTTTTTATGTTTTGGATTTAAGATAACCTGATATGGCGACTGATTTGTTGACTTGAGCTTGTATTTCTCATATTTTATTTTATTTTTTAATTTTCATTTAATCGATTTATAATGGAAGTATCGTGAGAAGACTCTCATTATTGATACCCCACTATTCATGACATGAGTTATTTGCCTGACACTATTTATGACACGAGTTCTTTTAAACATTATTATAACCAGTAAATAAACATATTGTGCAGGTTTTTTTTTAGAGGTTTAATTTTTAAACTAGCAACATTGTTTCAACAGATAGTCAATTTGATGGTTGACAGTTGATTTGCAGTCAGTACGTTTTTCCATTTTACCCAATTGCTCAATAAAGGTGTCAAAAATTGGAGCCTATATGCACCAAATCATATTTAAACAATACTGACATAAAATTATCTATTAAATAAAGCCAATATCATAGACATCAACATTATTTAATTGTTTTTTTATTTTGAATTTATATACCTCTAACGTACTAACTACAAATCAACTGTCAATTGTCAAATTGACAGTCTGTAAAAACAATTTGTGAAAAATTATACATGAAATTACTTAAAACTAACTAAATTTAACAATCGAACAAATAACAAATTACGGCAAGTAAAAATTACATTCAAATTTAAGTTTTTAAATGTTAAATATAAATAGAAATGAATAAATATTTAAATTCTCGGTTTGAAACAGAAACGCAGGGAGAGTTTTGAAAATATTACGAAATAATTTATACAAAAAAAGATAGAATGTGAGTTAGATATTTAACCTTATCTAATTCTTCAGACTTATCAGGGGATTCTTTGAGAATTCCGTCATATTGGAGGCTATCTTTATGTTCCGGATGGTTATCTTCGACAGCGTCAGCACAGACAGTTTTATCTCCCGGCATGCAGAACCAACCTGCCTCTGGTGATGCCGGTGGGGAGAGCAATCAAACTGCTGAACATGATCGCTTCGGAGATCGATGTCTTTCACATTCGTGAAAGTACGTTCAGAAGACAAATACTCTTGACTTTGGAAAGGATCTTGTATTCCTAATGTCGAACCATCTCTCATGTGTTCCTGGTATTATATATTTTTGGTATATTTTACCTGTTCTCAATAGATGCCTTAAATTATAAAAAATTTTTGAAATGTCTTTTGAGAAAATAAACTGATTTGATTTGATTTTAAATAAATTGCGGTATTATATTGTATATATGTACACTAAAAATAATTTCATTTATTTATTAGCTGCGTTTTTGCATCTTTATATTTACACCAATCTTTTCGAGCGCCAAGATGGTGTAACCCCTTAATCCAAATAATTAATTTCAAATTTAGAATTCAATTATCTATTGTCAGTTTTATCACTTTGCGGTAAGATTGTATACGCATATTTGTCTCCCGCATTTTCGGGTTCTCTATTTAAGGTACTTGCTTAGAATAGACAGAGAATGCACATAAATTATCATTAAGAACAGCGGATACGTCCATCTTGATTAATACTGAGCCCCTGTTTTCCTCTATGGTATGCAAATGTTCTTAAGTATATTGTAATATAATCCGACTATTATATTCTCGACGCATTAAGAGGATTGACTTGAAGATTTATGAACTTACATTATAACAAATTACTGCTTGAATTGCGTTATACAGTTTTATATAAACTTCATTGTGAACTTGGAACTTGGAACAGGTGAGTGAATTTGTGTATTTAGGTAGCATGTTCACAGCGGATGGCCGAACGGACAGTGATATTGAAAGAAGGGTTGGTGCGGGTAACAAAGTGAATGGAGCTTTAAAAGTAGTTATTGGAAACAAGAATTTATCAATGAAAGCGAAAATGGCCGTTCACAATGGAGTTCTGGTTCCAACCCTTATGTATGGAAGCGAAGCATGGAACTGGCAGAAGAAAGATGAGAGCAGAATAAATGCGGTAGAGATGAGGTCCCTAAGACGTATGTGTGGTAGAACGATGTACGACAGAATCTCAAATGCTGATATTAGGAAGGAGTGTAGAGCGAAAGAAGGTATTATGAACAAAATTATGAAAGGTTCGCTTCGTTGGTTCGGACATATGGAGCGCATGGGTGAAGAAAGAATGGTTAAAAAAGTATACGTTAACAATGTAAATGGAGTAAGGAGTCGAGGTAGACCGAGGAAAACATGGCATGACCAAATTAATCAAATATTAAAAGTTGGTCATGTCAGAAGCCGGAAGAATCGACGTGCGTGTATGACTCGATGTATGAATGTGGAGGAAGCTAGAGAGGTGTGCCAGGATAGATTAGTGTGGCGGTCCATTCTCTCTGCCTACCCCTGCGGGGAAACTGCGTGATGGTTTGTTTGTGAAATTTCATAATACATTTTAAATAGTCCATTGTTTTGGCCGAAACACTATAAATTAAATTAAAAAAACATTATTTCAAGATCACTCGTTTGATAAAAATAACGGCGTTGAAGTTTTGCATTTAAGTAATAGAAACGTAACTTTAAATAATCTTGAATACCTAGAAATAAAAAAGGCGATTTAAAATAAAGAAGAAATTATATTAGGTGAATAACTTTGCTTCCGCCGTTTTGCAATAGATGGCAGTAGCGGTAAGTGGTAGCTGGAATAAATAGATCATAGACGTCATACAATAAGCTGTCATAGATCATAGATGTCATACAATAAGATGTCATACAATACGCCATCGAAATATTAGTCGATTTGTGTCTGCATCATAAAGTTATTCCCGATTAAACATGTCAGCTTACGAGCCAAATTCTCGTCATTTGCGAGAGGTTTTAATTTTATGCTTTAATATGAAGAAATCTGCGGCTGAGGCTCATCGAATGCCCTCAAATACCTATGGTGAGGCCGCTATTAGTGAAAGAACGTGCCGAGAGTGGTTTCAACGCTTCAAAAACGGTGATTATAACGTCGAAGACCAGCATGGCGGTGGAAGAGAGAAGGTTTTCGAAGATGCAGAATTGGAGGCATTACTTGATCAAGACTCGTGTCAAACGCAACAAGAATTTGCAGGATCATTGGAAATGACACAACCAGCTATTTCAAAACGCCTGAAAGTCATGGGAATGATTCAGAAACAAGGAAATTGGGTGCCGTACGAGTTGTGAACGGAAGCCGAGAGATGTAGAACGGCGTTTGTGTGCTTGTAAACAGCTGCTTGCAAGGCAAAAACGGAAGGGATTTCTGCATCGCATTGTGACTGGGGACGAGAAATGGGTTCATTACGATAATCCCAAGCGCAGAAAATCATGGGAATATCCCGGCCATGCTTCCACGTCGACGGTCAAACCGAATATTCACGGTTCCAAGGTTATGCTCAGTATTTGGTGGGATCAGCTCGGCGTAGTGTATTATGAATTGTTAAAACCGACTGAACCAATCACAAGCGATCGTTATCGAACGCAATTAATGCGTTTGAGCCGAGCATTGAAAGACAAACGGCCGCAATACAACGAGAGACATGATAAAGTGATTTTTCAGCATGACAATGCTCGACCTCATGTTGCGAAAGTGGTCAAGACATACTTGGAAACTTTGAAATGGGAAGTCCTACCCCACCCGTCGTATTTTCCAGACGTTGCTCCCTCAGACTATCATTTGTTTCGATCAATGGCACACGGCCTAGCTGACCAGCATTTCCGGTCTTATGAAGAAGTAAAAAATTGGATCGATTCGTGGATCGCTTCAAAAGATGACCAGTTTTTTCAACGCGGGATTCGTATGCTGCCCGAAAGATGGGAGAAAGTAATAGCCAGTGATGGACAATACTTTGAATCATAAATGTATAACCAGTTTTTTACGATAAAGCCTCGAATTTCGGAAAAAACCGGCGGAAGCAAATAATCAAATTAATTTAACTTCCAGTCCGATATTAGATTTATTTCCCCTGGCTCATTGTTCTGGTAAAAAAACCCATTAACACTGCTTCTTGGAATCATCCCCACCCCTCCTTTGCTGTTTTAATTTGATTTAGTATATAAGTAACGATTTTGTCCCATTGAGCTGTTAAAATTTTACACGCTGAAGAAGGACCTTCTGTGTCCCGAAACATGTCTGTGAACAATTCAAGAAAGTGTTGTGATAATACAAAGTTATCAAAAAGTATTTTAAATGTGAATCCGCAACACAAAGTGAAGGCGAATATAAAAAAAATATTTTAAACGTTTCCAAAACACAATTTTGGAGGTTTTTCTACAATAATGTGTTTATTTACCTCGAAATCTTTCTAATTCGTGTCTGTTCAATTTCAATTTATTAAAACAATCTTATACATTACGCACATTTTCCAAGGCATTTATGATCACAATTAAAAATAGTAGATTAAAAAATATGGTATGACCAAATTCATCAAATTTAAAAGGTTGGTCATGTTAGAAGGCGGAAGAATCGACGTGCGCGTATAACTCGTTGTATGAATGTGGAGGAAGCTAGAGAGATGTGTCAGGATAGAGTAGTGTGGCGGTCCATTCTCTCTGCCTACCCCTACGAGAGAAACGGCGTTATGGTTTGTTGTTGTTGTTGTATTATATTAAAAATAGTATTTCAAAATAATTAAAAATTAAAAATAAATTAAAAATAGCAATATAGTAAGATAAAATAGAAGACAAAATTATAATAAAAAAAAAGTATAACAATACAATGTCTAGATTAACAAAATAATATGAGTAATCTTAATGTGATTATATTGAAAGTTAAGGCGTTAACATATTAAGTGATTTAATTGATTGAAAATCGGCAATTTTCTTAATCCAACACAGCTTATTATAAATTAGTTTGAATCTAAAGTACCTAAGAAAGCTTAGCTTCAGATAACGTGATCCGGGACAAACCGGTCAGACTTTGAACTAGTTTATGTGCTAGTTACCCTTAAGGCTTCACCTCCTCGCTCTGTTGAGTAAATTTTGTTTATCATATACCCTAGAAGGCTTTAATTTTGATTTTCTTATCCTTTCAAAGGGGTGGATAAAAGTATCATATTTCTATAAATTTGTGTGATACAAAATTTTGTGATTCAAGTTACATAATTTATGAAAGATATTTTCATATTTTTAATATTTGTCAAAACGTTAAACTATTTGTTAATATACAAGAAGAAGAAAAATAATGTTGAAACATTATATTGTGTCGACCAAAACAATGGACTATTTAGGATCATTGTATTTCAAATACGAATTATCTGTATAAACAGATAAATAATATTAGTTAATGGAAAAGCAGAGTGGATAAATTACGCATAGAAAATGGCACAAAGGCAATATAAAGAAACTCTTATCCGTCAATTTAATAAATTGAATAAGAGGTGGGACCTTAAAGGGAGCGTCTAGCCGAAAATGCCGTCGCGACGTCTGTAATGTATTTTGATTTAAATACGGGGTTGACTCGGGGCACCGAAGATAAACTGTTTCTCTTTGGTATATGTAACTGAATTATTTTAATGAAATTAATAATTAAGCTCAGATTTATAAATTAAAATACGAAGATGTAAATTTTCAATTAAATTTTGTAAAAGATTGTAATAAATAATTATTTAGTGTTTTTTGAACAATGATGTAAAATTCCATGAATAAATAAATCATATGAATGAAAACATCTGTCTTCTAGGAGATTGATTATATTTGAGATGGAATGACATGTTTTGCTAATGTCAAATAATAATGCCTTAGAAGGCTAAGGCATTATCATTTGACCTTTTTATTCTTATTAATTATTGATTGTTTCTTAAACAATAATGTAAAACTCCATTTTAAATAAATAATACGAATGAAAACGTCAGTTTTCTAGAAGTTTTATTATTTTTTATGGAAATGACATGTTTCGCCCATTTGATAATGCCTTAAAAGGGCGAAACATGTCATTCCCATAAAATATAATAAAACTTCTAGAAAACTGACGTTTTCATTCGTATTTATCAAATTAATTATTTATAGTAAATACCAAATTTTAGTATGAAATTAGAATAAATGCAGTAGAAATGAGATCTCTCACATGAATATTTTGAAAATCTATGTATGATAGATTATCAAATGAAAATATATGAAGTGAATACAACCCAAATTAAAGTACGAGTCTTAAGAGAAAAATATTTTAAGGATCATTAAGATGGTTTTAAAAAAATATGAAAAAAATTAATTTATGTATAATTTTAAAAACGTACATGTTAACGATAGAATGAACGAACTAGAAATAGCGAAAAACGGAGGAAAATGTGGCACGATCAAATAAATCAAGTATTGAATGTCGGTCACGATAGGAGTCGGAGAAACCAACTTACATGCATGACACGATCTATAAATGTGGACGGTTATTTCGTTAATTAGTTTTTTTATTTCATTTGTACACAAAAGAAGGATGAGAATTTTTGTGTAAAGCTTAAGTGTTTTGAAGATACAGTTTAAAATATATACAATCGTTGTTTTGTGATTTAGAGGAACAGATTTTTTTTTGTTATATTATAGATGGAATTAATTCCAATACATTAATATAGATAACTTTTTTTTAAAAACATTTAAAGAGTGACAGCTAAATTTAAGCATAAGTCGAGTTCAGACTGTGAACACATAAGAGTACAACCATCACGCCGTTTCTCCGCAGGGGTAGGCAGAGATAATGGACCGCCACATTACTCTATCCTGGCACACCTTTCTCACATTCATACATACAGCGAGTCATTCACGCACGTCGAATCTTTTGACTTCTAACATGACCAACCTTTTAAATTTTATTAATTTGGTCATGCTATGTTTTCCTCGGTCTGACTCGATTCCATACTCCATTTACATCATTAACGTATACTTTCTCAACCATTCTTTCTCCATTCATGCACTCCATATGCCCGAACCAACGCAGCGATCCCTTCATAATTTTGTTCATAATACCTTAACAAAAAAATTATCTTGAACTGGTTTTGTAAAATTAAAGATTAAATGGAGATCGATACTTTTTAGGTGTAGAAAGAAAATAATTTAGATTTACTAAAAAAAATCAAAGTCTTGACAAGATTTTGCAGGTCTTGTCATTTAGATAACGCGACAACTCGTAAAATGGAATAGTTAATGAGAGAAAGGCACTGAGGCGAAAGGTGGCAGTGATCCAAAGTAAACGCGTCCTTGGTGCATGTGCCACATTTAATTACGGCATTAATTGAACGCAAGCTGTCATAAATTAAACAGGACGCCACGTGCTCTACCTCGCTTGCCTCTCACGTGGTGTACGAACCCACTTAGCTCGAGTAACTGGTGTGACTAATGATTAATACACATCTGTTATCAAGCTACTTATTATAGGGTTACAAATTTGCGGGGATTGGTGGTAATTAAGCTATCCATGTGGGTATAAACCAAACTGTTGATGCCGTTTAATCCTTGATGCAAACCTAATTACTTGTTTGTATCACAAAATATCTTTTGATTTTGCTTAGAAAGGGAAAACATTATATCATTCCATCTATAATATAATAAAACTCCTAGAAAATATACGTTTTCATTCATATTTATTATTTGATATGGAATTTTACATAATTGTTTAAGAAACAAAAAATTCAATATATATGTTTTACTTAGGAAATTGAAAATGACTTTGTTCAATACACTTATTATTAAAAAAAATATTAAAAAAACACGACATGTTTCGGAGGATACCTCCATCTTCAGTATGTTTGTACTACATACTATTTTTTCTGAGATGGCTAACCATTGTATTGAATTTGACCATAGTTTCGATAAAAATGACACAAATTTTCTACACATTGAAAATATTGAATTCCTCAAGTCGGTGAAATTGGGTGAAAACATAATCTATAATCAGATTCCTCCTTTTACTCTTGTCTCTTTAAATACTCTGTCTACAATTAATCTCCCAAGCTCCCATTCCCAATCAAATGCGAATTAATCATTTATTAATTTCTATATAAATTATGTCTTTTCAAATGTATGTTTTTTCTAAACATATTTTTTTAAATATTTTTATATAGTATCATCGTGTATTACTATTATTTAATATTATTTCAGAATGGAACATTGAAACATACCATTCACAATAAAATAATGAAAAATATAACGAAAACTTGAGTTTTTCATTTTTTTCAAAAACAAATTCGAAGCAATCGGCTAATAACAAAATTTCAAAGCAATCAGTTTTTTACAAAAGAAGAAGAAACATATTTAAAAACACCCGCGTAATCTAATGCAACGTTGTGTGAAAAAATCGAAGAAATCATTAAATAACCAAATTTCAAAGCAATCGGTTTTTTTGAAAAGAAGAAGAGGATTGGATTTTATTTATACTACTTTTTAATCGTTCTTAGATAAATATAAACAAATTGTGAAATTTTCAGCGGAATCGGTTTAGCAATTTTCGAGAAAATTATGGAGAGACACACAGACAAACATTCATTTTTAAATACGAGTATATAGATTAAGAAAACATACGTTTTTTTGAAGATTTATTATATTTTAAGGGTGTGGCTTGATTTGTGTTGTAAATCAAATGTGAATAAAGTAGATCATATATGAATTATCTGGTTTTAGGGACCCAAATTTATCAATAATAATAATATAAGACGCTTTATCGAAAGTAATATCAAGAACTGTATTTCACATTGTTTATTTTATTTTCACATCCAAATATTATTTCTCTAAGCTCCGTTACGGTACGAATCCTGATACGAAAATTTTATTTTCCTATTTATACGTACACATTCACATTTCACAAATGACCCGAAGTTAATCGAATATTCATCGGTTTTATACTCGAGAATAACGTAACAAGAAATAGTGATGGGTGTTCCAGAGATTCTCAACTATCATGACGATCCTTAACTATGATGACGATTCTTGACTATGATGAAGATTCTTAACTATGATGACGATATTTAACTACGATGATGATTCTTAACTACGATGAAGATTATTAATTTTATGACTCTTAACTATGATGACGATTCTTAACTACGATGACGATTCTTAACTACGATGACGATTATTAACTATGATGACGATTCTTGACTATGATGATAATACTTAACTATGATGACGATTCTTAACTATGATGACGATATTTATCTACGTAATGATTCTTAACTACGATGATGATTATTAATTTTGATGACTCTTAACTATGATGAAGATTCTTAACTATGATGACGATTCTTAACTACGATGACGATTCTTAACTACGATGACGATTATTAACTATGATGACGATTCTTGACTATGATGATAATACTTAACTATGATGACGATTCTTAACTATGATGACGATATTTATCTACGTAATGATTCTTAACTACGATGATGATTATTAATTTTGATGACTCTTAACTATGATGAAGATTCTTAACTATGATGACGATTCTTAACTACGATGACGATTCTTAACTACGATGACGATTATTAACTATGATGACGATTCTTGACTATGATGATAATACTTAACTATGATGACGATTCTTAACTATGATGACGATATTTATCTACGATGATGATTCTTAACTACGATGATGATTATTAATTTTGATGACTCTTAACTATGATGACGATTCTTAACTACGATGACGATTCTTAACTATGATGACGATCCTTAACTATGATGACGATTCTTAACTACAATGACGATTCTTAACTATGATGAAGATTCTTAACCATGATGACGATCCTTAACGATGACGATTCTAACTACGATGACAATTATTAACTATGATGACGATTCTTGTCTATGATGACGATTCTAACTATGATGACGAATTTTCACTATGATGAAGATTCTTAACTACGATACGATTCTTTACTATGATGAAGATTCTTAACTATGATGACGATTCTTAACTACGATGACGATTATTAACGATTATTAACGATGATGACGATTCTTAACTATGATGACGATTATTTACTATGATGAGGATTCTCAACTAATGACGATTATTTTATTCTTATTCACCATTTTTATAGATGTAGGCCTATTTCATTTGTCTCCACGCGTCCTTGTCTTACCTCTTCCATATCCAGGTCGTCCCTATTCCGCTATTTTGGCAATGTCGTCAGTCCATCTTTTAAGTGGTCTCCCAACACTCGTTTTCTTTGTCCAAGGTCTCCATTGGAGTTTTCTGGATGTCCAGACTGGCTATATATTTAGCTTATTGTCACTTCAATTATGCGTCGGTAACTTTAGTCGATTCAAAAATGATGACGATTCTAAACTATGATGACGATTCTAAACTGTGATGACGATTTTTAATTGTGATGACGATTCTTAATTGTGATGACGATTCTTAATTGTGATGACGATTCTTAACTATGATGACGATTCTCAACTAATAACAAAAACGTTTCTTGAACATTGATGTAAAACTCAATATTAAATGAAAAATACGAATGAAAAAAAAAAACTGTTTTCAATAAGTTTTATTATATTTCTTCTTCTTCTTAAAGTACCCTGTCAGGTCCCCCCGACGTTGGCAATCACTCTGGTAAACTCTTCCCTATCCTGCGCTGTCCGGAATTAAATTCTAAGTATTTTGTTATGATCATGTTTTAAATTATTATATTTAATGTATTAAATTCTAAGTATTTTGATATTTTTCTGATTTAATTGTGGTCTATTTCTGACTTGTTTAATTTGCTGAATTTTTTAAACATAAATTTTAAATGTTCAACTATATTTATGATTTTACTATATTATAAATCAGAGATATTGCTAATAAGCAAAATTAGCAATATCTCTGATGTATAATATTATAAAAAAATTATCCTTTCAACACGAGAAGTTTTTTTCGTGTGATTAGTATGCGACGTGAATAAAAAATGTTTATTAATGTTGTATTAATAATAACAAAATTATAATTATATAATATATAACTAACTAACTAACTAACCATCACGCCGTCTCCCCGAAGAGGTAGGCAGAAAGAATGGACTGCCACACTTTTCTTTCCTGACATATTTCTCTCGCTTCCTCAAAATTCATACACGCGCGTCGATTTTTCTGACTCCTCACGTGGCCGACATTCAATATTTGATTTATTTGATCGTGCCACGTTTTCCTCAGTCTTCCTCTATTCCTGGTTCCATTTACATCATTAACGTATAATTTTTTCACCATTCTTTCTTCATTCATTCTTTCCATATGTCCAAACCATCTTAATGATCCTTTCATTATTTTGTTCATGACACCATCATTCGCACCGCATTCACTTCTTGTATTTTCATTCGACACTCTATCATACACAGAGTATCCACTTATTCGTCTAAGAGATCTCATTTCTACTGCATTTATTCTACTTTCATCCTTTTTTAGCCAGTTCCATGCTTCGCTTATTATATATAAACAAAATTATATCGATTTGAATGAGCCCATCACTATTAAGGAATATGTAAATGTGACAATATTCAGATAAGCGCATTTAGAATGGGCGAATTCAGATATGACGTGAAATGGTCTATTCGAGCTGATATGCGAACTCAAACGGCTCGAGTGATGCTAATGCATATTCATATTATTGCAGCAGGAGCATTTATAGTCCTGAAAACACCAAATCGATGCCCAGGTACGAATTGTATCTCTTATACAAGCAATCGAAGTGTAAGGTACACCTAAACATAAAAGAATTCATATTCACAAACAAACGAAAAGCACCACCTTCTACAAGTGATATTGGAGAGGAAAATTGAGGGACGCCGAGGGTCTGGAAGTAGAAAAATGTCCTGGTGCAAGTGGCGCAGGACAGGGATAGGTTCACCGAGGTGATCGCCAATGTTGGGGGATCCGACAGGGCACTTGAAGAAGAAGAAGAAGATCTGTCAAAACTGACCATATTCATGAAATTTGAAAAAAAAAAATATTTGTAAGACAGTGAAACCCCGGTATTCTGACAAATGTTTTGCAGGGCAGTGTCGGACTATCGAATTTGTCGGATTATAGAGTACTGCCTAAGACCCCCCTATAGTCCGGAATTTTTTGAAAAAGAGTACCTTGTAGCCCGACAAATTACAGATCAAAATGATAATATTCTATTTGAACTACAAATCATACTACATGTGTATGTCGATACTACATATCGAGTATACCTGTTCAATCATGCATTACCTACATTAGTGAAGATAGGCATGTCGGATTACAGGGAGCGCCGGATTAGACAGAGGCCGGATTACCGGGGGTCCACTGTATTTATATAATATTTACCATATATCACTGATGAAGGTCTTCTGTGTCCGAAACATGTTTGTTTTTTAATTTTAATTTTTGTAATAAAGTGGTTGTTGGGTCCATTGTTAAAAAAAGAAAAATTGTTCACATAATTTTTTTAAATATTTAATGATTTTCATTTCTAAGTTTAACACAAATGAAGGATGCCACTGTATACTCGTATTTTCAACTAAATACATAGAAGCGTAAGAGAAACACTTTATTCCAAATTTAGAACAAGCGTATAATACTGTTTGGGTTTCACGTTTTAGTGACAAATTAATTGAATCATAAAGTGATACTTTACGTCGAAAGTGACAGCCATTTCCTTTTAAGGTAGAAATAATGAAATTAATCAAAAACCGTTTATTGAGATCCTTAATCGAACAAAGAAACAGATCTTTTCGAGTGTAGAAAGCATATTTTTTTTTGCTTATTAACCATCATGCCGTTTCCCGAAGGGTTAGGCAGAAAGAATAGACCGCCGCATTGTTCTTTTTTGACATATTTCTATTAATACCTCAACATTCATATATCGTATCATGCATGCACGACGATTTCTGGGACTCCTGGCTGACATTTAATATCTGATCTCCTTCAATTTCTTATTTTCCTTGATTTCTTGTTCCATTTACATATCGCACCGTGAGTGTAAAACCGAAACAAGTGCAAATATACAGTTTAGAGATATGGGAGTTTAAAGACTTCATATTGCTTGGAAAAACTGTTTTTTTTTTAATAAACCAATGATTTTCGGTTTAAAGGTATATTACTTTAAACTGAAAATCATTGGTTTATTAGAAAAAACAGTTCTTTTAAAAATAAAAACGAAGAAGCAAAGAAAGAAGAAGACTGGTTTTATTGTCATGTTTTACACTTTGTTCCGACTAACTCCGATTTATTTTCATTCCACTCTTCCTACTTTACGAACGCGGACAAATTTACTTCCGCCTATTCATAACACAGGATACCGCAAACGTTATTAGTAGGAATATTAAAATTGCGGAAAATATACGGTGGGGGTTAATTAATGCCTCAAGATACGAAGGGTTTAAAAATCAGGGCGAAATAATTCTTTTGAAGTACGCAGATAATGATCGGTGGAGGGCCCTCGCTCCTGAGCGATATACCTAATGATGTTCTGGAGAGTAATGTCTGTACCAGTCCCGTGTTCCGCACTTACGTAACTTTTCGTTATGCCGAATTTATGTAAATCGCGGCAATTAAGCTTTTTGAAGGTTACCACTTAGAGCGGCGCGCGTTAGAATTATATCATTCATTCCGCAAAATCTCACTTACCTGAGTGTGATAACTACATTTTATTCGCATTTAAACGTGAAAAGTTTTACAAGAAGATTACTTATAATATTCAGAAAATTCTTTAATTATACTTACATTATTTCTTCTCTTCTCACTAGCCATCCTTCCACTGTCGGATGTAGGCCTCTTTAAATTCGTTATTCCTTGCTATACGAATGGTTCCCAAACTTATTTGTAACAGAACCTCTGCTGATTTCTTTTATATAGCGCTGACCCAATACTTTCGTAAAATCGTTTTTTTTTTTACAAATTCTTCTATAACTATAAATACTAGTAAGGAACAAACATTCTTGAGGATTTCCGAAATGAAGACACTGAGGACGATAGTAGGCAAGACACTGTGAGATCGCTCGAGGAACACGAGGATATGTGAGGTTGAGGATATAATAAGATGGCAGACAGCAAAAAAGGGACTGGTACGGTCATGTTCAAAGAATAGATACCACCAGATACTCCTATATTGCATTGCAAAATCAACCTCATGGGACTCGTCCTCGTGGAAGATCTCCTAAAAGATGGAAGAACAGCTGGGAATCTACCTCACAGGAGGAGCAACACTCTGGAGAACAGATCACATAGGTCTACAATAAGGAAAAATAATAAGAAGAAGACCTATAACTATTAAATGAGTTTTTGAAGCTCGACCTTTTTTTTTTGCTCATTCGTGATCCGATTTTTACAAATGACAAAAATAAAAGGTCGACAACAAAAAATATCCGTTGTTATTAATTATAAACTTTCATTGTAATAAAAATGTGTCACAATTTTTTAATATTATATTAAACCTTGCGCGGACCCCCAAATCAAATTTAATATTCCACGGACCCCCCGAATGATCCCAGGGACCCCTGGAGGGTTCCTACGGACCACTCGTACGGACCACTTTGGGAACCACTGCTATAGACCTATGTGGTCTGTTATCCAGAGGGTAGTTCTTCCTATTAGTTGAATTCCCAGCTGTCTTTCAACTTTACAAATTAAATCAAATCGAATCAGTTTATTTTCTCAGAAGCTATTACAAAGAAAGTATGAAGTTGAACTCCTCCCAAACGGCGAGACTCATTTTGATGATTTTTTTTTTGGGTTTGAGTGGATCCCTGAATGATTTAGATTTACAATGGGCCGGTAGTTGACCGTTAAGACCTTTTGGTAAGTTCATAATAATTGACCCTTTGAGAATAATTCATAGTTATGTTTGTTTACCATAGATGGCGCTGATGTGGAATTCTGTGTTTAAGCAAATCACTTGCTCACAAGTTTTGTTTCGATATTCCGTATGTCATTTGTCCCAATTGCGTGCGTCTTGAGTATATAGTTTATCATTTAGTATATATTTCATCGAAAAAACGTTTGCTGAACCAGCTAACAGCAGGCAAGCCAAAGTTCGGGCAGGATAACGTCTGTCAGTTTCACTAGTCATAGTCATAATATATAATACCAGGAACGTAAGTATTAGAGATAGTTCGACTTTAGAAAGGCAGGATATTCTCTAAAGTCAAGAGTATTTGCCTTCTGAACGTACTTTCACTACTATGAAAGATGCGGATCTCCGAAGAGATCGTGTTCAGCAGACTGATTGCTCTTCCCACCGGTGTTACCAGAGGCAGGTTGGTTCTAGTGGCCGGTAGGTAAAATAATCTATTATGCCAGGAACACAAATAAGAACTTTCTCCAGTATGGCCGAGTTCTCGAAATATCCCCTGATTATTCTAAATAAATTGGTTATGAGATGCCGATAATCGGTCCCCAATATTTCCAAAAGAAATTTAGTGAGATAGAACCACGGCTAGTTACCATACACCCTCATATAGAATTACCTCAGATTTTTTTCTGAACCCTCTTCACTTTTTTAGGAGGTTTTCCACGAGGACGTGTCCCATGTGATTGATTATTTAGTGCAATACAAGGGAGCCTGGTCTTTGGATATCACCGTTTTTTATGGACATCACCTTTTCCAATCGATAATAATTATTTTTTGTTTCTTAATCAATGATATAAAATTCGATATAAAATAATTAATATGTACATTTTGCCTTACAAGTCAAAACATCTCAATCCCATAAAAAAATACTTCTGGAAGAACAATGTTTTCCTAACTAACTAACTAACTAACCATCACGCCGTCTCCCCGAAGGGGTAGGCAGAATGAATGGACTGCCACACTTTTCTTTCCTGACATATTTCTCTCGCTTCCTTAAAATTCATACATCGTATCATACACACGCGTCGATTTTTCTGACTCCTCATGTGGCCGACATTCAATATTTAATTTATTTGATCGTGCCACGTTTTCCTCGGTCGTCCTCTATTTCTGGTTCCATTAACATCATTAACATATATATTTTTACCATTCTTTCTTCATTCATTCTTTCCATATGTCCAAACCATCTTAATGATCCTTTCATTATTTTGTTCATGACACCATCATTCGCACCGCATTCACTTCTTATATTTTCATTCGACACTCTATCATACACAGAGAATCCACACATTCGTCTAATAGATCTCATTTCTACTGCATTTATTCTACTTTCATCCTTCTTTTGCCAGTTCCATGCTTCGCTTCCATACATAAGGGTCGGTAGAAGAACACCATTGTGCATTGCCATTCTAGCTTTTTTGGATAGGTTTTTGTTTGCGATGACAACTTTAAGTGCACCATTCACTTTGTTGCTTGCCCCAACCCTTCTTTCAATATTCCTCTCCACTCGCCCATCTCTTGTAAACATACTACCTAAATGCACGAACTCAACTACTTGCTCCAAATTTTCACCATTCACGCGAATGTTGCAGACTGTCATGGTTTCTTCCTTTTAAAAAATCATTACCTTGGAATTATTAACATTCATCATCAGATCATTTTGCATGCATACCTCATACATACAATAATTTTATTTATTAAAATTGTTAATTACAAAATTTAAAGAAATTGAGATGAAGGATTATATTGTTTTCATCTCTTTAATTTTATATAAGTTTATACAGAAGTCTCATTCAAAAGCATGCAGAGATTTAAATGCTTTCCACCCCATTTTGTAAACTTCCATTTAAATCATCATAACAAATGTATTAAGGAAATACCCATCCCACCGGAATAATGATGTTTTGGCAAAATACGAAGATTTTAAATTTCTCACACGGTTAGGGTGTATTTATGGGATTTGGTTCGAAAACAAAAACATTTCCCCCAATCCAAATTGATGCAAATTTTTCAGAAAGCTTTTCTGGGTTTGAATATCAGAGCGGTTCGGTGAAATTATGAATCAAATAAAATCGTCCAAGTAGAATATAAATGTTCACTTTTCTCTAATATTTTACAAGCATTTTCCGAAGAAAGTCCGAAATGAGTATACTAGTGCCTTATTTCGTAAGATTATTTATATTTAATATGAATGCAAATGTTTCATAAAAGTTTAATTATAAAACATAAGCATGTCATGTTTATATTATCAAATGTGAAACACTTCTAAATGTTTCATTTGTTAAAAGTCTTAGAAAGGCAAAACATGTCATTCCCATAAAAAATAATAATACTTATAGAAAATAAACGTTTTTATTCGTATTTTCTTTTAATTCGGAGTTTTACACCATTGTCAAAGTAACAATAAAGGAGATTTTTTTTAACATAACTACACTTACGTACAATAAATATTAATTAAAAAATATGTTTTACAGATTTTTTAATTTTTTATGGGAATGACATGTTTGCCTTTTTAAGACTTAAACGGCTTTGAGGCGAGTAAGAGTTGACAAGGAACTATTATCAACTATCAAGGTTCGAAAGATTTCACATCTGGGTCAAATACTACGTGGGGAAAAGTACCACCTTCTCCAACTGATATCGAAGGGGAAAATTGAGGGACGCTGAGGGCCCGGTAGGAGACAAATGTGCTGGCTGCGAAACGTGAGGGAGTGGACCGGTATCCGAAGTGTGGAGGAGCTGTTCCGAGCGGCGCAGGACAGGGATAGGTTCGTCGGAGTGATCGTCAACGTTGGGGGACCCGACAGGGCACTTGAAGAATAAGAAGAAGACTTTAACAAAGTCTTCTTCTTTTCGACCTATGGTCTGTTCCTGTAATCTGACTGGCTTCTTTTGGGAGGTCTTCTCCCAGCTATCCCTCTATTTCTTTGGCCGTCTTCAGGGGGGACGGTTGCCAGCAGGAATCTGATCCGCCACAACGTGTGGGTTTCTGGAGGGATCTATACTTTGCACGTGCGTATTCCAGTATCTGCTGCGTTGTCTGTCCCATCTCACGACATCTTCCATCATGCACATTACGCGGATAACCGTGTTCCTCACCCTATCTCGAAGAGGCTTTCCTGCTATCATCCTCAGCGTCCGCATCTTTGCCCCCCCTAAGCCTCTGGTCATAATGCTATAAGTCAGTAATGGCCTTACGCAGGTTTTGTATATTCTGATCTTACTGTCAGTTTTCATATACTTTTTCTACCATGTAATCTTCTTGAGACAACCTGATAACGCCGAAGCCTTGTTGACTTGTCCCATTATATTTCAGTGACAAGATGATTTTGACTTAGCAGATCTACTCCCAGATATCTAAAATTCGCAACCTATTCCAACATTTTGTCATTTATAGATAACCTGCATCATTCTTTTGAGAATCTCATGGTTTTAGATTTCTCAACTTAGATCACTATATAAAAGTCTTTTCGGTTCGTCTTCCGACTCTGCTATCAGTTCAGCATCGTCCGCGTAGCATATGACGCTAACTACATCCTTCCCTATGCAGTATCCCAAACCAAGTGATGTGACATCTTGTATTATTTCGTCCATAATGAGGTTGAAAAGAAATGGGCTCAAACTGTCTCCTTGTCTTATGCCTGTTGCAGTTTTTATGGATTTGTCCAGTTCTTCGTCAACTTTTATTTTAGTGTTCGTATTTGTATTGAGTTCTCGTATAGTATTTATGAAAGCTGGCTTATTGTTCTCGATCGCCTTCTTTTTTTATCTGTCTTACAACGAACATGGCATAAGTTGTAGACCTATTTTTTCGAAATCCCTGTTGCTATTAACTTATTATGGATATAAAATATATATTTTTACGTGCTATTCGCTTTATTCTATAAAATTTTACGTAATAGAGAAATTTTACGTCATGGATACGTAGAAATATATATAAAGTATTGAATTTCACTCGCATTGAGTTTGATTTTAATCAGATGCATTGGATAAGTTTTCTTCTTCCGAGTACTGTAAAATTTTCCATGAATATTTATCGAAACATAAATACAATATAAAGATCTTGTTCAGAATAGCAAATTAAATTTTCCTTTTCGTTGTTTGTAATTTTGTTTATTATACATATACATAAGACGTTTGAAAATTTATATTTATATAAATATCTTATAGTGTTCGCCATTTTATGATGATTTCTCCTACTTTAATTTTTTTTGTTCTATTTGAAGTGTCGTGCGTCAGATACACTCATTTTGTGACAAACCTTTAAAAATTTCAAGTAAATAAGGATTATGATGATTAGTTTGAGTTCTTTAGATCTTTTTTTAATAATATATACGTAGCTTGTGATTTGAATTGATTTCAAGATGGCTAATAAACGAAATTTGAATAATCCTAGCCACAAGGAAAAAGCAATGGAGTTTTTATTTACATTTCCCGATGATGAAGAAATGTCAGAAATAGAAATTAACGATGGTGAAAGGGTTAATATGGATAGTTTAGACAGATATTAAAATGAATTTTTTGAACGTTTATGCATTTGTTAAAACAAATATTTTAAATAAATCAAAAATAGTATTTTAAAGTTCTTATTATGGTTCATGTATCGATCTTGCAACAAAAAAAATTAATCAATTATTGGTCTTGAAGTTAAATTTATTTGATTCTTTATAATATTTTGTGTATAATGTGAGCAGGAGATGCCTATTGGTGGAGATGGGGTTCGCAATCCATCACACCGCGTCTCCCGCGGGGCTGAAAATCGAAAGATGGAGTACGGCATCGATTAAAGTGTGGTAGTCCATTCTTTCTGCCTACCCTTTCGGGAAGACGGCGTTCTTCTTCTTTTTCTTCCTCAGCCATCTCTCCACTGCTGGATATAGGCCTCCTCCATTTTCTTCCGCTCCACTCTATCTTGGGCTTTTCTATTCTACCCGTGACAGGGATAACGCCGTCGGCTCATCTTTTTGAGGTCGGCCTCTCTCTTCTTTTTCTATCCCATGGTCTTCATTTGAGGTGCCCATCGCTCTGTTCCCTGTCTGGCGATATGACCTGCCCACTATCATTTCTGCTTAGCGACAAGGTCCATTATGTCTATGACTTTTGTAAGGCGTCTTATTTATTCCTTTCTCATTTTGTCTTTTAGACATACGCCTAACATTAATTTGTCTTTCCATGGACCTTTGCGCACATTTTAGTTTATATATTGGCAGTTAGCGTCATGGTTTCCAGGCCATAGGTGATCACGGGGAGGGTACATGTTTCATATACTTTTCTTTTCAGATTTATGGGTATGTCCTTATTTTTTACTTTAATAATAATAATAATAATATGCTAACTTTTATAGCGCCGTTTTTGTGATGTAATCACGTCAAGGGCGCATTAAAACATTTTTTAAATCTACAAATCAAAATTTCCGCGATCGGTTAAAAGTATAGTAGAACACAGTATAAATGTTTAAATTGGGTATGATATATGAAAAATATGGGTTTTCAGTTTAGATCTGAAATCTGTCGGATCATTAATGCATCTGAGGTGTGAAGGGAGATTGTTACAAGCTGATGGACCGGCTACCGCAAGCGCTCGATCCCCGAAATTCGTACTGGGGCAACGCTTCGGCTCAACTAATCTTCCTATTGCCGAGGAGTTCGCCGAGCGAAGTGTGGATTTCCTTGTATTTAGGCTGTCCGTTATACAGAGTTCAGATATATAACTTGATGCCATTCCATGTAGCGCTTTGAAAACTGTCCAGCAGAGTGTGTTTCATCTTTCCGAAGGCTGCCCATCCTAATCCTATTCCCCTGGGGTTCTCTGCTATCGGATTTTCCTTCCCTAGTTTGATCTTAGGTACGAGATATATGTATTCCTCAACAGCTTCTATTGTTTTATTTTCCATGGTGATGTTGCTGTTAGATGGGCTCTTGTAAATGTTTATCTCTAGACCGATCTTTAGGGAAGCGACATGGAGTTCTTTTCGCATAGAGAGAAGTTCTTCCAAGTCTTATTAATCGGCAAGGAGACGGCGTTATTAATCATTAAATCAGATCCCAGGTTGGAATCCCGTCGATGATAGTAGAAAACAAAAACTCACGCTGCGTTTGGTTTGGTAGAATTAACGTTGCAATAAACATGGAGATAGACTTAATATCTAACACGTTCTATGAGAATCAATCGTTGAAAAGTTGTACACAGAAATTGGGTTCAAATTCACTTCAAAATAGACAACTCCGAACTTCTTAGTAAATTATTACTGAATACTCCTATGCTTCGCACAAGACACACTGCGAACCAAATATTCCACCTTCCTGCTTATCGGACTAACTACGCTCAGAGTGCGGCGGTGTACCGGACGTGCGACATGTACAATAAGTGCTTTAATAACATCGATGTGTTCCATCTTAATGAAAGTGATTTAAAAAAAATGGTTGGAGCAACCCTTCGGGGCGAATGAAAATAGTTACTCTACTTTTTCTTTTCTTGTCTTTTTCTTTTTTTATATTTGAAAATTATATTTCATCTTTAATTATTCATTATTACTAATACTACTTGTTTTCTCTTTAACTTATCAAAGTGTAACTTTATTCTTCTCATATATTTAACCTTATGTCAGTTGTTATATCATATTTGTGATAGCATGTAATTGGCCTTGTTTTGTTGTCTCTGTGTGCTTATATTCATATACTGTAATTGCTGTTTGTTACCCTCAATAATTAAAAAAAAAAAAATCAGCTGTTGTATACCAAAAAAATATATAGTTTGGGGTTTTACATGAAGTCTTAGATAAGTATTACACAAAAAGGTAACCTTGGTCCCTTTTTATATGATTCAAAAATATGCGTGTAACTTTTGAGAATATGTTATGAAAATTTCATGCCTTTATCATCGGGAGAACGAAATACTTGTTAATAAAAGTTTACATTGTTCACCTAGGTCTTTACATATGAAATTGGCGTTTTGAATGGGAGGAACATAAAGTTGATTTTTTTGAAATGTAATATATTTATTTAATCAAAGTATGTACCTTTGCTATCTATGCACTTTTGCCATCTCATAGGTAGTTCATCGATCCCTTTACTAAAAAAACCATTCGGACGGGAATCAATAAAATCTTTGAAGTCGGTTTGGACTGCCCCATCGGAGTTGAATTTTTTCCCTTGCAAGAAGTTATCCAAATTTCGAAAAAAATAGTTATCTGTTGGGGCAAGGTTCGGAGAGTACGGTGGATGTCTTAGACATTCCAATTGAAGCTCTTCTAGTTTGGAAGCCGTCAGTTGTGCAGTGTGTGGTCTAGCGTTATCATCAAGCAGCAGTGGCCTAGAGCGATTAACCAGCCTCGGTTGTTTAGCAGCTAGCTTTTCCATCATGGTTTGCAGTTGCTGACAATTGACATCTGCCGTAATCGTCTGGCCAGATTCAAGAAAGCTGTAGTGAACGACATCAGCACTAGTCCACCAAACGCTCACAAGTAACTTTTTTGGAGTCAATTTTCGCTTGGGGCATGGTTTGGCTGGTTCGGCAGGGTTCAGCCATTGCGATGAGCGCTTCCGATTATCATACAGGATCCATTTTCATCACAGGTAATGATTTGATTCAAAATCCCTTCATTATTGTGCCGGTTGAGTAATGCAACGCAGCAGTCAACGCGCGTTTGTTGATTTGCTTCACTCAATTCGTGAGGTACCCACCTTTCAAGCTTTTTCACCTTCCCAATTTGCTTCAAGTGGATTAAAACAGTTTTATCACTAACACCGCAGCCTGCAGCTAACTCGGACGTGGTTTGCGATGGATCCGCTTCCACAATAGCCTTCAATTCTTCATTATCAACTTTGGTCTCCGGCCGTCCACGGGGCTTGTTCTGCAGGTCGAAATTTCCAGAACGAAAACGTTGGAACCAAAAACGCACTGTGTTTTCTTTTGCGGCACCGTCGCCATACACATCATTAATCCTTCGAGCCGTTTCTGCAACACTGGTGCCCTGGTGGAACTCGTACTCGTAAATAACGCGATATTTCAAGTTTTCCATTGAGTGACGCAAAGAAAAAAAACAATTGAGGAAAAAACAAATTTATTATAATTTTCAAAACACAAATACTTGAGTAAATAGCTGTATAAATTTGAATTTGGAATTCCTAACCAAAGAGAAGATATTTGAGATCAAAGTTGCCAGTACGGCACAACGCCAATTTTATATGTAAGGACCTAATATCAGAGACCTTTATAAATTAATTTTGATATTGTTTCTCCTAAGATGAATGCAGAAGAAAACAGTCTATAAATATATTTATAATTTCTTAAATATGAATGAAAGATTCCGTTTAAAATAATTAATATAAATGAAACGTATGTTTTCTGTCATAATAGTTTAATTATATTTTGAGGGAATGAGATGTTTCAAAGCAAACTTTTCATTTCTAAATATGGACTTTTACATTTAACGTTTTGTTCGAGAAACAATAAATAAATACTTTTATTTAAGAGAAAATTATTACAATGCTCTTATATTTCAGAAATAAATAAACTTCTTTTCTTTATCTTATTTGAATTAGAAAGTATGTAACTATAATATGGATATTTGTTTGTGTACTCTCAGCTTACCCAAGGGAAACGCTGACACGGTGGCCAGAGGAAATGATTCAAGGACTCCCTTAAAGGAAACCTACAAAATACTGGTATCGACTGTGATTGCTGGGAAAAGAGTGCAGAGGACAGACCTAGGTGGAGAACAGCAGTACATAAAGGCACACGAGACTTTGAAGCACAGCGCAGAGACGACGTCGCAGAGAGGAGGAGGAGAAAGGAGAGACCACTGGGAGACGGTGACGGTTCCATTACAGGCACCTTCCCCTGCTCCAGATGCCCCAGAATATGTGGGTCCAGGATCGGGCTCTTCAGTCACACGCGGACCCACAACCGTGAAGGACAGTCATCCTCGGACACGAGGGACAGCCGATGATGATGATTTATCTTCGTAAAACCTTCCTGCTGAATCAGGTTATTAGAAATCTTGGTTGAGTAAATAGCTTTAGCAAACAGATTACATGAACCGAGGACAATGTCCTTGCAAGAACTAACTAACTAACCATCACGCCATTTTACCGAAGGGGGGAAGCAGAAATAATGGATTGCCACACTTTTCTTTCCTGACATATTTCTCTCGATTCCTCAACAATGATACATTTCGTCATACATGACTATTTTAAGTGCACTATTCACTTTGTTGCCTGCCTCAACTCTTCTTTCAATATCCCTCTCCAATCACCCACCTTTTGTAAACATACTACCCAAACACACTAACGCATCTAATTGCGCCAAATTTTCACCATTGACGCTAATGTTGCAGACTGTTGCAGACTGCCATGATTTCGTTTTTTCAAAAACCATTACCTTGGACTTATTCACATTCATCATCAGATCATTTCGCATGCATACCTCACATAATATATAAAAATTTAATATTATATAATATAATATAATATAATAAAATACAATATTATAATATGTAATATAATATGTAATAAGAAGGAACAATGGGCGTGGAAACCATATATGATAGAATACCGAATTGTAAATAATTAGAGTAAAAAAAACAACTATTTAAAAAAAAATTACTTAAATATATATGCGAATATTTCTCTTGATTCCTCTACATTCATACATCTTGTCATGCACGCACGTCGTTTTCCCCGACTCCTCACGTGACCGACATTTAATATGAGTATTTGATTGATTTGATCGTGCCACGTTTTCCTCGGCCTTTCTCTATTTCTAGCTCCGCTAACACCGTTTACATATACCTTTTTTACCATTCTGTCTTCACTCATTCTTTCCATGTGTCCAAACTTATTAACTTTCCTTATTTTGTTCATAACACTTTTATTCGCACCACATTCACTTTTATATTACTTGCATTTGTCACTCTATCATATACAGATTTGTCACACATTTGTCTTAGAAATCTAATTTCTACTGCAATTATTTTACTTTCATCCTTCTTTTGCCAGTTCCATGCTTCGCTTCCATACATAAGGGTCTGCACAATAACACCATTATGAATTTAAATCGCTTTTAATAATGTTACACAACAAATTAAGTGCTTTATACGAAAGTAAAATGTAACGTCGTTAAAGATTAGTATTTAGCTCACAGGGGAAGTAAGGGAGATTCTATTGACTCTTCGAGCGGTGCATGGCCATCACCGTGGTGATGGCCACCGAGGCCACCGAGGATTGATCTGATCCCAAGTATCTATCCACACCTCCTCGACTTTGGTCTCCCCTGGAAACTATGCAAAATGTTAGAGATCTAGTGTGAATAACCTCGGTGGATAATATTGATGCATAGGCTAACGTGGAAGGACACCTCGCCAACCCGCCTGGCAAGCGTGGCGTTTTAATACAAACCACCCCCCGTATAACATGTCATACGTGGAGAAGTATGGGGTAGGCCTATGTCCAGCAGTGGATGACAATGGCTGTTTAAGAAGAAGAAGTTGATTTAGCTCACAAACCCCAATTTGCAATTTGCAAACTTTTAATAAAGTAAATGTTTAAAATAAAAAAAATATCCCTACCATCGCTGGTTCCACGACTTTTACAAATATAATTGTTTTAAACAGAAATGCTTAATAGCTTCAAGACTCCGCGCTACCGTCTTATATTTCTATCCCCTTTTTAAAAATAACATTGTGTATTTCTGAAAACATAGGGGTTTAGACTTGATTTGAGATAGCGGAAAAAACCCAAGTTTTACGTCTAATATTTTGACGTTATTTGTACAGCCGAACCATCTGCCCCGGCTCCCTGATAAAAGTTTTTCCCGTCCTGTTGAAAACGAGGAAAAGTCTATGCCCTTTGAAAAGGATTTAGTTGGAACGATGGAAGAGTGAGATTTCAGGAAGAAGCATAATCAAATTTATAAAGAATTATTTCTGAAACAATAAAATAAATCACTTTATTGAATAATTAATACGAATGAAAACGTCAGTTTTCTAGAAGTTTTATTATATTTTATGCGAATGACATGTTTCGCCCTTCTAAGGAAATATCAAATGTGACGAAACTTCAACTCGTTGCAGTTTATATACACTTGTAAATGGAGCAGAATATGGTAATTTACGAAAATCGATGTGACTTTATACATTTTTAACAATTAATTATTTGGGAGGAAAACGTGGCACGGTCAAATAAATCAAATATTGAATGTCGGCCATGTGAGGAGTCAGAGAAATCGACGCGCGTGCATGACACGATGTATGAATGTCAAAGAATCGAGAGAAATATGTCAGGAAAGAAAAGTGTGGCAGTCCATTCTTTCTGCCTACCCCTTCGGGGAGACGGCGTGATGGTTAGTTAGTTAGTTAGTTTATCTAGAATCATTAGTCGCCTTGAAATATGTAAAATCATTTGTTTTTGATTTGAATTTTTGTATCGAATTTTAAATGCGTTTTTTATTAGTCTTAGTTTTTGTAATATTTTTACACCTGAAGATGGAGGTTTCCTCTGAAACATGTCGTGTATTTTAAAATTTTTTTTTAATAAAAAGTGCTTTAAACAATGTTTTTTTATTTTATAAGGATTGATTGTATCTCAATAGAGACGAAGATGTAAATTGTTTTCTGGAAACAGAATGTGGTGGCCTGTCATTAGTTGGGTTGAGCGAACGCTTTTTGTGTAACAAATTCTCCATTCCTCCTTTTTTTCTTATGACCACCACGTCTGACAATTTTTTGAAACTTGTATTCCCCGCCTATCTTTACATATTTATGTTTACTCTGCACTAGCGTCATCTATTAAGATTAGAAAGCATTAAGCAGAAAATCTGTTTTTTTAATTCCCTAAGTAGATTGTTATCATTTTTACATTTATATTAAATTGTGTACGTTATAAAAAAGTGACCAGTTTTAGATTTAAAAAAACTTCACATTTGTAGGAGTATTCAACTTACGCATAAAACGGGCTTGGAATCTTTTTTTATATAGTCTATTATTCACAAAAATCAATGGAAGTTTTTATATACTTAAGACCTTTCTGACTTTAATTATCTTCATGTCTTATCAATGCTGAAGATTTTCTCCGGAAAACCCTTTTCGGTATTCGTATTTTTTCTCAATTTACGAACAATGGCACTCTCAGTCGTTTGAAAATTTTCCTGGACTAATGGAAAAATTTCAGTTTCTTTTTAAGGGGTTATACGCAGCCAGGATTTTTTTTCGTAATGTATAGTTATAGTATATTTAAGTATTTACACAGAAAATTTCTTGCAATCCAACAAATATTATAAAATTTTCTCGCATATTTGTAAAGAGGTCTCGGAGCTTTTGTAAGCATGGAGCAGTGCTCTTTTAACTTTGAACGCGCTTATCTCTAAACTGCGTTAGTAAAGGTTTCATTTCACTAATAAATTTGTTCTTTTAAAAATTATTTAAGGCCAAAATTTTGTTTGAAATCCTTTTTTTTTTCAGACACAGCTTTTATTTAAAAAATTAAGAGTATTTTTTAACCTTTCGATTTTATACTAGATAATGCCTTATGAAAATAAAGAATTTTTGTTTTTGCAATTAAGATGATATTGTCTAGAGATATCGTGCTCAGCGCCAGGCGCTTTTATAGACGAGCTTTAATTATTGTTATTCTTACGATTTTTAATGATTTAAAACTCTCTTTTTTTCCTTTTTGAGCTTATTTTTCTCGACTTCGTTCGGAAGGATTTAAACCTTTATCACCGGGAAAACGTTGAATACACAGTGTATATTCATATAATTCATATTCATACACACTCTTGATGATGAAAGTGTAAAGCCATTGAAACATTTTGAGAAAAATAAACTCAAAAGGAGAAAATACAGAGTTTAATTTTTGAATCATAAAAAAATCGTGATTTTGGAATTAATGCTTTAAGTTTATTTCAAGTCACTATTTTTTATACAAGATTTAAAAAAAAATAAAGTAAACGTTACCACAATTTACATAGAAATCGAAAATTTCACAATGATTGCATTTTTTGGCCTGTTGACTGCACATAACCCCTTAAATGAAATAAAAATGAATTCTTTTTTAAAAATCGATAGAATAATTGGTAGAATAAAACATGTCAACATATATCACTAACCATTAAGCCATCTCTCCCGAAGGGGTAGGCAGAAATAATAGACCGCTACACTATTCTTCCATGACATAATACAATTTAATCCTGAATCCATCTGGTGTAACAATAATCTATTAGATAACATGAACCAACCTTCAAAATTTTAATAATTTGGTCATGCCATATTTTCTTCGGTATACCTCTGTACTCCATTTACATTGTTAACGTATATTTACATTGTTACCGTATATTAACATCCATTTATATTGTTAACGTATATTAACTTATAATTTATTAAATAAATGCATAAATTCATAAATAATTAATTTGTGATACGTGTACAGTGTTATGTTTAGCTCAGATTGCAGTGCACAATGGTGTTCTTGTGCCGAACCTTGTGTATGAATGTAAAGCATGGAACTGGCAAAAGAAGGATAAAAGTAGAATTAATGTAGTAGAAATAAGATCTCTAAGACGAACGTGTGATTATATGATAGGTTATTAAATACAAGTATAAGAAGTGAATGCGCTGCGAATGAAAGTGTTATAAAAAAAATAATGAAAGGATCGTTATGATGGCTCGGACACATGGAAAGAATGAGAGAAGACAGAATGGTGAAGAAAGTATACGAAAACGACGTGAACGGAGCTAGAAATGGCCGAGAAAAATATGACACGATTAAATCAATCTAATATTTAATGTCATTTTATTCATGACAAGATGTATGAATGTAGAGGATTCAAGAGAAGTATGTTAGGACAGAATAGTGTGAGGGTCCATTCTTTCGGAGAGATGGCATGATGGTTAGTTAGTTATTTGGGTCAGTTTATTTTATACAGTGTTCCAAATTTAAACACTTAATTAAAGAACATTATCTGTACGTTGATCCTAAAGTCTCCTTTCCATACTTACTCCTACAATGGCAAATTAAGTCTCTATTCTAAGTGTTTTGCACCGTAAATCGCGAGACAATAAATTCAAATGTAAGTCTAGTTTTTACGGACCGGTGGTGGAGGGTGATTTTAATAAAACATCATTTTATACAGGGAAATTTATTCCCAGCGAGATAATGACCAACATCAAAATTTATTCAACAATTTCGGGATATTTAAGAGTCATTAGTTTCGTTCTAAGAAAACGGTCGCTGAGCGCAATTAGAGCTTTTTTTGAGAATTAAATATTATTTAAGGATTTTTATAGTGTGATTTAATTAAACGTGTTGGAAAAATCAATAAAAAAGTGTTCAAGTGGACATTTCGACAGCTGTGTATTTTAGTAATTTGTAAGAAATGTTTAGAAATTGTTTTGAAGCAAAATTAAATTACTTGTTGTTTCTTGAGCGATAATGTAAAACTCCTTATTAAATATTTAATATGAATGAAAACTTCCTCTGTATTCGCCTTCACTTTGTGTCGTGGAATAATATTTTAATAAATAGAACACTTTGTATTTTCACAAAACGTTATTATTTCTTTTATGTTCACCATACTTTAGGTTTTAGATGTTTTATTTGTTTTTTCGTTTTTATATACTTTGTATATAAAACACTTACTTGAGAAAAAAAAATTACATATCAGACATGTTTCAGACAACCGGTCCTTCTTCAGTGATACATATTATGAAGATATATATTTAAAATATTATTTATTTATTCGCAGATATGTTTCGGTCCTTTTTCGATGCATAAATTTTAACAATCCTCTTCGATGCACACATTTTAATCTTTGAATCTGTTCGCAACAACCTTTGAACATGTTTGCAAAAAGACAAGTGTTTTGAAAATTCATAGTGTTTTCTATTTATTCAAACATGAACGAAAGCATTTGTTTTCTGGAAGTTTACCTATGATTTATGATTTTTCACTACTTTAAGGCATTATTTAAGTTACATTTGACAATATTTAAGAAAGGTGAAACATGTCATTCACATAAATTATAATAAAACTCCTAGAAAACAGACGTTTTCATTCGTATTAATTGCAAAATTGAATTATCATTATAATTATATTAAAATTATTGAGCGCTCTGCAATAGTTACTTAATAATATCCATTATTAATTGTTAATATCATTTTGACATCGAGAAAAAAAACATTTATTTACCAAAAACACTACCACAGCTTGATAGTGACACCATTACATAAAATGATTATGTATGGATAATGGACGTAAGTTCATCGCAGCGTTTATCACTATCCATTGTTAAAGATCACATGATGACGAACACCAACACAATTGCTTAGGAACTCGGACTCTCCTATGAACCTGGACAATGGATAGAGATGGCTCCAGTTCCTGGCGGACTTCAGGGAGGACTAATGTGGAGGAGGACAAATCACACACAATAATATAGCGTCGAGAATAAGCAGAAGAATCCTCATCAACATAAGCACGATAGCACAGGGTGGGCTATGGCTGAATCCAGAAGTCTCTCCCATTCCTGTCTGTCTTTGTTCTCCAGTGTGTTATGTGTAATGTAGATGTGTCTACTGAGTCTATCTATCGCATCTTGCACCTTCCTGGTCTTCTACGTCCTTGTGGCATGGATAGAGTGAGTCGTTTTAAAGAGCTGTCGTCATTCATTATTATTTTGTGACCAGCCCATTTCAAGTATGTAGGATACTTGATGGAAATGATCCTATGTTGTATAGCGACCTGTTGTATCGACGATGCCACCCATGGGTCTCACAGGTTCATAGACTGTTTTGAGTACACTTCTTTTAAATGTTGCAATAGATCTCTCTAGAATTTTAGTCATTACCTAGGTTTCGGACTGGCTTAATCAAAGACGACCTTCGTGGCAGAGTGTTAAGAGCTCTGATTCCCATTCCGAAGGTTCTGGGTTCGATTCCCGGCGATGGCAGTGTGATTGTCACACTGTCTTTGGTCTGGCGTAGAATTCTCCTGACAATAAATTGGCGATAGATTGGCTACCTGTCACATGTCACGAGAATCAATATATCAGCTTAAAAACGAATTGTATACTGTAATTGGGTTCAAGCAACCTGTTGTATACGTAAAAAAAAAAGTGGAAGAAGAATAAGAATATTCAATTAAACGTACTCATGTCTACGCCTCTTGTGCTGGATCTATATTACTAGTAAACATACAAACATAAAAAGTAGAGACCTAATAAGATATAAGCTGCCAGGCTGTTATAATAAAAAGTGTTCACAAATGCGTAAGTGAATGAAAGTTATTTCGATTAGGATTTAGTAGGATCAATAATCTAGAATTTTCTCCGTAATGTCGCGTTTGAAAGATATTTGCTGAGTCCATCAATGTCAAGTATTTGAGAGTCCTTTCCCATCAGGGATACCTTCCCAACATTTGGAATACGATGAATGGAATTCTGATTTCGAAATAATTTTGTATAAATTGTTTATTTCATAAGTGAAAAGATTTTCTGATATTGGGAGTCAAAAATTTAACCATTTCAAACCCAATGTATGGTTTGACACAAAAATTGTAAATTATCACTTATCAAAAACAACACCATTTTAAATTATAATTTCAAAGCTTTTAAATAATGTACGACTAGTTTCGGCAGTGATTTGTAATCGTTTATGGGAAATATATACATGCAGTACTTCCAGTCATTTGAGTCTGTCAAAAGAATACTCAGTAAATTCTATTAATATATATCATCATAAATATAAAGAAAATCAGAAGTTTGTTAATTTACGAAGCTATCTAACAAACTAACCATCACGCCGTTTCTCCGGAGGGGTAGGCAGAGAAGATAGATCGCCATTGTGCTCTTTCCTAATATACTCACGAGCTTCTTCAACATTCATACATCGTAATACACACGATCGTCGTTTTTACCGATTTTGAATGTGGCCGCCTTTTAGCAATTGATAAATTTGGTTATGCCATACTTTCCTCGGTAATCCAGGGCTTCTCTTTCCGCTATCACTGCTTGTATATAATATTTTAACCATTCATCTATAGTCTCTTCGTTATGTATAAACCATCTAAATTATTCTTTTTTTATTTTACGTGTGATGCCTTACATTTCATCCTTATTTCGTCGTTCAGTATATTATCATATCATTATTATTATTATTTTGTTGAATCGCTCTTTACATCATTACAGCGCGAGCCAAATCGATGTAAAGGATATAGCTATCATATTGATTCTCGTAATATGTGATAGGTAGCTAACCTATCGCAATTTTGTTACCACATAAATTCTGACCAGGTCTTAATATCTTTTTCCCACACATTCTTCATTTATAATACTTTAATTTTTGCCAGCTCCAAGTTTCACTTCCATACACGAGGATTAGCACAATAACTCTATTATGTAGCGCCATATTGCTTCTGTAGATAAATTTCTATTTTCAATGATGCCTTTGATACCGTGATTTATTTTGTTCTCACAACTAACCTTTCATTTGATGTCTTTCTTCATTTTTTCATGTCTTGTAAACATGTTTCCCAGATTAATAAGTTTGGTAACTGTGAATGGTTATTTATTGTACATTAATATTGAACCTTATTCACTGTTTAATTTTAATATCAAAAGTTGAGTTCATTTTTTATAAAATCGTCGCGACAGCTGTTTCGGTAACCGATGTTACCATCGTCAGGTGTTACAATAAACTAAAGATAAATACAGAAAGATTTCATTTATATAGTAAACACGAATCGTGTTTACTATATAAATGAAATTTTTCTGTATTTATCGTTAATAACACCCGACGATGGTAACATCGGTTACCGAAACAGCTATTTTTTATATTAAAACAGTGTTTTTAATTTAACAGTGAATAATGTTAAAATATCAAAGTGTTTCTGCCAAAATAATGGATTATCTAATATTGAACCAACTTTAAAACTGCAGATATATCAAATTTAACGTCAATCCAATATAATACGTATTATGCAAATGCGTACAGCAAATGGGATATTTGACATTTAGTTACACGGAGACAGTTTGATTAATTTCGATATCGACAATTTCAAACCAAATACGTAGAAATGAGATTACATATTAAGGTTATATTAACTAGAATCAGTCGTGTATTACGGGATATAAATAAAGGGTGTCCGGTGGCAGATTTCAGATTTAAAATTTAAATAAAAAATAAACT
This sequence comes from Lepidostoma basale, assembly GCA_022606425.2. Taxonomy (NCBI): domain Eukaryota; kingdom Metazoa; phylum Arthropoda; class Insecta; order Trichoptera; family Lepidostomatidae; genus Lepidostoma; species Lepidostoma basale. The sequence goes on along the minus strand of JAHDVF020000264.1, from coordinate 356,943 downwards.
GTAAAAGATATCCATTTATTTCAATAATTATTACAAATAATAGAAGTGCGGATTTTATTTTTTAAAAATTATTTTGTCTAAATGTAGACCGTCACGTCGGACACACTCTTGGAATCTGGCCTCAGTATTCCGTGCCACTCGCTGGAGAAGTGACGTCGGGATGCCATTAAGTTCGCGAACGATATTTTCTTTTAGTGCAAAGATGGTCGCGGGGTCTGTTTCAAACACTTTACTTTGGAGGTACCCCCGCAGAAAAAAGTCTATAGGAGTGAGATCTGGTGACTTGGGTGGCCAGGGAATGTCACCGAAACGGCTAATCAATTTGTTAGGGAACAAATCACGAAGAAGCACCATAGTCTCTCTAGCAGTGTGATGCGTGGGGCCATCTTGCTGGAACCATGTGTGTGAAGGGGAGACAGGATGTTCTCTCATTTTTTGCAAAAAATAATCGTTAAGCATGCGTCGATAAAAAACCCTGTTCACAGTAATGGCATGCCCTCGACGATTTTCCCAAAAAATAGGGTCCGATTATTCCACTGCTTGACAATGCACACCAAACTGTCAATTTGGGACTGGGATGTGGCTGTTGATGTTTTAAGCGTGGGTTCTGTCCTTAAGGTGACCAATAACGGCAATTCTGCTTATTTACACTTCCATTTAAATGAAAATGGGCTTCATCACTCCAAAAGATAGTGTTTACCGTACGAAATCGCTCTAACATTGTCTCGCAGAAAATTTTACGTAAATTGTAATCATTAGATTTAAGCGTTTGCACAATTTGAATCTTAAAATGATGAAATTTAAGTTCCTTCTTCAATATTTCGTGCACAATAATTTTTGGAAGCCCTAGGGTAGCCGTTTTCTTGCGCACGGACTGACGCGGATTATCGTGCAAACTGTTCGCGAGGAGTTCGATGTTTGATTTGTTCTCGACGTCCTCCTGGGCCCCGGTCGTGGGTCTTTTGCCACCGAGCATGTTGCCCGGAATCTCCGCACCCATGATCGAATCAAATCTATACTTTTAGCGTCATGTAAACGTCGAATATTGCAATTTACTTAATCTTCGACGCGCAGTTGTCCACGAATCATTAGCCTTTAAATAGGCTTCGATTGCGAACTCACGTTGCTCTCCCGTCAAACAATCCGCACGAATGACGAAGCTAACGCTGCCCCCTTCATGCTCCTCCGCTTAGCCGTTACAGAGAAATTTGAAATTGAAAAGCGGAATCTGCCACCGGACACCCTTTAGATAATTTGATTGACATTTTTCGAAGGTATCAAACCTTCAACGTCATGAGTAGGTACTAAAAAAACTCGAAATATGTAAGTCATGAAAATAATCAAAAAAATTAAAGAAAAAGTAACGCCGTTTCTTAGAAGGATAGGCAAAAAGAATCGACCGTCACATTCTTTGGTCCTGACATACTTATTTGGATTCCTCCACAATCATTCATCGTGTCATGCACGCACGTCGATTTCTCCGACTCAATACGTGATCGATATTTAATATTTGATTGATTTGATTGTACCGCATTTTCCTTGGCCTTCCTCTACTTATAGCTCCATTAACGTCGTTAACATAAACCTTTCATCACCATTCTTTTCATGTCTCCAAACCATCTTAACGACCCTTTCATTATTTTGTTTATATTTTGTTTATTACACGCTCTCTATTTTTTCTAGTTCTTCTACTGCCCCCTGAAAGTCTCACACCCACAAGGGGGCGTTATCGCCCACTTTGAGAAAGGACCGAAAAATCACAAAAACTTGACATTTGATATACTCGTATTATTGTAACACCTGATGATGTCAACATAGGTTGATAAAACAGCTGCCGCGTAAAATAAAATACAATTGTGATAGAAAAACAAAGTTATTTAATTTGACAGTTTAAAATGTTAAGGTATCATAGGGTTTCGGCCAAAACAATGGACTATTTAACAAATATTTAAATAAAAAATCACTGTGAAACCGATAAAGCAATAATATTTGATAATGTATTGGACTGGCGAACCATATCAAAACATAACCTATATCATCGGCTGTCCCTCGTTTCCGAGGGGAAGGTGATTGTAATGGAGGCGTCACCGTCTCCCAGTAGTCTTTCCTTTCTCCTCCTCCTCCTCTCTGCGACGTTGTCTCTGCGCTGTGCTTCTGTCCTCTACTGCTGTTCTCCACCTAGATCTGTCCTCTGCAGTCTTTTCCCAGCAATTACAGACGATGCCAGTCTTTTGTAGGTTTCCTTTAAGGGAGTCCTTAAAGCGCTTCCTCTGGTCACCGTGCAAGCGTTTCCCTTGGGTCAGCTGAGAGTACATAATCTTCCTTGGGAGTCTTGCCTCAGGCATTCTGATGACGTGACCAGCCCAGCGCAGCTGTTTCTGAATAATGGCAGCCTCAATACTTGTCTAGTTTGCTGTCATTTGTCCGTTTGTCCTGCCATTTCACATTTAGGATCCTAACCTATAATAATACATCTTTAGGGGATGTGGTGAGAGTTAAAAGCAGTGGAAGTTTCAACGTTTATTTTTGATTGTCGATGGCGTTACATAAGTGTCAAAGTAGCGCAGTGGGTGATGAAGGTCAGTGACGGTAGGGCGGGTGTTGTCAGCAACGGGGGCAGAGTACGGGCGCTGAGCAGCTGAAGAAGATGACACATTGGGCGGTGACGTCGGTCAGCTGGAGCGAAGATGCGTCGGAAATTGCGTGACGTTGCAGGGTCGATAGTAGCGTAGCTCGGCGGAAGAGAGTCGGAGGTTTCTCGTACGTAGATTTGATAGCGTAGACTCGTGTCTGTTAGAAGTCGCAAGAAGGAATGATGTATATGGTGGTCGGATGTACCGCTTTTATATGCTTTGCTTCCCTTTGCCCACGATCCTCTGCTCTAGTGACCTAGTGACCTGTGTGAATGAATCCGGGCCCTGATTCATCACTTTTGCCCATGCAATGTATGTCATCATTGCGATAAGTAGGTCCTAAGTCAGGCGTTTTCGGTTTTTCGTGTAATATATTTCATCATGAAATATGCTGGTTCAGCAGTTGAAGTCCACTCATGTTGGTCATGCATTTAACCTACACATCTAGAAAACATTCCTATTTTTCAATTAAATGTTTTAATTCATAAAAAAAAATCGTTATTCGTTCTTTTATACGCAACGTCTGATATCACATTTAATCATTTATAGCCATTATCTTGCCAATTAGCGGAATTCCAAAGAGGAGACCCCATAAAATATTAAAGGGCAGGTGTAATTCTTATTTCAGCGCGAAGATGTTAAATTTCAAGTTACACGGTTTATGCTTTTGGGCGGGAGTAGTGTAAATTAAATTGGCGATACTTTGTCTGGAAACAGGTACAAAATAGACTGTCTGGAATTTCAATATACAAAGCTGTGAAAGAATTTTGTATTGTTTTTAAGGCAACTTTCGATGTTTTATATTTCATTTCAACAACTTGAATCGTACAAATGAAATTTTCATACATGTCTTTTGTTTGTCTTGGAATTTAATCAACACTTCCCGTTTAAGGAAATTCTCCATTGTCTTTTTAAAATGCACGGAAAAACATCAATGTTTATAATATCCATTAGATTATAAATTATAATTTATTTCTTTGTAGTTAAACTTTTCCTTGGAATTTATTTCTATTATAATAAAATTATAATTTATTTCTATGTAGTTAAACGCTGGAGGATTGAACTGATCCCAAGTACCTATCGACACCTCCTCGACTTTGGTCTCCCCTGGAAACTATGCGAAAAGTTTGAGATCGAGTAATTAACCTCGGTGGATAATATTGATGCATAGGCTAACGTGGAAGGACACCTCGCCAACCCGTCTGGGAAGCGTGGCGTTGTAATGCCAACCACCCCCCGTATGATATGTCATACATGGGGTAGTATGGGGGAGGCCTATGTCCAGCAGTGGACGACAACGGCTGTTAAAGAAGAAGAAGAAGAAGAAAATTTTCGAAACAAGAATTTATCTCATAGATATTTGTAAATAATCCTTACTGTTTAATTTAAAACTCTGCTAAAATATCACAATTTGTTTTTTTTTTTAAATATTCACTCACTTTACTAGTTTATACGCTACTTTATTTTTTGTAAAAACTAACCGGTTTCGCTCCCACCGGAGCTTCGCCAGGGTTACAACAGACAATAAAAATGTTTAATTTTTCAAATGAGTACAAATGAGTTACAATTGTCAAATTCTTTTGTTATCCTGAAGAAGGTCGTTAATAAAATGTAGGAAATAACTAATAAAAGTGTGTTAATATTATTTTTAATAATACCACGCCACAATTCAAATACTTTACACGAAAGTAAAAAAATATATTTATTTAATTTCTATAAAATTGCATTGACAGCTGTTTTGCCAACCTATGTTTGCATCATCAAGTACAAACAAATCGAGTTGTTCGTTACACCTGATGATGGCAACATGGTGGTTAAATGTAAACGATAACTGTATAAGAAATAGAGGAAGAACAAGGAAAACGTAGCACGATCAAATTAATTTAATATTTCATATCGGCCATGTAAAGAGTCAGAGAAATCGACATGCGTCTATGGAACGATGAATTTAATATTGAGGAAGCGAGATAAGTATGCCAGGAAAGAACATTATGACGATGTTATTTTGTTGCCTATGCTTTTAAACTTCTTCTCCTTCTTCTTCTTATTTTAGACAGGAATCTGATGCGCCACAGTGTGTAGGATTCTGGATGGATCCATCCTCTCCACGTGCGTTGTCCGCCTTAATTCACGACATCTTCTAGATTGCAGATTTCGCGGATAGCCGTGTTCTTCACCCTATCACGAAGAGTCTTTCCTGCTATCATCCTCAGCGTCCGTATCTCTGCCACCCGCACTTTAGCCTTCGTTCTTGTGGTATCCACTCTGGTCTCAATGCTATATGTCAGTATAGGCCTTACGCAGGGGATGTATATTCTGACCTAACTGTCAGTTCTCGTATATGATTCTTCCATATGATCTCCTAAAGAAAACCTGATTCCTGATACTTGATGGTTTGACACATTTAAAAATAAAATTGAACACTTTATTATTTAGTATAAACCACTTTATTTGAGTAAATAACTGTCAGTTTGTGTAGACCCCCGAGGAAGCTCGCTTCAGAGTGAAACCGGTTGGCCACACTTACTCAAATAAAGTGGTTTATTCTAAGTGATTAAATGTTTAATTTTATGTTTACATATATTCGTATTCAATTTGCGTATATACATATATCCTAATTGTTTTTTTGGGAATATAAAAAATATTAAATTCGTCTTTCTGGGCCGACGTTTCGGAGATCGTTGCAATATCCATTATCAGGGTGGTTACAAATGTGTCGTAGGTAATGTATGTGTCTTCACTGTGCTCTATGTGAATGATACATTCACGCTCTGTTCTCCGAGCTAGTTAGGACACGGCGAAGCGCCATTCCCTAATAGTTTAAAGTTTATATTCTATTTCGTGTATATTCAAATAAATCATTCTCCATAGATGGCGTTAGTGGGTCGGTTGTATAGGTTAATCTTGAAAAGATTTACAAGTGCAATCAAATCTACATAGATGGCCAATTAAAACTGACACGTGAAGATAGATATGGATTTGAAGTATATATGCATCTTCCAAAATTTGTCATGCATGATCATAATAACAAAGGTGGAATGTAGAATGTTGTAATTACACAAAGCGTGCGCTTAACCCAACCAATGACAGGTCATAAGTCCTGTAAACACCTTGATCATCCATATTCAGTTTCCAGTTTGCGTCTTCGTCTCTATTGAGATACAATTAAATTTGAATTAACCACCCTTTGGTGAAAATCCAGGATTTCGTATACAAGTATAAGTATACATTCACAAATATTTATATTCAAATTGTTTTGAGTTATTTTTTCAAAGAAAAGCCGAATTTCTTTTAATTAAAACCATTTCCAGATTACAACAACAGTGATATAATCAATTTCTAAAAACCTTTAATGGTTATCTCTGTGAAAAAGGGATGGTTCAATTATATTCAAATGAAAATTTTAATCAACGGAATTCCAATGGTCGTTTGTTCTAAGGTTAATAGAGATAAAATGATTAATCCCCATACACAGTATTCAGGCAGCATACAAAAGATATTCGCATTTCACTTCAAAGAAAACCTTCAATTCGATTCAATAAATACATAAAAATATATATAAAATTCACGTTTTTAACATGTAGGGAATTTTTAAGGCGTCATCACTTACACAGTATTAATAAAATTTGAAACATTGAAATATATTGGAGTATATATACAGAAGACGTCCTTCGTGGGAAAGTGGCAACAGCCATGACTGCCATCCCGAAGGACACGCGAACTTATGTGTGTCTCTTTTATATTGAGTTATTTATCATTGTTCAAGAAGCAATAAATAATTATTTAGCTGTTGATTCTCATAACACGTGACCAATTGACGTTTTCTGTATATTTAGTTAGTATGTTTACAAGAGATGGGCGAGTGGAGAAGGATATTAAAAGAAGGGTTGGGGCAGGCAACAAAGTGAATGGTGCACTTAAAGTTGTCATCGCAAACAAAAACCTATCCAAAAAGCTAGAATGGCAGTGCACAATGGTGTTCTTCTACCGACCCTTATGTATGGAAGCGAAGCATGAAACTGCCAAAAGAAGGATGAAAGTAGAATACATGCAGTAGAAATGAGATCTCTTAGACGAATGTGTGTATACTCTGTGAAAGAATGGACTGTAACACTTTTCTTTCCTGACATATTTCTCTCGTTTCCTCAACATTCATACATAGTGTCATGCACGCGCGTCGATTTCTCTGACTCCTGACAAATGGCCGACATTCAATATTTGATTTATTTGATAGTGCCACGTGTTTAATTTACTCGGTCTTCCGTTATTTCTGGTTCCCTTTACATCGTTAACATATAGCTTTTTTGGTAAGGTTTTTGTTTGCGATGATAACTTTAAGTGCACCATTCACTTTGTTGCCAGCTCTAACCCTTCTTTCAGTATCCCTCGGCACACGCCCATCTCTTGTAAATATACTACCTAAATACACGAACTCATCTACTTGCTCCAAATTTTCACCATTCACGCTAATGTTGCAGACTGTCATGATTTCTTCTTTTTCACAAACCATGGACTTATTAAACTAATTTAACTAACTAACTAACCATCACGCCGTCTCCCTGAAGGGGTAGGCAGAAAGAATGGACTGCCACACTTTTCTTTCCTGACATATTTCTCTTGCTTCCTCAACATTCATACTTCGTGTAATGCACGCGCGTCGATTTCTCTGACTCCTCACATGGCCGACATTCAATATTAATTAAAGTAATTTATATAAATTATCAAAGTATTTATTAAAATTATTAAAGTATTTTTTAATTATTAAAGTAATTTATATAAATTAAATCCAAGTAAAACCACTAAACAATCGTGTTGACTTTTATAAATTAAGGTAATTTTATTTAACCAAAAATAAATTTATAAAGAGAAAGCGAATATATTATAGAAGAAATAAGAATATCTCAGTTACAAAATTCTTTTTGTTAGCAAATTATACAAAAGCCCTTGAAAATCTTTTTTTTATCCGCCACTATCGGACTTATAAACCCGGGTTCAAGCAATCTTTTAGTTCATCTTTTAACAAAGTATGTTATATCCTAGGCTATTTCATCCTTGGCCATAATGATATCTATGTAAGCCATAAGTTACCGAGTACCACAGACTTATTGTACGTCCGACCTTCGGCTCAATTGTGCGGTTTGTATAATGCGTATGTGTTCCGGAAGCGAGAAGGACGGAGAGAACAGATTTGATAAGCTATTGTCGTGAGTAAGGACGAGTGGGCTATTATTAATTTATTGGAGAGACTGCGTTGTTATTGCCACGGTCACGTGACTAAGCGATAAACACTTAATAATAAAGATTACTTCAAAGGAAGTTCGTTATGAATTTATCAGGAATAAAATATATTTTCTTCCAAGTTCGCCATACTTTGTAATGTAGATGTTTTATTATTATTTTTCTTTTTTATATATGATACTTTGTGGTAGAACGATATACGACAGAATCTCAAATGTTGATATAAGAAAGGAATGTAGAGCGGAAGAAGGTATTATGAACAAAATTATGAAAGGATCGCTGCGTTGGTTCGGACACATGGAACGCATGGATGGAGAAAGAATGGTTAAGAAAGTATACGTTAATGATGTAAATGGGGTACGAAGTTGAGGCAGACCGAGGAAAACATGGCATGACCAAATTAATCAAATTTTAAAAGTCGGAGGAATCGACGTTTTTGTATGACTCTTTGTATGAATGTGGAGGAAGCTAGAGAGGTTTGCCAGGATAGAGTAGTGTGGCGGTCCATTCTCTCTGCCTACTCCTGTGGGGAAACGGCGTGATGGTTTGTTTGTGTTTGTTTGTTTTAACTTTGTGTATACAACACTTTCTTTAAAAATATTACCTATAAGACATGTTTCGGACAACCGATCCTTCTTCAGGGATACATTTTTATTTATTTAATTTATTTAAAAAAAAACCCAATTGGGTTATATGGATACATTTTTAGATCTTACTATTAATTATGTGTTGTTTCAGATATTTTTTATATTGAGTTGTAGTGAGATGGTAGTTCATTGTAAAGTTTCAGTCCATTGTTCAATATCCTTGATTGTCCTATCTTAGTTCGTGCAATCGGTAAGTGATATCTCTCACAGTTCCTGGTCCAGTGTCTCTGTATGTCTGAATTTTAAGTTAATTTGTAGCTGCTGTGTGTTGTCTTTTCCATGGTCACTCTGTGTACAATTTTTAAGGTCTCATATTTGGTCAGGTCTGATATGTCCATTTGTTTTGTTTGTCTGTAAACTTGTATGGTTGGGATAAGGTAGTTAATATTATAAGCTAAATTTATTATTTTATTTTGTTGTCTTTGGAGTCTGGAGATGTCCTTTTGGTTTCCTGTCCCCTGTAAAATTGTTTACAAATATGATCAATATGACAAATTTTATAAAGATTTATTTTGGAACGTTTATTCCTTTGGTTATAACAAAAATTCTATGAATAAATAATTTTTTAAAAATAGATTACAGAAAAATTCAGAAAAAATATTATTAGATTTTTTAGAATTATGATAATATTTTTTTCAGAATTTGCTGACTACCTCATTGTAAAAGTTCATTCATTTATTATTATTATTATTATTATTATTACTATTCTTTAGAAGTTTCTTAAATTTAACGTCACTATCCTCATACTTAATACTAACATGGAATCTATTCCACGCCAACGGACCCGCAACGCTGAAAGCACGATCATTGAAACATGCTTTATTGGCTCTGACTGGAATTGTTATGTTGTTTGCACTTGTTTCTACTGATCGGAGTGAACGTTGCCTTTCCGTTGGTATGGATGTCACGCAGAGGTCCGATATATACGCTGGCGCTCTCTGGTGTCGCGCCTTAAACACTGTCAAACACAATTTATAATTATTTTATTTATATTTAATAAAGATAATGGCGTTTAAATATTGCAAGTTAATATTAGAAATATAACTTTGTGCAATCTCGACATGTTAGAAATTAAAAAATTAATTAAAAAAAATGAAAATATTATAAATAATCAAATAAATTTGACGTCAAGTCCAATCTTTGATTTATTTCCTTTGTTGTAAGTAATTACCTGAACCCAAATTAAATTTTGCAGCTCGTTGGCAACTTTTTGTCTGGAAGGTCTTCTGGTTTACACATCAGAAGATAGCAGCGAGCTACCGAAACTGGCCGAAGCCATAAACTTATTTGTAATTTAACCGCCCTACATTTGGGTTATTTTACGAGAAACGTGCAAAAAAACAGTTTTTTTTAATGAAATTTAATTATATATTAATTTTATTTTTTTAAATCACGAAACGTCAAATACTCGGCCGCACACTTCGCCTGGCCCTTGTAAAACTATCATATTTATGAAGATTTGTACTCGAGTGTTGTTGGCACACGCGCGTATCTCTAACAGTTTGTACATTACTTTTTCTCAAGCGCGTACGTGATACGGGATAGCGCATAATGGTACAGTCACAGTGAACGTATTACGTACGTTCGTTCAAATAAGTAGGATGGTTAACTATGATTATATCTCATAGAATTTTTGAATTTTTATTTTATAATCAATTTAGTCATAATGAGTATACAAAAGCCGTCATAAAATAAGACAAAATATAATTTCAAAGAGCATTTCACTTGTCTGTTGTATTACCTGATTGTAAGCCTTCATAAAGCCGACGTGAATGCGTAATATTCTTGGCTTGCGGATTCCAGGATTATAAATAATATAACTTTATGTGAGCTTTGCTACGGAAAGGTTTTGTTGCATTAGAGATTCTTTTGTTTCCTGATACCGCAATGAGCCGTTCATCCAAACAATGGGGTTACCTACACATTTTGTAGAAAAAAATATATCAGATTTTTATCATTTCTTTAACAGAGCACAACACTGAAAATTTAACTTAATTTTGACATACAACATCTTGTTTGTGTTCATTTTTTTCTTCTTCCCCAGCCTATTCTCGTCCACTCCTGGACAAAGGGCTCCTCCATTCGCTTCCATGTCACTATGTCCTGGGCAGACTGCATCCAGGTTATTCCGACGTGTCTGTTCAGATCATCTTTCCACCGTAGTTGCGGTTGCCTTGCACTTCTCTGTGCCGTCCACGGTCTCCAAGTCTACAGTCTTCTTGTCCATTTTTCATCTGAGCTTCTGGCTACGTGACCTGCCTATTGCTATTTTAGAGTCGCCACCCGATGGATGATGTCAGTGACCTTTGTTTTTTCTCTCACCGTATCGTTTTTGTCTCTTAGGCTTATTCCTAACATGGCTCTTTCCATGGCTCTTTGGGTCACTCGTAGTTTCTCGGCACTTTGTTTGGACAATGTAACAGTTTCAAGACCATTAGTATCAACTGGCAGAACGCAGGCTTCGTAGACTTTTCGTTTCAGGTTGATAGGTATTTTTCAGTTTTTAAGGATGTAACACATATTTCCGAAAGCTGTCCAGCTAAGTCCAATTCTTCTTTTTAGCTTTGCGGTTTGGTTATCTCGGTCCAATCGAAAATTGTGTCCCAGGTATGTATATTCTTGGACATTATCAATTCTGTTGCCATCCAAGTTGATTTCAATCCTTTCCGTACCCATCCCCTTGGTCTTTTCCAGGTTTATATTCAAACCTACAGATTTGGATACATTGTTTAGTTCTTTAAGCATTTCAGCTGTAGTTCAGGGGATATTTCGAAAACTGGACCGTGTTGGAGGATGTTTGGCTTTTTGTTCCTAATAGATATATCCAACAGCGATTGCATAGATTGTTTTACCTACCGGCCGCCAGAACCAACCTGCCTCTGGTGACACCGGTAAGAATATCAATTAATCTGCTGAAAGTGGCCTCCTCGGAGATCGACGTCTTTCATATTAGTTAAAGTACGTTCAGAAGGCAAATACTCGTCTTCCTAATGTGGAACTATCTCTCATGCGTTTCTGGTAGTATACTATATACAATATATTAGGTCTTTACATATGAAATTGGCGTTTTGCCGTACTGGCAAATTGTCAATTGCCTACTTTGCCTCAATTGCCAACTTGCCGATGTCAATTGTCAGCAACTGTAAACCATGATGGAAAAGCTAGCTGCTAAACAACCGAGGCTGGTTAATCGCTCTAGGCCACTGCTGCATCATGATAACGCTAGACCACACACTGCACAACAGACGGCTACCAAATTAGAAGAGCTTCAATTGGAATGTCTAAGACATCCACCGTACTCTCCGGACCTTGTCCCAACAGATTACTGTTTTTTTCGAAATTTGGATGATTTCTTGCAAGGGAAAAAATTCAACTCCGATGGGGCAGTCCAAACCGACTTCAAAGATTTTATTGATTCCCGTCCGAATGTTTTTTTTAGTAAAGGAATCGATGAACTACCTATGAGATGGCAAAAGTGCATAGATAGCAATGGTACATACTTTGATTAAATAAATATATTATATTAATAAAAAACAACTTTATGTTCCTCTCATACAAAACGCCAATTTCATATATAAGGACCTAATATTAGGTCCTTACATATGAAATTGACGATTCGTATGGGAGGAACATAAAGTTGACTTTTTTTAAATATAATATATTATAATCCTTCGAGCCGTTTCTGCAGCACTGGTGCTACGGTGGAACTCGTACTCGTAAATAACGCGATATTTCAAGTTTTCCATTTTGTAAACTGAGTGACGCAAAGAAAAAAAACAATTGAGGAAAAAACAAATGAATTATAATTTTCGAAACACAAATACTTGAGTAAATAGCTGTATAAATTTGAATTTGGAATTCCTAACCAATGAGAAGATATTTTAGATCAAAGTTGCCAGTACGGCAAAACGCTAATTTCATATGTAAGGACCTAATATTATTTTACTTGTTCTAAATTGATGCCTTAAACTTAAGGGACATCTTGTGAGACGGTTTTGTTGTCATCTCGAATTCGAAATTTTAAATTAAGATAAAACAGCTGATATTTTTTATTTAGAGTTGTCGAATACTAAGGATTTGATATTCTTTGAACAATAAGGACGTAGGAATCTATCAAATCTATCTACACTAGACCAAAAGCAGTGTGCCAATCACACTGCCATCGAATATGAGACGCAGTTCATGTTCTCGCATACCCGTTTTACATATTCATGTAGGAGGTGCCCTCTATGATTTGTTCCCTGAACCATTCTTTCATTTATATCATGCAGGGGACTCTTTTGGCGCATTAAATGGCCGATCCGTCGGGTTCGAATTGGTATCGATTTTGAATTTTTTTTTTTTTTTTTTTCTTTAGTATGTATATGATTCGTTCAGCAGTCGTTGGATGGAAATCTACCGCGTACATTATTGAAAAACTCCAGGTGTTTATAAATAGGTGAATTCAATATTAGATCTATTGGCCCTAAACAGTGTTAAATGGCGTTCTCTGGGCCATAGCAGGCGAAAAACCAATTAGAGAACAAGTCGCTAAACGCAAATGGCAGTGGTTACATTCTGAGATGGAACCCAGCCTGCATCACTCAGGGCGTACTAGACTGGTCCACTATAGGGGGAAAGAGGAAGCGAGGCAGACCTAGAGCCACCGCAGAGGAGCCCTGCAGGACGAAATTAAGACAGCAGGCCTCACTCGGGATGATGTTAGGCATCAGGCATGCAATAGAGTCGGGTGGAGAAGGTCCCTTGAGGTCCTGTGCACCACGGATGTGTGACAGGACAAAAATAAAAAGAAACAGTACTCGTATATGGTAAAATGTAAAGAATATTTTTTTTATTCTCTCAAAATAGTTATTTGAGAGTGCGGTTTTAATACAAAACGTAGGTGTAATACTGCGAGCTTATATTAGCATGTTTTGGTATCGTACTATGAAGATTGACCCAATTTGCGTCGTGACAAATATACCCAAAATGGTACTTTTGGAGAACAAATTATACTGGATATTCTCCAGTGCTTTGACCCGTCGGAATGCGAAATAAACTCGCACGAGTGCCTTTAGGACCGATCTGTATTCAGTTAATATTATGATTTATATTTAAAATTGTAAAATTTCCAGAAAAATAAATTCAAAGGATTTTTTTTTTGAATTAAGGTTGATTGCGCAGAGATTTAGTGTAGAAGGATAAAATATTATTAAAAAATATATATTTTTAACGTTTTAATTTTGAAACACTGTTAAACAAACAGCGCTCAAATCAAGAAACGTACACTGGAAAACCAAAATCACCCTGTATAAAACAATCATCCGAACAGTAGTGACCTATGGGTGTGAGGCGTGGACAATGACAGCGAAATCTGCAGAGCGACTGGATACTTTTGAGAGAAGGGTGCTGCGCAGAATTCTGGGGCCTGTGAATGACGGTGAAGGCTGGAGAGTGCGGCATAATGACGAGCTGTACAATATTTACAAAGCTCACAGTCTCTCCACACAGGTCAGACTGAATAGACTGAGATGGGCCGGTCACGTGCAGAGGATGCCGTCATCGCGAACCCCAAAAAGATTGCTGGAGTGGCACCCAGGTGGTAGAAGACCAATTGGACGACCAAGGCTGCGATGGGAGGATGAAGTTGGGAGAGATGGAGCAAGATTGTTAAGAGTGTCAGATTGGAGGGTCGAAGCGGAGGACAGGAGGAGTTGGAGGCGAAGAATACTGGAGGCTAAGGCTCGATATGGGCTGTAGGGCCATCGAAGAAGAAGAAGAATAAGTTAAACATATTTCAATTTATTGAAATAACGAGTATTTATTGTTTTGGCAGTTATGATTACTGCTTAACTCCAAATCGAATTATTAATACGAGTGACAACGCCTGTTTCATATAAGTTTTATAACAGTTTATGGTTGACAGGTTTAGTCTTTCTAAGACATGAACAAGACACGACATTTGATAAAATTGTTACTTTAATGATGATATGCAAAACTTTAAATTAAATAAGTAATACGATTGAAAATCTGTTTTCTATATGTTTAATTTAGTTTATGGGAATGACATGTTTCGCCTTTTTAATGCATTATCGAATGTCACATTTGATAATGTTTTAGGAAGGCGAAACATGTTATTCCTATAACTATAATATTTGACTATAGTAAAACTTCCATAAAACAGACGTTTTCATATTTAATTATTTAGTGTGGAGTTTACATAATTGTTTAAGAAACAATAAATTTTAATGACAATATGTAGCTTTCAAATAAGATGTGAAATAAATGCGGTAATAAGGTTAGATGGTGGTTGAAAATCTGGGAAATAACAGGTAGTAACTTAAGGGTTAATCCCCCGTGCACTTCCCGCCGCACCGAAAGCTTTTAGGTTTAACATGTCTGAGAAACTTTATTATGAACACCTTTGTACTGTAACAACTGCGTATCTGGTAGTATACGGTGCCCCAAAAATATTGAAATATTGAATTCATGGTAAAATAAAATGTTAGTCTTCTGTGGAAGAATCCCTTTGTAGAATTTTCCGTATATCGTGGATCAATAGGGTCAGTAATATAGGCGTACTACAGATAGCCAGAGAAAATAGAGGGCTGTTGAGTGTTAAGATTAGAAAGGTTTCGTATTTGGGTCATATACTAAGGGGAGTACGATACCACCTCCTTCGTCTGATGATAAAAAACACCAGGAAACTTGAGGGACCTGGAAAATGAAGAAGGATGGTCAGGGACAGGATCCATTGGAGAAATGTTATGGAAGATGCCAAATTTCACACCGGAATATAGCGCCAAGAAGAAGAAGTATTAGAATTATTAACACAAAAATCCGGATCGTCCAGCTGACAACATGTGCACCGTCTAAAAATAACATTATGTGTTATACTTAGGAAATTGAAAATAACTTTGTTAAATCCACTAATTATTACAAATGTAATATAATATTATAACAAATAGCCCAGGTTAATTTTGAAATTTGAATTATTGTATCGAATTTTAAATGCGTTTTTATATAAGTCTTTCTTTGTTTAGTTTTTATTATATTTTTACACCTGAAGATGGAGGAATCTTTCGAAAAATAGCGTGTTTTTTAATATACTTTTAATAATTAGTTAACTAACTAACTAACTAACTAACCATCACGCCGTCTCCCCGAAGGGGTAGGCAGAAAGAATGGACTGCCACACTTTTCTTTCCTGACTAATTTCTCTCGCTTCCTCAACATTCATACATCGTGTCATGCACGCGACACCTCACATGGCCGACATTCAATATTTGATTTATTTGATCGTGCCACGTTTTCCTCGGTCTTCCTCTATATCTGGTTCCATTTACATCATTAACATATACTTTTTTTACCATTCTTTCTTCATTCATTCTTTCAATATGTCCAAACCATCTTAATGATCCTTTCATTATTTTGTTCATGACACCACCCTTATGTACAAAGGAAAAGGATCGCGTATGAAAAGAGCTGAAAGGGTTGGATGTAGGTGCCAAAATGAGCGGAGTGTCAGTAAGCTGTCTCTTGTATGCGGATGACGCTGTCCTTCTTGCAGACAACGAGCATGAACTACAAGTGTTTTATTAGTGGATTAAACAAAGTTATTTTCCATTTCCTAAGAATATTACTATGGAATTCCACAGTGATAATGCCTTAGCGTTCAATAAGTCCATTATGTGTTAAATTATTTTTATTTTGTCATTTTATTTTATATTATTTATTTTAGATATAATTTATGGATGTTGGACGATCAAAGTGTGCGCGGGAGATGCCTATTGGTGGCGATGAGGTTCGGAACCCGGAAAAGAAACGGATGGAGTGCCGCATCGGCTAAAGTGTGGCTGTCCATTTTTTCTGCCTATCTTTTCGGGGAGACAGCTTCAACGAATTGTGGAGAATAGTTTTAATCTATCGATTACTTATGGTTTATAAATTATTTTGTGAAATAAATAATTTATATATGATTATTTGGTAGTGTAAACAACAACAACAACAACAAACCATCACGCCGTTTTCCCGCAGGGGTAGGTAGACAGAATGGATCGCCACACTACTCTATATTGACATACCTCACTAGCTTCCTCCATATTCATACAGCGAGTCATACACGCACGTCGATTCTTTCGGGTTCTGACATGACCAACCATTAAAATTTGATTTATTTGGTCATGCCGTGATTACTCCATTTATATCACATAGTGTAAACAAAACAAACTAACTAACCATCACGCCGTCTCCCCGAAAGGGTAGGCAGAAAGAATGGACTGTCACACTTTTACTGATGCGGCACTCCATCCTTCTCTTTTCGCTCCGCGGGAGACGCGGTGTGATGGGTTGCGAACCTCATCGCCACCAATAGGCATCTCCCGCGCACGCTTCGATCTTCCAACATCCACAAAATAAATCTAAAACAAATAATATAAAATACAATGATATAAAATAAAATAACAAAATAAAAATAATTTATTACAAAATGTTATTTTTAGATGGTGCACATTTGTCTAGTGTAAACAACCATAAACAAATTCAATCATCTGTGATTAGGAACACCCGTTTTTTGCAATCATGTTTTCAACCAATTTTGGAACACCATGTACGATATTCCGAGTTGCAAATGTAGACATTATGTATTGTAGGATATATTTATACTGCCTGGTTGTGTGAATACTCGAGAGAAAACAAGTTGTGTGAGAAAAGAAAATGTTTTGAAAAAAAAAAACATACAAATGTTTACCTATTACGATTTGTAAATCGATAATATAGCTAAATGAAAAAAAAAAAATCAAAACTTTTACATTAGTTATTATTTTTTTCTTTTTTAATTGACGAACTAATCATTACGTTATTTTGCTGTTATTATTTAATAGTACACTGCCATTTTAGTTTTTTTAATAGGTTTTGTTTGTGTTGTTTGTGTAACTTTAAGTGCACAATTCACTCTGTTGTCTTCCTCAGTCCTTCTTTTAATATCTCTCTCCACTCGCCCACCCCTTGTATAATAAATATACTTCGTTAATCAAAAAAATTCTCTGTTTGTTATAAATATTCATTTATACTGAATTCATTATCTGTAATTTAAAAAATTTCACTCAATTTGAACAATTGATAAACAAGAATAATGATATGGACCAAGATAGAAAAGTTTGATGTCTTTGTATAATTAGGGTCGACCCCAGAAAATTGGAAATGGCAAATGGAAAAGAGAATTAGAAAGAAGAATGCTTTCAGTATTTTGAAATCTATTATTTATTGGAAACAAGAACTTATTCACACTTAAGTGCTAGTCCCAACCCTTGTGTATGGAAGCGAACCATAGAGCTGTCAGAAGAAGGATGAGAGCAGAATAAATGCGGTAGAGATGAGGTCCCTAAGACGTATGTGTGGTAGAACGATATACGACAGAATCTCAAATGCTGATACAGGAAAGGAATGTAGAGCGGAAGAAGGTATTATGAATAAAATTATGAAAGGATCGCTGCGTTGGTTCGGACATATGAAGCGCATGGACGAAGAAATAATTGTTAAAAAGTATCAGTTAATGATGTAAATGGAGTACGGAGTCAAGGCAGACCGAGGAAAACATGGCATGACTAAATTAATCAATTTTTAAAGGTTGGTCATATCAGAAGCCGGAAATCGAACAATTTGTATAGAGTAATTCGATTCCAAGATCTGTTGTACTCGTAAATAATAAAAAATTTTCAACAAACAAAATATATCTTTCACATAACATGTAATAAAGCATCTAGAAAACATACGTTTTAATTCGTATTAATTATTAAATTCTTTAACTGTCTAAATAAAAATCAACTGATTGTAAGATCTGACGATGCTAACATCGGTTAGCGTCGTCAGATCAGATTATAACAGCTTTTGCGACAAAATATAATCGATTGTGATATTTTTAACTTAGTTTTTTTTAAGGATCAATTGTATCTCAATAGAGACGAAAATGTAAATTGTTTTTTGGAAACAGAATATGGTGGTCGAGGTCAATGTTGTATTACATAAAGCGATCGCTTAATCTAACCAATGACAGGTCATAAGTTCTGTAAGCGCCTCGACCACCATATTCTGTTTCCAACACAAAATATGCATCTTCGTCTCTATTGATATACAATTAATCCTTAAATGATTAACCCGCAATGGGTTAAATCTAGTATTTGTCTACAAGTATTTGTATACATTAAAAAAAAAAACGTAGTTTTATTTAAACATTTAATAATGTTAAAATAAAAAAGTTTAAAAATGTTAAAAACAATGTGCTATTTATTGTTTCGGCATTCACTTTGTGGTAGGACATGGTTAAATTGTAAATAAAACACTTGTTTTTTACCACTTGAACTCTATATTTTACACGACTAGTTTCGGAAGCTACAGATGTTTCCATCTACAGGTTTAAATATAAACTATTTAAAAAGTTTATATTTAAACCTGTAGATGGAAGCATCTATAGCTTCTGAAACTAGTCGTGTAAAATATAGTACTAATGCCCGTAGCACACCTCCGCTGCGAAACCATAACGGCGGAACCGCAGTAATTTCGCCATGTCTTGTCCGTATGTAGGAAAAGCGGAACACTTGCGAAACTGCCCGTTCTAACGCATAGATTTTACTATAATTCTATCTCTTTCTCCGCGAGGTTTCGCCGATCTGCTCCGATGCCAGCCACACTTCCGCGCTCCGGACGCCATTTTGCCGCCATGTAGTCTTTTTATATTCCTAGTTCCGCTTACTCAAACTAAACTTGATCGCAGCGGAATTCATCCAGCGGTTTCGCTACTCGCATTTCGCAGCGGAGGTGTGCTACGGGCGTCAAGTGGTGAAAAACAAGTGTTTTATTTCCAATAAAAAAAAAATGGATTATTAAAATCTTTTCTTAAATGGATACATATGATGTACATTGGCTTTGTTATTATTTTGTTATTGTATAATCAAATGAACTTTAGTATGTTATACATATGTTATATTTGATCTCACATCTAATATTAGGACAGCGAATATATTAACGTAACATTATCTAAGTACAAGATTATATGTACATACGAGTATATATATGTTAATGGAAGATGCAAGGATTATAGCCGTGAGGCAAGTCCTTTGAAGCTAACATAAGTGCTGGGTATACACATGTAGTGTTACATGTAATTACCGAGGATTAACATTAGACAGAATTACATAATGTAACTGTGTATTTGAGTATAATATAAAGCTTTTTTATGCTTTAAAAATGTGGAAAGTTTTTAAAATTTGTTTGAAAAATGTTGGGAGTTAGTCCTGAGGAGTCGAAGTCGAGGTTTCAGGATACGTATAAGAAGAATTAAATTACAAATTTTAAGACAACATTTTGAATGTAAACAAATACTGAATTTTACCCATTGGGGATAATTTTTTTTTTTATAAGGATTAATTGTATCTCAATAGAGACGAAGATGTAAATTGTTTTCTGGGAACAGAATGTGGTGGCCGAGGTGCTTACAGGACTTATGACCTGTAATTGGTTGGGTTGAGCGATCGCTTTACGTTTAACAACATTCCCCTTTCCTCCCTACTTATGACCACCACGTCTGACAAATTTTTAGAACTTGTATATATGCTAGAATCCTGCACAAATTCATCCAATCTTAATAGATGACGCTAGTGTAGAGTGAACTAAAAATGTAAAGATAGGCGCAGGATTCTAGCATATATACAGGTTCCAAAATTTTGTCAGACGTCATAAGAAGGGCGGAATGGGGAATGTTGTTAAGCGATCGCTCAACCCAACCAATGACAGGTCATAAGTCCTGTAAGCGCCTCGGCCACCACATTCTGTTCCCAGAAAACAATTTACATCTTCGTCTCTTTTGAGATACAATTAATCCGTATGAAAAAAAAATTAAGAACTGCTTCCGCTTTGGTCTTTATTTCGATAGGGACCGATTTCGCCAGACACCCTGGCATTCAAAATCTGATTCAGGAAGACCGGACAGACTTTAATTGTGGATGAGGTAGAATACATTAGACCTGACATGACCCAAGAGAAGAAGAAGATATATATACTATAAATACGATCATTGAGAAAAGTATTTATATTGATATACGCTGTTAAACTTGCATGTCGGATTAAAATATTTATTGTTAGTTTTCGTATGAATAAATAATGAGAACTTTGCATAATGTATTCAAATTTCGCAATAATGTTCCGATAAAGATTTTCAGAAAATAGTTAATAATAGACTCGTATGCTCTGCTTTACTGGTACAATAACCATGTAATGAATCCTTTATCTATTGGTTACATTAATTATCTATCATTTAGCGGGAAAATACCAATATCGATAACTTGTAATTCAGCCATTTAAATTCGGTGTAATTCCATTGGATTATAGAACGGTCCATTTTGGAAAATTCATCTGCATAATATTAATCGTAAAATATCATAATGATTTTAGGTGGGTACTCAAGTACAAATCAGAAATTGACTAAAACTAACCATCACGCCGTCTCTCTGAAGCGGTAGGCAAATATAATAGATCGCCACACTGTTCTTGCCTGACATACTTCTCTCGCTTCTTCAACATTTATACGTCGTGTCATGCACACACGTCGACTTTCATCGACTCCTCGCGTAGCGGACATTCAATATTTGATTAATTTGATATGCCACGTTGTTATTGGTCTTCATCTATTTATATTTCTGTTTAAAAAGTTAAAATATACAATTTTAAACATTTGTTCTTAATTAATTATTTCCATGTGTCCAAACCATTTTAATGATCCTTTCACGATTGTGAAAAAAAAAATTAGATCTCTTAAAATTACTTGATTTTGAAAATTTGGTTTGGTTCATGTGGTTCTCCTGTAAATTTTTAGTTATTTCGTGTATAAGAGAATTGTTTTGGTCAATTTAATTGTTGCCGCACTTTATAATAGTTAATTGTGACACGTAATACGTTTGTACCGTTTTGCTGTTAAAATTATATTAATTTTTTCGTTTTTATAAAGAATTTTGACAGGTGTAAAAATCAATTTTTCACTTGTTCCAATGACAATTTGAATAATTTCTTCAATATTATTTTAAAGTTCTTGCTGGTTATGTGCCTAATTACAGGTAATTTAAAAACGGTGGATACGTGTAACATAAATTAAATAAACACAAAAGTCCGGATCGTCTATGTCAACATGTGCAACATCGAAAAAACATTATGTGATATTACATTATGGGCTAAATAAAAAAAAAACGGTGGATACGTGGAACATAAATTAAATAGACAATATGTGCACCATCTAAAAAGAACATTTTGTGTTAAATTATTTTTATTTTGTTATTTTATTTTATATCATTGTATTTTATATTATGTTTTAGATTTATTTTGTGGATGTTGGACGATCGAAGTGTGCGCGGGAGATGCCTATTGGTGGCGATGAGGTTCGCAACCAATCACACCGCGTCTCCCGCGGGGCGAAAAGAGAAGGATGGAGTGCCGCATCAGTAAAAGTGTGACAGTCCATTCTTTCTGCCTACCCTTACGGGGAGACAGCGTGATGGTTAGTTAGTTAGTTAGTTTCATGATTGTGTTCATAACTCTTTCATTCACATTGCATTCGCTTCTTATATTTATATTAGACACTCTATCATACCATACACAGATTTTCAAAACTTTCGTCTAAGAGATCTATTTTTTTTTATTTATAAAGAAAGTGTTTTAGAACAGCGTTATGCATTTAGTTTTTATTAGACTTCCAGGATGATGTATTGCGAAGTCAAAGCTTTTATAATGTCAGCTAAATGTGATACAATCCCATCATAATTCGTTCACTTTTTCATTCTTAATCCGAAACTACGAAGTATTCATATTCTAGAAATGTCTCTTCGTAAGATTATACCTCAAAGTAAAGTATGGTGCATGAAAAAGTGCAAGTACATCATTATAATAATAGTCAAAAACCCGAATGTCATCAAAAGAGAATACGAGAATATTTTGAAACTCTGTTGTACATCGTTCTAATAGACATATACGAGTACACCAATATAAATATAAAATATTAGGAAATATGAAATTAGATAAATTCTATGTTTAGTTTTTATTATTATATATTTTTACACCTGAAGAATATGGAGGTATACTCCGAAACATGTCGTGTTTTTTTAATATTTTGTGGATTAAACAAAGTTATTTCTTCTATATTCGCCATAATTTGTCTTGTTATTGCTTTATTTATCTTTTTAACTAACTAACTAACTAACTGACCATCACGCCATTTCCCCAGAGGGGTAGGCAGAGCGGATGGATTGCCACAATGCTCTGTCCTGGCATACCTCTCGGACTTTCTCTACATTCATACATCGTACCATGCACGCACGTCGATTATTCCGACTTCGAATGTGACCGCCTTTAAGTAATTGATTAGTTTAGTCATGCCATGTTTTCCTCGGTCCTCCGCGGCTTCTATTTCCACACACGCTGCTAGTGTACAACTTTTTAATCATTCTACTCTCATCCATTCGTTCCATATGACCAAACCATCTCATGGATCCTTTTTTAATTTTATCCATGATGCAGTCATCTGCCTTACATTTCTTTCTTATTTCATCGTTTGGTATTCTATCATACAACGTTTTCCCGCTTATTATTATAAGTGATCTCATTTCTACGGCGTTTGTCCTGCTTGAACGTTCCAAAATAAATCTTTATAACATCTGTTAGATCATGTAAACAATTTTATAATATTTTAAATCTGTATGTATCTTTAAAATATGTATCACTTAAGAAGGATTGGTTGCCCGAAACATGTCTATGTAATAATTTAATGTATGTGTTGTATAAACAATGTTTATAAAAAAATAAAAAGAGAAATAAACAAAGTTTTTTTCCATTTTCTTTTTTATAAACGAGTACTTTGTATATACAACACTTATATTAATATCAGTGTTGTATATAGAAAAGAAAAAATGAAATAAAGCATCATAACAACACAAATTATGGCGTATATTTCAATTTCCTTAGTATAAATAAATCCTAATTGAATGTCGGCCAAATGAGGAGTTGACACAATGTATGAATGTTGACCAAGCGAGGGAAGTAAACAAGTAATGAAAAGTGTGGCAGTTTATTCTTTCTGGCGACCTTTTAAGTTAGATATTTATTTAGTTCCACCAATATTTAATCTTTTTTTAGATATAGTGAGAATAAAACTTTAGCAATAATGAAACATTATGGTATTCAGAATATTAAATTTTTTTCATTGCGCTTAAATGAAGGTCACACCACTCACTTTAATTTTCACTCATTTCTGTATCGCTGCCCACCGCGCACATTTTTGTTAAAGTTTCGCATCAAACGCGGGGAATGCTAGTTATTCAAGTAAATTACCTAAAATGGCGACAGGGGGCGCGATTAAACAGTGAAATGGACGCTTTAAATTATACTTTCCAGTCTATCTACGCGCAACATTTCCGGTACAGTGCGATCACAGCGGATGCTTTCGGAACTTATTTTATTGGCAGCGGAAGCGGATTTTTGTACCTGAAGCTCGGAACAATGAGCTTTGGGAGCTTTGGACAGCTTTCACGGAAAAATGGGCGGCTAACAACGTACATAAATACATCCGTCACACATACCCGAATGGTCGCAGATTGATCACAAACTACACCCCACGTATATTTGAGTAGGTTCTCTTATTCACATGTATAATATAAATATATTTATATACGGGTATATAAAAGTACAGTGGAGTTGGAGTGACATTTCCAGGCGTTATCTAGCAGTGCGTTAATAGGCAGTAGCCTTTCACATTGCGTTGTAAAGATCTTCTGCTTAATTCTTAAATCTAATCTTCATAGATGGCGCATTGAAACTGTCATATGAATTGTGGTGTTGGATATTAACATATATACAACTTCCAAAAAATTGTCAGACATGGTGGTCATAAGAAATGTGGAATGGGGAATGTTGTAATTTGCATAAACCGTGCACTCAACCCAACCAATGACAGGTCATAAGTCCTGTAAACACCTAGATCACCATATTCAGTTTCCAGTTTGCATCTTCGTCTCTATTGAGATAAAATTAATCCTTATATAAAAGTAATTAAATTGAATGGAAACGTCTGTCTTCAAGGAGTTTTATTTTATTTTAGATGAAATGAAATGTTTCGTTTTTCTAAGGCATTGCATAGTCCGTTGTTTTGGCCGAAACACCATGATATAACAAATACCCATAAAGGTTCGAAAAATCACGAAAATTTGACATTTGATATATTATTGTCACACATGATGATGTCAACATAGGTTGATGAAACAGCTGTCGCGTAAAATAAAATAAAATTGTGATACATAAAACAAAGTTATTTAATTTAACAGTTTAAGGCATTATAAAATGACATTTGGTGTAAATCAAATGACATAGATAAAAAAATACTGTTTCTTAACCAATTATCAACATAAGAAGTGAATACGGTCTGAATGAAAGTGTTATGAACAAAATAACGAAAGGAACATTTAATCAAATCCAATCGAATCATTAATATGAATGAAAACGTCTGTCTTCTAGGAGTTTTATTATATTTTAAATTTGATAATGCATTAAAAGGGCAAAACATGTCATTTCATATAGAATATAAAAAAAAACTATTTTTTTGCATCATTGTTAAAGAAACAATAAATATAAATAAGTAAACTTGATTATACGAGTACGTACATCCAGACGTTTTGCAAGATTTTATAAAGCAATAGCAACGCGAAATGTTTCATTTCCATAAAATAAAATGGATGGACTTTTTATTATTAATATTTTATAGCAAATAATAATATCTTTTTATTTAATTAAAATTATTTTATAAAACGTAATCTTCTTCATGATTACAATTCTGGGGATTTATCTGCAACAAACCAGTCTTTTCATCTCTGTGAAGCTGCCACAGATGCATCAGATGTCTCTAATCACATTGGTGACTCTTGGGCGGACTGTTCTGCTCACAACCTTTCCCTCTGTGATAGTAATAAGCAGGTCCGGATACCTGATGTTATGCCCTATCCAGTTTACTTATCGCTGGGCAATCTTTTCAAGCATGTGACTCGTTTTTCCGGCCCTTCTTAATACCTCACTGTTTTGAATGTGATCCGACTCCATCATGCGTCTCCATCATATGTACGAGTATGATACATACATTTGGTGGCATGACCAAATTTATCAAATTTTAAATGTTGGTCATGTTAGAAGTCGGAAGAATCGACGCACTTGTATGATTCATTGTATGAATGTTGGGGGAGCTAGAAAGGTGTGTCAGGATAGAGTAGTGTGGCAGTCCATTCTCTTTGCATACCCTTGCAAGGAACCGGCGTGATAGTTTGTCTGTTTAATATAATTTTTTGGTTACTCAATACGGTTATCACGATATTACCTCAGTTGTCTCTGCTTTAAAAATGGGCGCGATTTTTGTGTGATATTTTGCGTGATATTTATTTACATTACGGTAACGAAAAATCTTTTTGTCCCATAGTATTTCATATCGACGGTGTTCGAATTTCAGCACAAAAAATTGAAAATTCATTAATCATTCGATGGGAATAAAAAGGTTGTGACAACGGATCAAAAAGGATTTCTTTTTTATTTCCATAACAAAAACACAATACTTATAAATATAAATATATTTTCATATGTAGCACTCACTTCGTGGTTAGATATTTTAAGTTCTAACATGTAAAAAATAACATTTTGATGCTTACCACGGAATTGAAATTAGTACGAAAGCTTTATTTATTTAATTATTTTGTTCTAGACGAAATTAATTCTAAGATATTTAGCCCGAGAAAAACGTGGCACGATCAAGTAAAAAAAACATTGAATGTTGGCCACATGAAATGTCGGAAAAATCGTCGTACGTGCATGATACGATGTAGGAATGTTGAGAAATTGATAGACGTATATCAAGAAAGAAAAGTATGGCAGTCCATTCTTTCTGCCTACTCCTTCGAGAAGACGACGTGATGGTAGTTAGTGATATTTTTTGTTGATACAGAAAGTAAACATAAATCTAAAACTAACTAACTAATTAACCATCAAGCCATCTCTGCGAAGGGGTAGGTAGAAAGAAAACAACGTATCTTTTTTTTTGACAGAACTTTATTGATATATCAAAATTTATAAATCATGCCATGCATGCACGTCAGCTTCTCCGACTTTTCACGTGGCCGAAATTCAATATTTGATTTATTTGATCATGCCACGTTTTTTTCGGTCTTCCTGACTTTTTATTTCCGTGTACATCGTTAGCATATACTTTTTTAAAAATAAGTTCTTCATTCTGAATTATTCTAAGAACATTTTAATACTGGCTTGGTAAAATGCCTAAGACAAGTTCAGACGAAGATCAGTATTAAAGATAAGAATATTTAGATCATAAAATAAGGTAGTATTAATAAATAAATGACGTTGATATACCAATATAAATTCCGATTCGTAAAGCATAACAGGTCCTATGGCGGTTCGATACACCTTCCTTTTTAAACTGTGAATGAATAAACTTTGTTTTTTTATGTCACAATTGTATTTTATTTCACACAACAGCTGTTTCATCAACCAATGTTAAAATCATCAGGTAATACAATAATATATCAAATGTAAAATTTTCGTGATTTTTGGAATATTTATGTGTATTTGTTCCTATGTGAATTTGAATAATTTCTTTGATATAATTTTGAAGTTCTTGCTGAAATTGAGTTTGGTACCTAAATATTTTAATTAAAAGAACGGCATGTTACTATTTATAGGAGAAAATATTAAAGGTGGAAATATAATGATAAAATAATAATAATAATAAAACAGTATTTAGAAGGAACAATTACACATAGTATAGAGTCAAAAACGTTGAAACATAATAAATTAAAAACGATAAACAATAACAGGAAGTACATAAATTACATTAATAGAGAATTAGATTACATTAATAGGAAATTATTTTTATTTGCACGGTATTTTACTGTCGCAAAGTACTCCTGAAAGGGCATTCTACGTTTATGCTCTCTACGTCATTTTCAATCGTGTTCATCAAGTTTTTCATTTATATGAATTTTCTAAATAATACAATTGTTAGTATTTTATACTGCTTGCTGATAGGTGTATGAACGAATGAAACATCTAGAATTAATATGAACGTACTACAAATTTATCATGTTTTAACTTAATACAAAAGCCATAAATTCACCGTTCAACATGTTGAAAACGTACGACATATGCAGGCTAAAGTAGCTTTCGTAAAGAATGGGCGAAGTTCCCATCCTAAGCTTGATTTTATTGCGAGAATGGGTCTTGAGAAACTAAGCCAATAAAATGCACCGCTTAACACATTATTTGCAGGAGAAAAACTTACAAAGTTACTCACTTTTCACTTAATTTTCCTTTGAAAGTAATTTTTTTCCTTTTGACATAATATTTATCGTTTCTTGAACAGTAATTTAATGTTTAAAGGTTCATTTATACTAGATACTGTCACTAACGTCACCGACGTAGCCTTGAATCTCACAGACTCGTTATCTCAAATGCTATAATAAACTCTATAATTAAGCGAAAAGAAAAGGATAGAGAGCCGCATCGGTTTAAGTGTGGCAGTCCATTCTTTCTGCCTACCCTTTCGGGGAGACGACGTGATGGTTAGCTAGTTAGTTTCTATAATTAACTCGCCATCGGGAGAGTTGATAAGAGACGCGCGGATGTAAAACTGACACTTATCGACTCTCCCGAATTTTTTCTTTTTATATAATATTTATCATTTCTTTAACAGTAGTTTGAAATGATTTAATTGTATCTCAATAGAGACGAATATGCAAATTGGAAACTGAATATGGTTGATCAAGGTGTTAACAGGACTTATGACCTGTCATTGGTTGGGTTTAGTGCACGCTTTATGTAATTACAACATTCCCCATTCCACTTTTTTCTTTATGACCATGTAAGACAAATTTTTGGAAGTTGTATATACGAGTATGTTACAAATCTATGTCTAATTTCACATGTCAGTTTCAATGTGCCATCTATGAAGATTTTGATTACATATGTTAATCTTTTTAAGATTACTATATAATCCACATACTAACGCCATCTATGGAGATTAATTTTAGCATTTAGCAGAACATCTTAATTAACACAATGTGAAAGGCTATCGCCACGAATTAGTTGAAGAAAATGAACACCCAGGTGGATAGTTCGTCTAATTTCCAATGATTGGGAGTCCAGCATACCCAGCAGGAAATCAGTTGGGTACAGCCATGAGTAATAACTGAACATGTGAACTATATGTATGGAAGCGAAGCATGGAACTGGTAAAAGAAGAATGGAAGTAGAATAAATTCAGTAGAAATTAGATCTCTTAGACGAATACTCTGTGTATACTCTGTGTATGATAGAGTGTCGAACGAAAATATAATAAGGGAATGCGGTGCGAATGATGGTGTTATGAACAAAATAATGAAAGGATCATTAGGATGGTTTTTACATATGAAAATAATGTATGAAGAAAGAATGGTATAAAAAGTATATGTTATGATATAAATGGAACCAGAAATAGAGGAAGACCGAGGAAATCGTGGCACGATCAAATAAATCAAATATTGAATGTCGGCCATGTGAGGAGTCAGAGAAATCGACGCGCGTGCTTGACACGATGTATGAATGTTGAGGAAGCGAGAGAAATATGTCAGAAAAGAAAAGTGTGGTAATTCATTCTTTCTGCCTACCCCTTTGTTTGTACTACCCCTAGTTTGTTAGTTAGTTAGTTTTTGTGAACTATATGAACGTCCGAGTGTAAATCTTTTTTTTTTTTTTTTTACGTATACAACAGGTTGCTTGAACCCAATTACAGTATACATTTTTTTTTTTTTTTTTAAGCTGATATATTGATTCTCGTGACATGTGACAGGTAGCCAATCTATCGTCATTTTTTTTATTGTCACGTGAATACTACGCCAGACCAAAGACAATGTGACAATCACACTGCCATCGCCGGGAATCGAACCCAGAACCTTCGGAATGGGAATCAGAGCTCTTACCACTCTGCCACGAAGGTCGGCCATCTTCAATAAAATGATATGATTGTTCCTTAAGTACCATTAAACGTGAGCTACTTTTTAAGTACTTGGATATTTTTATCTCCTAGGCCCCCAAATGCTCGTGTATTTCTGAGGAATTTTACTTTCATATACTCCAACGTACGTTACACGGCTTATATGAAAAAAAAACTTTCGTAATAAAGACGGTATCTTAGGCGAAGTAATAATCTGTTTCAATGTTTACCTAAGTGAAAATGGTATGAAACGTGACTTCATAAAAGATAATGAAAAAATACAACTTCGGAAACATTCCCAAGAACCGAAATCAGCTTTCGTAGGTGGTTCACGTTAGGTCGTATTTACATAGGAGCAAATTAAATTTCACCTGAAACAATTACTATGTATGAATACACGAATATGGAAAATGCGTCTTTTGAACTACTCGTTTGTTTTATTACGTCAATATTAATTTAGCAATTGAAGACCTTGTATAACATTATTATTGTTTTTAAGGATAAATTGTATCTCAATAGAGACGAAGATGCAAATTGGAAATAGAATATGGTGGTCGAGGCGTTAACAGGACTTATGACCTGTCATTGGTTGGGTAAAACGCACGCTTTTTGTAATACAACATTACCCATTCCGCCTTTCTTACGACCACCACGTCTGACAAATTTTTGGAAGATGTATATATGCTACAATCTCGGACAACACTTCACATTTTTAGTTCAATCTACACTAGCGCCATCTACTAAGATTGGATTAAGCATTAAGCAGAAAATCTTTATTAACGCAATGTGAAAGGCTACCGCCATCAACATACATTGCTAGATAACGCCTAGAGATGTCTCTACAATTTTTATGCTTTTTACTAACTTGGACCAGTTTTTTTACAACATTTTGAATGTATACAAATATTTGTAGACAAATACTGGATTTATCCATTGCGGGTTTTTAAGGATTAATTGTATCATTTTTAAGGATTAATTGTATCATTTTTAAGGATTAATTGTATCATTTTTAAGGATTAATTGTAACATTTTGAAGGATTAATTGTATCATTTTTAAGGATTAATTGTATTTCAATAGAGACGAAGGACTTCGTCTCTATTGAGATACAATTAAGCCTTAAAAATGATAACAAGCAATGGGTAAAATCCAGCATTCGTCTACAAGTATTTGTATACATTCAAAATATTATTATTATTATTTTGTTGATTTTCTCTTAACATACAAATGACAGTTTGTAACATAAGTGTGAACGAAGAAACTTGGAGCAAATAACTTACTAACTAACCATCACGACGTCTCCTCGAAAGGGTAGGCTGAACTAATGGACTGTCACACTTTAACCGATGCGACACTTCATCCTTCTCTTTTCACCCCGCGGAAGACGTGGTGTAAAGGTTGCGAACCTCATCGCCACCAATAGGCATCTCCCGCGCACACTTCGATCGTAAAACATCCACAAAAAAAAATCTAAAACAAATGATATAAAATAAATAAACAAAATAAAATATTTTAACTTGTAATGTTCTTTTTAGATGGTGCACATATTGAAATTAAATTAAAACATGGCACGACCAAATTTATCAAATTTTAAAGGTTGGTCATGTTAGAAGTCGAAAGAGTCGACGTGCGTATATGACTCGCTGTATGAATGTGGAGGAAGCTAGAGAGGTGT
This sequence comes from Lepidostoma basale, assembly GCA_022606425.2. Taxonomy (NCBI): domain Eukaryota; kingdom Metazoa; phylum Arthropoda; class Insecta; order Trichoptera; family Lepidostomatidae; genus Lepidostoma; species Lepidostoma basale. The sequence goes on along the minus strand of JAHDVF020000264.1, from coordinate 325,718 downwards.
GCCAGGATAGATTAGTGTGGCGGTCCATTATCTCTGCCTACTCCTGCGGGGAAACGTGGGCATAACGTGTTTTCCGCAGTTTACCTCGACTTCGTACTCTATTTGCATCATTATACTTTCTTAACCATTATTTCTCCATCTTTGCGCTCCATATGTCCGAACCAACACAGCATCCCTTTCATAATTTTTTCATAATACATTTTTCCGCTCTATATTCCTTTCTTATATTAGCATTTGAGATTCTATCGTACATCGTTTTACCACAGCTTAATTACTTAAATAAAAACATTTGATATTTATCCACTTGTTCCAACTTTTGGATAAACTGGTTCTGATTTTGAAAAGTTGGTTAGGTTCCGATCGTCCAGCCGACAAGTGCACCATCTAAAATAACATTATGTGAAAAATTATTTTTATTTTGTTATTTTATTTATATCATTGTATTTTGTATAATTTGTTTTAGATTTATTTTGTGGACGTTGGACAATCGAAGTGTCGGGAGATGCCTATTGGTGGCGATTAGGTTCGCAACCCATCACACCGCGTCTCTCGCGGAGACGAAAAGAGAAGGATGGAGTGCCGCATCGGTTAAAGTGTGGCAGTTCATTATTTCTGCCTACCCTTTCGGAGAGACGGCGTCATGGTTAGTTAGTGAGTTAGTTGCTCCAAGCTCTCTTCGTCCACATTTATGTTACAAACTGTCATTTGCATGTAAAGAGCAATTCAACAAAATAATAATAATAATATTTTGAATGTATACAAATACTTGTAGACGAATACTGGATTTTACCCATTGAGGGTTATCATTTTTAAGGATTAATTGTATCTCAATAGAGACGAAGACCTTTGTCTCTATTGAGATACAATTATTACAAATATGTTCATTATTTCTGCCTACCCTTTCGGGGAGACGGCGTCATGGTTAGTTAGTTAGTTCCAATTTTTGCCGAACGCCCTAATATTGTAGACTGTCATGCTTACTTCTTTTTCGAAAATCATTGATTTATCTTTTTTAAAGTAAAACACATTTACCAAGTCGCAAGGGGACATTTATTTTCCAAAGATGTAATCATTTAACAATTTTAAGAGAGAACTTGACTAAATGGATTGTTTTGGTAAAACAATTTATCTTATTTAAGCTGCTAAAACAGAATTTCACGTATGTAATACATTTCTAAATCCTGGCTTCTTATGTTCTAATGAAAAATATATTTTACCGCAGTATTTCAAGTTGTTTTAACACTCACGTAAACGTAAAAATGGGAATGTTTTTCTAAAAAACATTGTTGTTTCAATAGCTTGTGGCCGAATCGATTTTTAAAACGAGTTTTAATTAAAATTTGTCAACAATACGATTGCCAAAGAAGTTATACACACAGTTAATACTAGATTCTGGTTTGAGTTAAAAATACGTGTGCTTTAGTTAATTTCAAAGCAGTTTAGGAATTTTATTGTTCATACTCTTAAATGACTTTGATTTCAATGTACTTTCGTATATTTCGTATGTACATAATTTGTGATGAGGTATATTTCGTATGTATTTAATTTGTGATGAGGTATATTTCGTATGTATTTAATTTGTGATGAGGTATATTTCGTATGTACTTAATTTGTGATGAGGTATATTTCGTATGTATTTAATTTGTGATGAGGTTTATTTCGTATGTACTTAATTTGTGATGAGGTATATTTCGTATGTATTTAATTTGTGATGAGGTATATTTCGTATGTATTTAATTTGTGATGAGGTATATTTCGTATGTACTTAATTTGTGATGAGGTATATTTCATATGTATTTTATTTGTGATAAGGTATATTTCGTACATATGTACTTAAATTGTGATGACGTATATTTCGTATGTATTTAATTTGTGATGAGGTATATTTCGTATGTATTTAATTTGTGATGAGGTATATTTCGTATGTACTTAATTTGTGATGAGGTATATTTCATATGTATTTTATTTGTGATAAGGTATATTTCGTATGTGCTTAATTTGTAATGACGTATATTTCGTATGTATTTAATTTGTGATAAGGTATATTTCGAATGTACTCAATTTGTGATAAGATATATTTCTTATGTATTTAATTTGTGATGAAGTTTATTTCGTATGTACATAATTTGATATGAGATATATTTCGTATATACTTAATTTGATATACTTAATTTGTATATTTCGCATGTATTTAATTTGTGATCAGGTATATTTCGTATGTACTTAATTTATGATGAGGTATATTTTATATGTATTTAATTTGTGATCAGGTATATTTCGTACGTATTTAATTTGTGATGAGGTATATTTTATATGTATTTAATTTGTGATCAGGTATATCTTACGTATTTAATTTGTGATGAGGTATATTTCGTATGTACTAAATTTGTTATGAGGTTTATTTCGTATGTTCATAATTTGTGATGAGGCCCTATCAAAAATAATTTAAAACACCTTCATACTTTGGTTTAACAAAACTTTATTTATTTTGTTCGTGTACATCAGGTTTTGAACCTAATTACTGTAAACATGAGCAACTTATCTAGTTTTGTGCAAAATTTGATCGCTTAAGGTAGTTCAAAAGTATGCGCCATGGTCTCGAAACAATTAAATCAGCTATCCTGATTCTACTAATGCTTCAAACAAACTGAATTTTAGTGCCCTGTAAAGCTTAAAGTCTCTCCCATCTCACCCCACTACAACAAACACACTATATCTAGTAGTTTGCGGCAAAAATATATTTTATTACTTTTGGGTTGAACGATGTTATAACCGACATATGTTGAATTGAAGAGGTCTAACAGAACCGAGCGAAGGAGAGGAGGAGGTTCAAAAATTTGCTGCAAACTCCAACATATGATTGTTTCTAACTACTGAGAAACATTAGTATTTAATAAGAACATCACTTAAATGTGTTCTATTTAAAGTAAATATTTGTTCGGTGGAATAGATCCAAGGAATATGTAGCCAAACTGAATAATGATAGACTTGCGTATATCATCGTCCGCCAGGAAGACCATCTAAGATATGAAGGGACAGCAAGACCTTATCTTCCCAGGAGACATGATTTATATGCCACACATCGTCAGATCGTCAACACTAGCCAATTATTTCGACCCAGAATTTTCTTTGCTCCTTATATGATATATGTTTTTCACATCCAAATATCCGGAAAACAAAAGACCTTATTTGTAAATAAATATATGCTTTATCTAAGATCATTCGTCACAGCAGAATCTTTAACTGTGTTGTTATGTGATTGAATCTAACATTTACTCGTAAATATCGCCTTTAGGGCGTTATAAACATAAAGTATATTATAGTTCTAAATACGTTTTTATTTTCATTCGTTCTTAAACTGTTTTATAAAAAAATCAATGTTGACACAATTAATACGAATGAAAACGTCTGTTTTCTAGAATTTTTAATACAATTAGTGAGAATGATATGTTTCACCTTTCTGCATTTTCGAATATTTTATAAATGAGTGACATTTGATCACCTCAGAAAGGCTGTAATGAAACTTATAGAAAACGGACGATTTCATTTGTATTAATGAATTTATATGGGGTTTTCAAATCAAATCAAATCAGTTTATTCACTCAAGAGACATTACAAACAGCATAAATGTTTAAGGCATCTATCTATTGAGTAAAATATTATATAAATTAAACATAATACCAGGAACTCATTAGAGATAGTTCGACATTAAGAAGACAAGATGCTTTCCAAAGTCAAGAGTATTTGTCCCCTGAACGTACTTTCACTTATATTAAAGTCGTCGATCTCCAAAGAGACCGCGTTCAGCAGACTAATTGCTCCTTCCACTGGTGTCACCAGGGGTAGATTGGTTCTGGCGGCCGGTAGGTAAAATAATCTGTGCTATTGCTGTTGATCGGGGACAAAAATACTAACATCCTCCAGCACGGCCGAGTTTTCGAAATATCTTCTGATAAATCTAAATAAATGGGTTACATCATTGTTCAAGAAACAATGAATTACGTGTAATATTTTTTGTGTTTAAAAAAAAAAGAAATACGATTGAAAACGCCCGTTTTATAGACTTTTGATTATGTGGAAAACATGTCGTATTATTAGTGTTACTGTTTTAACATGTCACGTTCTTCTTCTTCTTCTCGGTGCTACATCCCGGTGTGATACTTGACCTTTCCATTTTCTTTCAGTCCTCTTCCACGCAGTACGCCCATATTATATAATACATGTCATAAGGGTGTTTTTTTAGACGTATACAATACATATTCAAAATGAAAAAATAACGCATTAAAATAATGTTAATATCTATGATATTGACTTTATTTATTTGATAATTTTATGCCATTATAGTTTATATATGATTTCGGGCATATAAGCGCCACGGCTAGCTCGAATGAAGCCCAATCGTGAAGTCCAATTTTCGACAATTGTCGGCTTTGTGGACGGGTTTTATCCACTAGAGTGTATGTGGTGCCAAAACGATCCATGGTCTTCCGAATAACTTGCTCAGATGGACGATTATGTCAACCGTAAAATGGACGTAATGCACGATAAGTTTAGCGAACTGAACCATGATTTTCCACAATAGATTTGCACAATTTTCAAGCGCTGTTCTGACGTCAGTTTATTCATGGTAAAATTGGTTAACATGGTACGTTTTACCAAACGTACTGACTACAAATCAACTGTCGACTGTCAAATTGACAGTCTGTAGAAACAATGTTGCCAGTTTTAAAACGAAACCTTTAAAAAAACACCCTTTATTATTGTTTGTAAAACAAATGAAAACGTTTGAATTCTTGAAGTTTTACCATACATAACGGGATTGGCATATTTTGCCTTACTAAGGAATTATCGAATGCGTAACAAAAGACATTTTATAATGACTTAAGAAGGCAAAGCATATTATTCTCATAAAATATAATAAAACTTCTTAAATACTGCTTTTTTCATTCAGGTTAATATAATAACTGCTGTGCTGGTGGCCAAGGACGGCAAAGCGTGGAGTTAGGCGCCCACAGTTGGATATCCGGAGAAGTGCGGGAAGTGCCTGGATGCGGATCACTCAGAAAAGAAGAGAATGGAAAATGCGAGAGGAGGCCTACGTCCAGGAGTGGACGGTCAATACAGGCTGAAGAAGAAGAAGAAGTTAATATGATAATTGTTTTTTAACTCTTAGTTTGAGAATCTCTGTTATCTTACATAATATAATATTGTACAAGTATTGAGCTAACACAAGTCCACCTTGTCAAGTGTTTATCGCGCATACAAGATTGTAAACAGTAAACAGTTTGATCGATCGTCTAAAGCTACACCAAAATACAGCTTCCAGTTTTCTGGGACGAATTGGAGCCCAAGGTAGCATTGAGTGACACTCTACTGAAATTGGTTAGGTTTGAAAATCGAATATGGGGGATTTGATAACATATAATACTATCCCGACCCTTATGTATGGAAGTGAAGCTTAAGGTTGGCAGAAGAAGGATGAAAGTAGGATAAATGCCATAGACATTAGTTTACTTAGAAGAATGTGCGGAAAAACAATGTATGATAGAATATCTAAAGATGAAGTAATAAAGGAATAATAATAATAATAATAATATGCTAACTTTTAAAGCGCCGTTTTTGTGATGTTGTCACCTCAAGGGCGCATAAAGACGTGCTTTAAATCTAAAAATCTTAATGTGAACGCTGCAGCTGATTTTCGCGATCGTTTAGAAAGTGTAGTAGAACAAAGTATAAATGTTTAAATTGGGTAAGGTAGATGTTTGGACATATGGAACGAATAGATGAGGGAAATATGGTTTAAATATATATACAAGTAGTGTGGATGGGAAAAAAAGTCCTGGTAGGCCAAGGAAGACATGACATGACCAAATTAATCGGTTACTGATCGGCGGCCATGTTCGAAGTAGGAACAATCGACGAGCGTGCATGTCACAATGTGTGAAAGTAGAAGATGCGCCAGAATCATGCCAGGATAGAACAATGTGCGTTCCATCGGCATGATGGCTAGTTAGTTTGTTAACAATATACGATTTTATTATTTTTAATATTGTATATTTGAAATTTTTTTTTTAAAAATATATTATATACGAGTACTTAAAGCGTTAATATTGTAGAATTCCGTAATGAATTTTTTTATGATTTAGAAGACTATTTTTTTCACTTTTGAGTTTATTTTAATTCAAAGGTTTCACAGCTCCATTATCAGAAGAACGATATAAACTGATTATATCGTTTTTCTGACGATGAAGGTATAAAACCTTCGAAATATGTAAATAAAAATAAACTCATAAGTAAAAAAAAAACATTATAATTTAAAACTGACTACCAAAACGTTTCCCCTAAGGGTAGACAGACAAAATAATAATAATAATTAATGCTAATTTGCATCGCACCTTTTTTGTGAATAGCTCACACTGATCTTTCCTAAAATTCTTATTTTTCCTCAACATCGCTACATTGCGTCACACATGTTCTTCGATATCTCTGACTTCTCACTTCCTAATTGTATTATTAATTAATGATAATAATACTTAAACACGAATACACACATTGTAATTAAAAATTGATAATTTTTGCATTTTTATTACTGGTTTTAAATGAACAGAAGTAATTATATTCACAATGGAGTTCTGGTTCCAACCATTATGTATAGAAGCGAAGCACGGAACTGGTAGAAGAAAGATGAGGTCCCTAAGACGTATATGTGATAGAACGATGTACGACATAATCTCAAATGCTGATATTAGAAAGGAAGAACAAACGGAAGAAAGTATTATGAATAAAAATATGAAAGGATCGTTGCGTTGGTTTGTCCTATGGAGCGCATGGACGGAGAAATAATGGTTAAGAAAGTATACGTTAATGATGTAAATGGATTACGGATTCTAGGTAAACCGAGGAAAACATGATTCGACCAAATTAATAAAATTTTAAAGGTAGGTCAAGTCGGAAGAATAGAAGTGCATGTATGACTCGTTGTATGAATGTGGAGGAAGCTAGAGAGTGTGTCAGGATAGAGTAGTGTGGCGGTCTATTCCATCTGCCTACCTCTGCGAAGAAACGGAGTGATGGTTTGTTTGTTTTGTTTGAAATTAATCTCAAATTACATTAACATTTTTATGAATGTACATATTTCTAACTAATTAACTAACTAACCATTACGCCGTCTCCTCGAAAGGGTAGGCAGAAAGAATGGACTGCCACACTTTAACCGATGGGGCGATCCTTCTTTTTTCGCCTTGTGGGAGACGCGGTGTGATGGGTTGTGAACCTCATCGCCACCAATAGGCATCTCCCGCGCACATTTCGATCGTCCCCACAAAAGAAATCTCAAAAAAGTTGTATAAAATAAATTGTTTCGGTCATAAAATAATTTGATTATTTCTGCGCTTTATAACAATTTTTCGTTTACACAAAGAATTTCGACAGATTTCTTATCTTAAATTTTGACCGTCAAAATGTTTTTTAATATATAATAATTTGACGACCTTTGTGGCAGAGTGGTTACGAGTTCCTTCCATGCCGAAGGTCCTGGGTTCGATTCCCGGCGATGGCAGTGTGACTGTTACACTGTCTTTGGTCTGGTGTAGAATTCACGTGACAATAAAATGGCGATAGATTGGCTACCTATCACATGTCACGAGAATCAATATAATAGCTAAAAAATTAAATTGTATACAGTAATTGGGTTCAAACAACCTGTTGTATACTCGTACATAAAAAAAAAAAAAAATATGCAAGTTTTTTTGTTGTAAAAATTAATATAAAACTACAATAACAATTCACACTTCTTCACGTCGATTCTTCCGACTATTGAGTATTGAAAAACTAACTAACCATCACGCCGTCTCCCCGAAGGGGTAGGCAGAAAGAATGGACTGCCACACTTTTCTTTCCTGACATATTTCTCTCGATTCCTCAACATTCATACATCGTGTCATGCATGCGCGTCGATTTCTCTGCTCCTCACATGGCCGACCTTCAACATTTGATTTATTTGATCGTGCCACGTTTTCCTCGGTCTTCCTCTATTTCTGGTTCCATTCACATCGTTAACATTTTATTTTTTTACCATTCTTTCTTCGTTCATTCTTTCCATATAACCAAACCATCTTAATGATCCTTTCATTATTTTGTTCATGACACCATCATTCGCACCGCATTCACTTCTTATATTTTCATTCGACACTCTATCATACACAGAGTATCCACACATTCGTCTAAGAGATCTAATTTTTACTGAATTTATTCTACTTTCATCCTTCTTTTGCCAGTTCTATGCTTCGCTTCCATACATATGAGTCGGTAGAAGAACACCATTGTTCCCTGCCATTCTAGCTTTTTTGGATAGGTTTTTGTTTGCGATGACAACTTTAAGTGCACCATTCACTTTGTTGCCTGCCCCAACCCTTCTTTCAATATCCCTCTCTACTCGTCCATCTCTTGTTAACATACTACCTAAATACACAATCTCAACTACTTGCTCCAAATTTTCACCATTCACGCTAATGTTGCAGACTGTCATGATTTCTTCTTTTTCAAAAATCATTACCTTGGACTTATTAACATTTATCATCAGATCATTTCGCATGCATACTTCATACACACAATTCACTAGGACTTGTAGTTCATGCTCGTTGTCTGCAAGTAGAACAGCGTTATCCGCAAGCAAGGTACAGCTTACTGACACCCCGTTCATTTTGGCACCTACATCCAACCCTTTCAGCTCTTTCATACACTTGTCCATATATAGATTAAATAACCACGGGGACATTACGCAACCCTGATATCTTCATTGATATCAAACCAGGCTGTAAGATCACCATTTACTCTGACACTAGCAGTGCTTTCCGTATATAGCGACTTAATTGCCGTGATCAGTTTTGTACTTATTCCATATTTAGATAATATTTTCCACAACTTTACTCTATTTACATATACTTATATTGAAATATGCAGTAAATCATAAGATGTAACCAAACCAAAGAAAATTAGTAAAATTTATTTTCTTTTGGACTAAGTCAGTTCTTCAATAGTATCCTTCAAAGAAGATTAATCATCTCTGGAAATATTCAAGTCAATAACAAGCATTGTTGCTAAGGGTACAATATTATCGTATTCGTAAAAAATAACAACATGATTTATACGTGCCTCTTAACTTGACGCACATAACAGAATTATTACGAATCGTTAAGTAGCTAGAGTGAAATATTATGAGGTTTTTGAGTAAGTCATATTTTTGTCTTTATCGGCATTACCTTCATCTCCACAAATCACATTTTTTTGTGTACGATTCTATTTACCTGTAATACCAATATTTAAATTCAGAAAATTTTACATAAATATTTGAAAATTATTTTTGTATAGAATCATGTTTACCACCCCTGATCTGTATGTATATAAAGGACTAAGTTAACAATAGTGTCACCAGTCTGTCGATGCCAGCGAGCCTGGCGAAACCGGTCGCTGTCTAAATAAAGACGAAAGTGGAAGTAGTTAAAAAACATCGTTTTATTTCATTATTATTTAAAATGAACTTCCATCAAGAGATTTCAGTAAAATCTTATTTATATAACTTACTTCTTGATTGTATCTCAATAGAGAAGAAGATGTATACTGTTTTTTGGAAACAGAATATGGCGGTCGAGGCGTTTGGTAGCTATCCGTGGCTTTATCCCACTGCATTCCTCTTGGGTATGCTGGGGACCAATAGTTTGCAGATAAGAAGAGATGGGTGCACACTTACCCATTTTTTTAGACTTATCAGGGGATTCTTTGAGAACTCCGTTATCTTAGAGGCTATCCATCTTTATGTTCCAGTTGGTTATCTTCGATAGCGTCAGCACATACTGTTTTATCTCCTAGCATGCAGAACCAACTGGTGATGCCGGTGGGGAGAGCAATCAAACTGCTGAACATGGTCGCTTCGGAGATCGATGTGTTTCATATTCGTGAAAGTACGTTCAGAAGACAAATACTCTTGACTTTGGAGAGTATCTTGTATTCCTAATGTCGAACCATCTCTCATTCGTTCCTGGTATTATATATTTTTTATGTTTTACCTGTTCTTAATAGATGCCTTAAACTAAAATTCTTTTCGGATATACTTCTCTCGAATCCTTAACATTCATATATCGTCTCATGAACACATGTCCATTTCTCTGTTGTTACAATCATGTTATTGTAACACCAGATGATGTCAACATAGGTTGACGAAACAGCTGTCGCGAAAAATAAAAATACAATTGTGATACATAAAAACAAAGTTTTTTTTAAATTAACAGTGTTTCGGCCAAAACAATGGACTATTTAAAATTGAATATTTCAATTTTTTTTTTCATTATTTCGTGAACAATAATGTATATGAATGAAAACGTTTGTTTGCTTATCTAAGTAATTATCAAATGTCTGACAATGACAGGCAAACATGTTATTCACATAAAATATTATCACAATCCTAGAAAACAGACATTTTCATTCGTAATAATTATTAAAAAAATACAATATTAAAAAAAAACTAAATAACAAAAAAAAATCGTTTTTCTTTTTGTAGAAAATCTCAGTATTCACCATTACACCAACCCTGTTCTCAAAAATATGCCTTAAACTTTAAATATGCTTGTAGTGCATTTGGGAGAAAGTAATCTGGTTTGATGTCTTTGATATTTTTATGTTTGATTGTATTCAATTCCAGAAACTTTTGTAAGATTTTTGTGAATAGCTACTTATTTTAATTACTCCGTCAGCAGAAGAAGTAAGCAGGTGCTTTGAAAGATGTAAGAATGTAGAGGAAGCGAGAGAAGTATGTCAGGATAGAACAGTGTGGCGTTCCATTCTTTCTGCCTACTCCTGCGGGGAGACGGCGTGATGGTTAGTTAGTTAGTTAGTTAGTATTTGAAAATGTTTCCTAAAAAATAAATACTATAATTGTTCATCTAGTTTATGTGCCAAATAAATCACTGATATTAAAAAAATTTCATCATAGTCCACATTTCAGAGAATGATCAAATGCTATGTGTGGTCTGTTTTATTGTACGGGTGTGAAACTTGGACCCTGAAAGTTAACTCAATGAACAGACTGGAAGCATTTGAAATGTGGCTCCATCGCCGAATGCTCAAAATTCCCTGGACAGACATGGTTACCAATACCGAAGTCCTGAGGCGAGCTAGAGTTGACAGGGAATTGTTATCAACTATCAAGGTTCGAAAGATCTCATATCTGGGTCATATACTGCGTGGGGAAAAGTACCACCTTCTCCAACTGATATTGGAGGGAAAAATTGAGGGACGCCGAGGGCCCGGAAGGAGACAAATGTCCTGGCTGTGAAACGTGAGGGAGTGGACCGGCATCCGAAGTGTTGAGGAGCTGTTCCGAGCGGCACAGGACAGGGACAGGTTCGCCGAGGTGATCGCCAACGTTGGGGGGACCCGACAGGGCACTTGAAGAAGAAGAAGAAAAAAAAATACGATTTTTTTAGTTGGCAATGTATTAAAAGGAACCGATTACATAAAATTGCACTGCTATTTTATGTAATCTATTTGCAAAATATCGCCGCACCCCTACGTCGATTGACCTTTGGACTCGGGCCTCCCACACACATCTTAATCGATTCCCGATCAATCATAGGCTTGAATGAATCTCCTACGCTGATATATTTAGAAACTTTAATGATCAATTGCCGGGCTTTTTGAACTTGTGGGAGCTTTCTCATTATATTATTATCGTACTTACTCAATGAGAGCAATTTAACGAATGAAATACCAATTTGCTACTGAGAATATAAAATATGTAAGATTACATAATTTTCCTTCTTAAAGTCACGAATAAACGATGGTATTTTTATTCACTACTTCAAATATTAGGTTTTTTTTGTAATGCGACCCATTTAATATTACATACGTAAATTTTAAAGGGCGTTTGTTTGATGTGTTTTTGGGTAACACCGTGTGATAACTCTTTCTCGACCGACGTTTCGGAGATCGTTGCAGTTTCCATCTTCAGTGCTAAGGTACTTCACCGTTGTACCATGTCGCCGGCAGTGTGAACGTGTGAGACGGAGAGTCCGTGCTAGGTTCCCCGAAGTACCTTAGCAGACACAACACATATCACATTCATTACCCTGAAGATGGAAACTGCAACGATCTCCGAAACGTCGGTCGAGAAGGAGTTATCACACGGTGTTACCCAAAAACACATAAAATATACTCGTATTGCTGCCAACCATGAAAATCTACGCAATTATTTAAAGGGCGTGTTAGTGGTTAAGAAAGTTTACGTTAATTTTTATTAATTTTTTTTTTAAATTTATTTTTTAGGGTTACAAACAGCGAATAAGTATACATATAAAAATACGCAAAGAAGTACTCAAATAAGGCCAATTACATGTTACCACAAATATGAATGAATGAACAGAGTTAACATTATAGACTTATGAAACGAGATTTAACTAAACTAAAGTCAAGATAAAACTAACGAAGGTAATAGTATAAAAATTAACAAAAAGATAATAACAATAATACAAGTAAAGAAATATAACATTATAGCACTATACACACCGAAAAGTTGCTGCAACTGTTTTTTTTAAAATCATTAGAGTTTAGGTAAAAAACATCGATTGCATTAAAAGATTTGTTATAAGTGTCGTATATCCGGTACATTGCCGCGCTCTGAGCGTAATTGGTGCGATAAGCAGGAAGGTGGAATACTTGGATCGCGGTGTGTCTTGTACGAAACATTGGGTCAATTTGCTAAGAAGTTCGGAGTTATCAATTCTGAAATGTATGATTTTGTGAAGTGAAGTGATGTTAATGATATTAATGGAGTACGGAGTCGAGGCAGACCGAAGAAAACATAGCATGACTAAACTAATCGAATTTTAAAGGTTGGTCATGTAAGAAGTCGGAAGAATCTACGTGCGTGTATGACTCGCTGTATGAATGTGGAGGAAGCTAGAGAGGTGTGCCAGGATAGAGTAGTGTGGCGGTTCATTCTCTCTGCCTACCCCTACGGGGAAACGGCGTGATGGTTTGTTGTTGTTGTTGTTGTGTTAGTATGTAGAGCGTGATAATCGACACATTGCATGACTCGCTGTATGTAGATGAATGATCTTTGCACAAATTGATAATTCCCAAAGCCGACCCCTGTATTGTAACATAACAACATGGATTTAAGGAGGGGCTCTCTACTGAAACTAATCTCATGGTATTCACAGAATACATTGCAAGGGTCTTAGATAATGGTCACCAAGTTGAATGTTCATATAATGATTTCTCAAAGGCTTTTGATACTGTGAACCACGACATTCTGATAGCAAAGCTATCTCAAATTGAATTCTTCTCTCAGTTAATTATGTTTTTCATTAGTGTCCTCGAGGGGAGAAAACAATTCGTCTCATACGGAATTTTTCAATCGGAATCTTTTCTTGTAAATTCAGGAGTTCTACAGGGTTCAAGCCTAGGGCCACTCCTCTTCATCATCTTCATAAATGATATTGCGAAGGTGATACACTTCTCGCAATTTCTTTGATTTGCAATGATCTGAAACTATTCTTAGAAATTAACAATTTTGATGACTGTCTACACCTCCAGTCGGACATTCATAATATTGTTAACTGGAGTCACAGTAATCAAATGCAATTCAATGTCTATCTTTTACTAGAGCATTGAGAGCTGTGTATCATAGATACACAATGTACAACCAGCAACTGGCACATGTCCCTACGATGAGAGATCGCGTGATCATCTATTACAGTAGGTTGACTTTTCGTGCACATATCGAGAGAAATTGTCAAACTGCACTAAGGATGTTGGGCTTCATCGTTCGGACTGGAGGAGTTTTCAGAGATCCCAATGCACCCAAGTTCTATACAACGCATTGGTTTGAACATACTTGAAGTTGGTTCTGTGATATGGAGTACTTAAGAGGCGAGACATTCCGTTATGGTCCATCGGCATCAGAGAGATGTAAGAATAGAGTAGTGTGACAGTCATTCTCTCTGCCTATTCTCTTGGGGAATAGCATGATGGTTTGAGTGATGGTGTACCCATTTAAAATATAATTATTAAAATTGTTGTATTATGTTTTTTTATGACAAATGTACAGAATAAAGAAGAAACAATGATATGAATGGAACATAAAATAAATGAAGAGAAAGAAAACATTAGATAATCAAATGATTTGGGGTAAGGTAAGTGTCAGAGAAATCGACGTGCTTGCTTGAAACGTTTTGTGATTGTTAAGGAATCTAGAGAAATATATCAGGAAGTAATTGTAAAGTGGTTCATTATTTTTGCCTACACTTTCGGAGCGATGGCGTGATGGTAACTGTTTAATTGTTGCATAATGTTTAGCCTTTAAACGCCCGTGCGCCGGGTCCAATAAAGGTAACCCACTGCCTAAGTAATTTTTCACATTTTATATAATATAATAACACAATAAAGTAAATATTTATATTTTGAAAACTATTGGTGCGGGTAACAAAGTGAATGAAGCTTTAAAAGTAGTTATTGGAAACAAGAATTTATCAATGAAAGCGAAAATGGCCGTTCACAATGGAGTTCTGGTCCCAACCCTTATGTATGGAAGCAAAGCATGGAACTGGTAGAAGAAAGATGAGAGCAGAATAAATGCGGTAGAGATGGTGTCCCTAAGACGCATGTATTATGAACAAAATTATGAAAGGATCGCTGAGTTGGTTCGGACATATGGAGCGCATGGGGGAAGAAAGAGTGGTTAAAAAAGTATGTGTTAACGATGTAAATGGAGTAAGGAGTCGAGGTAGACTGAGGAAAACACGGCATGACCAAATTAATCAAATATAGGTTGGTCATGTCAGAAGCCGGAAGAATCGACGTGCGTGTTTGACTCGATGTATGAATGTGGAGGAATCTAGAGAGGTGTGCCAGGATAGAGTAGTGTGGCGGTCTATTCTCTCTGCCTACACCTGCGGGGAAACAGCGTGATAGTTTGTTGTTGTTGTCGTAAATCAGTGTACAACGATAGCGAAATACATCATAATCACCGGTCCTGTATGGGACCGTTGAGCATTGAGTCGCAAATCCGCGGTCCCATATGGGACCACTGGACGTCTAAAGGTTGATGTGATAATATTTTTATCCTGGCATTTTTATTTATTTGGCAGCGTGATTGTCACATTGTCTTTGGTCTGGTGAAGAATTCACGTGACAATAAAATGGCTATAGATTAGCTACCTATCACATGTCACGAGAATCACTATGATAGTTATACTATACCCTCTACATCGATTTGGCTCATGCTGTCATGATATAAAGAGCGATTCAACAAAATAATAATAATAATGTACCTAATTTGCTATAACTAAGAAAGATGATTGTAAGCTTTCGAAATATTTTGAGAGACTTTCTGTCCATGTGAAATGTATGAATTTTAATGAAACATTATCATAGTTTTTTATTGCCTTTTTACGTTAAAAATTCATTATCATGGTGGCATCTAATGTTATAAAAAGATTATCATATATATAAAGTGCCTTCTTACGTAATAAAAATAATACGAAATATCGCAAAAACAATTTCGGAAAAGCGAAAAAACTTTCTTAGTAACACCAATCTTCATCTCGAATATCCAACAATCGATTTTCTCGAATCTATTGGTAGAGTTTCAACGAACCACGGAAAATAATCTTATTAGGGAGAGAATATTAATTTAATTTTGAATGAAAGATTTTGATGACACTTCAAAAGGAAAAATCAATTTCATTTTCACTACCATTTTTGATTTCAAATTTAGAATCAATTGTTAAAGCGATATTTTAAAATATGATTCATTCGAATACCTCAGTTTTATATGTCTTAAAAATTTAAATAAATCGTCGTATTCTATAAATTGCCGTTCACAATGGTATTTCGCAGCTTTCCATGGAAAGACATATGCTCGGCGTAAGTCTCCGAGATAAAATCAGAAATGAGGAGATTAAACGCCGAACAAAAATAACGGACATCATGAAACGACTAGCGAGACTGAAGTGGCAATGAAGTGGTCATGTGGCGAGACAGAGTGAGAATAGATGGATCCAGAAAATAATAAGGTGGAGACCATGGGAGAATAGGAGAAACGTCGGCAGGCCGCAAAAAAAATGGGCCGACGACATTGCTGCCGTGGGGGGGAAAATGTGGCTACGGCTGGCAGGAGATAGAGACGAGTGGAAGGGAAGGGAAGAGGCATATGTCCAGCAGTGGACCGATAAAGGCTGACGACGAAGCAGAAGAAGAATATGGTGTTTTAGTACCAACCCTGATGTTCATGATTCCAAATAGGAACAATCGACGAGCGTGCATGTTACGATGTGTGAATGTAGACGAGGATGAGTTATGTCAGGATAGAACATTTCGGCGGTCCATCCTCTTTGTATACCCCTAAGTAGAACGGTGTGATGGTTAATTATGGAGTTAGTTTTAATAAAGCTTAAAATAGCAGGAAAACAAATATTTTTTAAATAGTACATTGTTTTTTAGGTAAAGCTAAGCTTCAGACTTTTTGGAGAAAGCTCTTTTTATATTATTCTGTTAAAGATAAGGTGGTATAAGTTTCAATGGAGCTCATTTACTTCAAAAGAAAATAAATGTCAGAATTTTTCTTCTATTTCGGGATAATCCGTGTTTTGAATTACTTATAAGACAAGTCATTTATTTGAAATCAATAATATATAAATTACATTCTCTTTGCGCAATAACAAATTGAAGGCTGCTTATAACAAGGTGCCAAGTTGTTTAAACATATTCTACTTCTTCTTCTTCCTCAGCCTGATAATGTGGCGGTTCATTCTCTTTGCCTACCCGGGCAATGCGTGATGGTGTTGTTCTTGTTGTTGTTGTTGTTTTTGTTGTTTTTTTGCCTCATGTAGCACGGGTGGCATCTATAGTGTGAAGTTTGAACTACTCTATATTATTTAATCTTTTTGCATTTTTCTACGGTCATTGGCCTTTATGTAACACCAATTGGGATCAAAAACTCATTATTTCGATACTTGGCATATTTTTAAGGATTGCCTCTCAATTGTTTAAAATTAATAAATAAATAGATAAAACAAAATGACAGCATTTATTGTTTCTTGAACAATGAAGTAAAAAAGTGAAGAAATGTTGTATCAAATTTGATAATGCCTTAGAATGGCGAAACATGTCATTCCCATAAATTATAATAAAACTTTTAGAAAACTGACGTTTACATTCATATGAATTAAAATGAAAGTATATTTTAAGCATGAAATAAATCTTCTTAGCTTCCATCAGTAATTAAACACTTGTCCTTTATAAATAATATAATATTGGCGTCATTATATAAGCTCTTTACATAAGTAATTAATATGACTGAAAACGTCTGTCTTCTAGGAGTTTTATTATATATTGAATAAAATGACATGTGATGACATTTTCTACGGCATTATCAAATGACATTTGATAATGATTATTAAATATGGAGTTCAACACCATTGTTTAAGAAACAATAAATACTTTATGTGATATAAGTACTCGAGAACTAAAATGTGTAGTAAAAAATACATATAATAAAATGTGTATTAGTCTATACTCATCACTTGACATGAATTCGTAATACAAAACAAAAATATTGATAATTGATTAATATCAAAACATTCATTTATTATAAGAACATGACAAAGCTGTAGAGCTTGTGATGCTTGCGTAATAGATTATTTACAAGTTTGTGTTCGTTATTACAACGATTCACATTGAACTTATTTCAAGTGATTAATGGTCGGTGTGCTTATAAAACTATAAACCAGCAACACAATACATCTTGTTCCAAACTCACAGAGAGCCCAGATCAAGAACAAACATTGGAAGCACAATTTTCCGGTTCAGTGAAGTATCGCTGTATTTTCCGACAGTGCTTATGGTACTTACTTTAATAAAATATTTATGTCGATGTTAACTTTAAGATACTACGTGACGTAAATATCGATTCTGCAAATACAGCGTGATACGTGATACATATGATGCCGCACAGACAGTCTGTATTTAAAATTATATTTAAACAATCATCACCCGTAGTAAGAAAATGCTGATTTTGAAACTAACTAGCTAACCATTACGCCGTCTCCCCGAAATGGTAGGCAGAAAGAATGGACTGCCACACTTTAACCAATGCGACACTCCATCCATCTCTTTTCGCCCCGCGGGAGACGCGGTGTGATGGGTTGCGAACCTCATCGCCACCAAAAGGCATCTCCCGCGCACACTTCGATCGAAAAAAAACATCCATAAAATAAATCTAAAACAAATAATATAAAATATAATGATATAAACCTTGGACTTGGCCAAACATGGACCCTTAGTCAATGTTATGAACCAATTGAAGGCCTTTGATATGTGGATACACCGAAGGATGCTACGCATCTCCTGGACTGACATGGTCAACAACACAAACGTTCTCCATAAAGCCAGAGTTGACAGAGAGTTGCTGAGCAACATCAAAGTCCGTAAGGTGTACTTGGGCCATATTCTGAGAGGGCGAAAAGTACGCATTATTACATCTGATCTTGGAGGGTAAGATTGAGGGTCGACGAGGTGTTGGGAGAAGGCGGGTTTCCTGGGTGAGGAACATCCGAGAGTGGACAGGGCTGAGGACCGTGGGGGAGCTGTTCCGAGCTGCCCAGGACGGGGAGGCCTACTCAAGGGTGATAGTCAACGTTGTGGAGACCTGACAAGACACGGAAAGAAGAAGAAGATAATGATATAAAATAAAATAACAAAATAAAAATAATTTAATTGATTGATTTCATTTTACTGATCTTGGTAATTTTGGTTTATTTATTATTCAGTAGTAAAAACAAGATCTCTTAAAATAATGTTTTATTAATCGGAATATGATAGTTTCAAATGCAAACATAAGAGGTGAATACTTTGCGAATGAAAGTGTTATGAAAAAAGAATGAAAGGGTTATAAAAATGGTTTGGACACATGGAAAGAATAAATGGTGACAGAATGGTAAATAAAAAATATTTAAACCACGTGAACGTAGCTAGAAATAGAGGAAGGCCAAGGAAAAAGTGGCGCGATCAAATCAATAAAATATTACATGTTATAGGAATATTTTTCGGGGTGAAACCGTGTTCCCTCCACCAACGTTTCGGAGGCCCTTGCGGCCTCCATCATCAGGGTGTTAAATTTTTATTGTATCTCAATAGAGACGAAGAAACAAAATGGAAACTGAACATGGATGATCAAGGTGTTTACAGGACTTATGACCTGTCATTGGTTGGGTTAAGCGCACGCTTTATGTAATTACAACATTCCCCATTCCACCATTGTTATTATGATCATGAAAGATACATTTTTGGAAGTTGTATATATACTCCAAATCCATACTTATTTTCACGTGTCAGTTCCAGCTAGCCATCTATGTAGATTTGATTGTACTAATTAATTGTTTAAGATTAATCTATACAATCCACCTACCAGCGGCATCTGTGAAGAATGATTGTTTAGCATTTAGCCAACTACTTTATTAACACAATGCAAAGAGGCTACCGCCTCCTAGCGCACTGTATAGAAGTCGCCTGGAGTAAACACTCCTATTTTATACGCCAAAGAATTGAAGATATCCTCCCCATAGAGGCTCGTCAAGTAAGAACTTAAATTTCCACGGTTAACATATATAGGAATATTTTCGGGGTGAAACCGTGTTCCCTCCACCAACGTTTCGGAGGCCCTTGCGGCCTCCATCATCAGGGTGTTAAATTTTTATTGTATCTCAATAGAGACGAAGAAACAAACTGAAACTGAACATGGATGATCAAGGTGTTTACAGGACTTATGACCTGTCATTGGTTGGGTTAAGCGCACGCTTTATGTAATTACAACATTCCCCATTCCACCATTGTTATTATGATCATGCAAGATACATTTTTTGGAAGTTGTATATATACTCCAAATCCATACTTATTTTCACGTGTCAGTTCCAGTTAGCCATCTATGTAGATTTGATTGTACTAATTAATTGTTTAAGATTAATCTATACAATCCACCTACCAGCGGCATCTGTGAAGAATGATTGTTTATCATTTAACAAACTACTTTATTAACACAATGCGAAGAGGCTACCGCCTCCTAGCGCACTGTTCAGAAGTCGCCTGGAGTAACACTCCTATTTTATACGCCAAAGAATTGAAGATATCCTCCCCATAGAGGCTCGTCAAGTAAGAACTTAAATTTCCACGGTTAACATATATAGGAATATTTTTCGGGGTGAAACCGTGTTCCCTCCACCAACGTTTCGTGTATCTTGCATGCAAAAATGTATCTTGCATGATCATAATAACAATGGTGGAATGGGGAATGTTGTAATTACATAAAGCGTGCGCTTAACCCAACCAATGACAGGTCATAAGTCCTGTAAACACCTTGATCATCCATGTTCAGTTTCCAGTTTGTTTCTTCTTCTCTATTGAGATACAATAAAAATTTAACACCCTGATGATGGAGGCCGCAAGGGCCTCCGAAACGTTGGTGGAGGGAACACGGTTTCACCCCGAAAAATATTCCTATATATGTTAACCGTGGAAATTTAAGTTCTTATTACATGTTAGTCAATTGAGGGGAAATTGACATTACAAAAAATCTCGTATTGATAAAGAATAACAGTGAAAACAGCTTATAAAAAATAACAACAAAACGATGTGAAAAATCGAATAATAACACGCACTCTAAATAATACATATTAATTAAATAATAAACGCATAATGGAAATAATACCAACCTTTTCAAGGTCATTGTCATGGCTTCAGGTAGCAACTAACCTTATAACCAACCAGCCAAAGAAACAAACACAATGCTAATATGAACTGTACAAATACAGCGAGAAGGCCCAAAACTGAGAAATCTGGAGATGTTCGATTCTCTTCTCCTTTTTATTCTTCTCTTCTTCTTATTCTTCTTATTTTAGACTTTTGGTCTGTTTCTGTAATTTGGCTGGCCTCTCTTGGGAGGTCGACTCCCAGCTATCCCTCCATCTCTTTGGCGGTCTTCCGGGGGGACGGTAGCCGGTTGGAATCTGATGCGCCATAGCGTGTGGGTTTCTGATTGGATCCATCCTCTGCACGTGCGCATTCCAGTATCTTCTGCGTTGTCTGCTCTATCTTCCACCTTCAGATTTCGCGAATAGCCATTTTCCTCACCCTATCTCGAAGAGTATTTTCTGCTATCACCCTTAGCGTCCGCATCTCTACCACCCGCACTTTAGCCTTCGTTCTTGTGGTATCCGCTCTGGTCTCAATACTGTATGTCAGTATAGGCTATACCTATTTATTATTCAGTATTTTCCTGTTAACTACTGTACAAAGCCCTTCTCCATTTACTTCCACGCTACTCTGTCTCTTACACACTGCATTCAGGTTATGTCGACATGCAGGTTTAGTTCATCCTTCTACCGTAATTGCGGTCCCTGCACAAATTTTCTTCGTGTTCTATAGTCTCCAAGTCAAAAGTTCTTATGACCATTTTCGTCCAAACTTCTGGCAACGTGACCAGCCCATTGCCATTTGAGAGTTGCTACGATGATGTTAGTGACATTTGATTTTTCTCTCACCGTATTGTTTTTGACTTTAAATCTATATCTTATTCCTAACTTAGCTCTTTCCATGGCTCTATGGGTCGTTGGTTCAATAAGAAGAGTCGACGCCCAAGTAAATGAAAATGAGAGAAGAAGAAGAAGGTAAATTATAAATAATTAATACAAATGAACACGTCTGTTTTCGAGAAGTTTTTTTATATATTTTATATGAATGACATGTTCCGCCCGTCAAAGGCATTACCAAAGATTTTGCTTTATTAAATATGTTTGATAATGTCTTTGACAGGCGAAACATGTTATTCACATAAAATATAAAATAAAAACTTCTAGAAAACAGACGTTTATATCGTGTTGATTATTTCTCATTGTTTAATAAAAAACAAATTAAATAGTACATTGTTTTGGCCGAAACACTATTGATACTTCAACATTTTTACTGTTAAAATTTAAAACACTGTTATAATATCACAATTTCTTTTTATTTACTGAAAGTGCCGTGACAGCTGTTTCGCCAACTGATATTGGCATCATCGGGTGTTACAATAAACTATTTTCTTGTAACACCTGATGAAACTATTTTATTTTAGCACCTGATGTTTACTTGTTTTTTGTAACACCTGACGATGCCAACATCTTAGGAAATTGAAAAACTTTATTTAATCGACTATTTAATAAAAAAAGATTTAAGATTAAAGAAGATGGAGGTATCCTCCGTAACAAGTCGTGTTTTTAAATATTTTTTAGTGGATTAAACAAAGTTTTTCAATCTCCTAAGTATAATACTATGGAATTCCACAGTGTTAATCCCTTAGCGTTCAATAAGTTTAAAATTAAACAGTTTATAATTTATTTATATTTTTATTTTTTATGCACTTTGTATATACGAGTACAACACTTTTTTTTAAATATAAAATATATAGACATGTTTCGGACAAACAGTCCTTCTTCAGTAAAGATACATATTTATAAAAATATAAAAAAATTGTTGTTGTTTACATTTTATAATATTTTTATAAACATGTATCTTTACTGAAGAAGGACTGTTTGTCCGAAACATGTCGATATAATTTTATTTGAAATAAAAGTGTTGTATAATATATACAAAGTGTATAAAAAAGAAAAATAGAAATAAACCATCATAACAACACAAAGTATGGCGTATATCGAAGAAAATTAATAATTTTTTACTTTTTCAAAAACACCAACTAAATTATAATTTCCACTTTATGCCACTGGTTTTTAGTTTGGTTTTTAGTTGTATTGTTTCTGCGACCAAGATTGAGAAGAGAAGACTTACGCCGTAGTTTTTACTTCCGCTGTAAGAGAGAAGTAATTTGATTTCAGCTTCCGACAATATTTTTCAAAAGCAAACACTCCCCCCTCCCAAATGGCCATGGAAGGAAAGAAAATGTACTGCCAATTGCGGTGATTCAGGGCTCAGAGCATTTTTGCTTGTTACTTTCTACAGGCATACCAAGGAAACATCTTTCCACTTGTATTTAATTAGCTATATTCCATGACTTCACGTGAAATGGTCTTTCGGAACTTTATGTTGAAATGGTCAACCAATTTTAATATCTTTGCAGCATTATCACTAAAGCGCTTGAACTGAACATTGAAATAAAATTCAGAATTGAAGTTGCACGAGCTACATTTAATAAAATTAGAACATTCTTTTGCAACGATAATCTTAACTTGAAACTCTGATAAATAATGATTAAATTTTATATAGTTTCTGTTCTACTATATGGCTGCGAAACCTTGACTCTAAAAGTAAATGCAAAGATCCGGTTGGAAGCGTTCGAGATGTGGATATACCGCAGAATGCTCCGTATACCGTGGACCGACAGGGTCAGTAATGCAGACGTACTGCAGAAGGCCAGAGCCAATAGAGAGCTGTTGTCGAGTGAGAAAATTAGAAAGGTCTCATATTTAGGTTGTGTGCTAAAGCGAAAAAAATACCACCTCCTTCGACTGATATTAATTGGAAAAAGTAGAGGGACATATGGGAGTTAGTAGAAGATAGCTGTCTTTGGAACATCAAAGTGTAAACAGGAATAACAACAAGATAATAAAACCAAGAAAGAACAATTATTCTGATGAACGCGGTCTCCTCGGAGATCGACGTCTTTCATATTAGTGAAGGTACGTTCAGGAGACAAACACTCTTGACATAAGAAAGTATCTTGTCTTCCTAATGTCGAACCATCTCTAATACGTTACTGATACTATGTTGTATTTTTATAATATTTTACCTGTACTCAATAGATGCCTTAAACATTTTACTGGTTTTCATGTCTTTTGAGTTAATAAACTGATTCGATTTGAGTTCAAAACCTGTTTCAAGTGGTGCAGGAAAGAGACGCCTTTGCTGTAGTGATCGCCAATGTTGGGTGGACCTGACACGGCACCGAAAGACGAAGAAGATTCAAAATAATACCCTTGCGGATTTGATCTCAAAGAGTGTTAAAGCATCTTGGGAACATAGCCCGGAGAGATCAGGACAACCTTGAAAAGCTCACCATCATGGGCAAAGTGGAAGGAAAGTGGCCACCAGGACGACCACCAAGCCACTGGTCTGATTAAATCAGGGCGCTGACTGGTCTATAGTAAGCTGCAGCCTGGAGACTGACGGGTGACAGGATCGCATGGCGTGCCATGGTCAATGGTTTACTGGATGAAAACGACCTTCATGAGAAATATGACCTTGGAAGAAGAGAACACAAACTTATATTTAATCCTGAGATCCACTGCTTATACAATGTAATACAACACTTTAAGACTTTTGTTGATAATCAGTAAAAGTATTTAATAAATATTAATTTCTATTTTTCTTTTTTATACACTTTGTATATACTCGTACAACACTGATATTAAAAAAATAAAATTATAAAGATATGTTTCGGACAAACAGTCCTTCTTCAGTAAAGATACATATTTATAAAAATATTATAAAATTTTTGTTGTTTACATGATGATGTTATAACATTTGTCAGATCATGTATACAACAACAATTTTATAATATTTTTATAAATATGTATCTTTACTGAAGAAGGGCTGTTTGTCCGAAACATATATATATATATAATTTTATTTTTTTAATATCAGTGTTGTATATACAAAGTGTAACTAACTAACTAACTAACCATCACGCCGTCTCCCCGGAGGGGTAGGTAGAAAGAATGGAACGCCACACTGTTCTGTCCTGACATACTTCTCTCGTTTTCTCTACATTCATACATCTTGTCATGCACGCACGTCGATTTCTCCGACTCTTCACGTGACCGACATTCAATATTTGATTGATTTGATCGTGCCACGTTTTCCTCGGCCTTCCTCTATTTGTAGCTCCGTTCACGCCGTTTACATATACCTTCTTTACCATTCTGTCTTCACTCATTCTTTCCATGTGTCCAAACCATCTTAATCAGTGTTGTATATACAAAGTGTATAAAAAATAAAAATATAAATAAACCACCATAACAACACAAAGTATGCCGTATATAGAAGAAATAATAAACCTTTACTTAGAAAGCTCGAATTCTAGCAAAATGCAGAAATCACCCTCATTTTTAAAAAGGGTAATGCAGCGTCCTTTGAGAACTATCTAATGATAAGTTATATATGTGTCATATGTAAATTATTGTTTAATATTCATAAAAAAGACTTTACCTTCATTAATCTAAAGAACAATCTCTTCTCTGGTTTCAATCCTGGGATTGGTTTGCAGCAATTTCCTCCATTATTCTCTTCCATTTTTCCCTGTCTTGTGCGGCTCTTTTGAGATCTGCATATGATGAGCAGCGTACGTCCACCAACAGGTCCTCCAGGTACTCTCGGCGTGGGCGTCCCCTAGAGTTGAAAGAGAAAGAACAATATGACGAGTCGTAGAGTCCCCTAGAGAAAGAACAATATGACAAACTAAATAAGACTTAAACTTTATAAATTCTACCGTGACACTTCCAGATTTTATAAGATAAAGAAGTTTTGGACATAAAATATTAATTAAATATAAGTTTAAATGCTTTGTGACAACCTTATAGAAGGAATCCGGTAATTACTCCAATTACAGCTAGTAAATAGAAAACGCCTTTTACTAGGAATTGTTTCTTGATTCTTATTCCGGAGTTTCCCGAGGCGGTGTGACTGTTCCATTAATAAATCCAGGCAGTATTCTTCAAAGTGATTTCAAACACCTTCTCAGAAACAAGCAAATTTAATTGGACAGAAAATTGCGCAACCTTGCCTTACGTATTATAAAATATAAAATAGTTTTATCGTTTTTATAAAGAATTTTGACAGGTGTAAAAATAAATTTTTCATTTGTTCCAATGACAATTTGAATAATTCCTTCAATATTATTTCAAAGTTCTTGCTGGTTAAGTGCCTAATTACAGCTAATTTAAAAAAAAACGGTGGATACCTACGTGTAACATAAATTAAATAAACACAAAAGTCCGGATCGTCCATGTCAACATGTGCAACATCGAAAAAAACATTATGTGTTAATTACATTATGTGCTAAATTAAAAAAAAACGACGGATTCGTGGAACATAAATTAAATAGACAATATGTGCACCATCTAAAAAAAATAACATTTTGTGCTAAATTATTTTTATTTTGTTATTTTATTTTATATCATTGTATTTTATATTATTTATTTTAGATTTATTTTGTGGGTGTTGCACGATCAGAGTGTGCGCGGGAGATGCCTATTGGTGGCGATGAGGTTCGCAACCCATCACACCGCGTCTCCCGCGGAGCGAAAAGAAAAGGATGGAGTGCCGCATCAGTAAAAGTGTGACAGTCCATTCTTTCTGCCTACCCTTTCAGGGAGATGGCGTGATGGTTAGTTAGTAAGTTAGTTAAAATAGTTTTTTCCATTGCTTTAAAAAATAAAAAAATAAATTGACATCAAAATTCTTTAACAACAGCAACAACAACATCAACCAAAAATACAATAACAAATAACCATCAGGCCCTTATCTGAAAGGGAAGGCAGAGAGAAAGGAATGCCACACTACTCCATAGATTCCTCCACATTCATACAGCGAGTCCTACACGTACGTTTTTTCTTTCGATTTCTAACATGGACAACCTTTAATATTCAAATAAATTAGACAATGCCACCTTTTTCTCGGTCATTCTCAGGTCCGTAATTCATTCACATCGTGAATGTACACTTTCATAACTATTATTTCTTAATACAAACGTACGCAATGATCCTTTCATAATTTTGCTCATAATACTTTTTTCCGCTCTACATTCCGTCTTGATATCTATATCAAAAGTCTAAAGGATCTCATTTCTACCGCACTTATTCTGCTCTCATCTTTCGTGGCCGAGTGGTAAGTGCATGGACTGCCACCCCGAAGGTTCCGGGTTCGATTCTCGGCCAGGGCAGTGTGATTGTCACACTGTCGATTGGTCTGGTGTAGAATTCACGTGACAATAAAATGCCGATAGATAGTTACCTATCACATGTCACGAGAATTACTATGATAGCTATAATACCCTTAACATCGATTTGGCTCATGCTGTCATGATGTAAAGAGCAATTCAACAAAATAATAATAATAATTTCGCCAGTTTCTTACCTTAGCAAGGTTAAAGTGTCACATCCATAAAATCTCGAAAACTAAATGAACATATATAATACATTAATGTTTTTTTAATTTTTGTATACGACACAAACTTTTTTTTATCTTAATATTCCTAATTTGACCCAATTCATGAAAAATTTATTAAAATATTTATAACACTGATGAAGGACTTCTGTTTCCGAAACATGTTTGTTATTTAATTAAATTTTTTTAATAAAGATTCTGTTGTATCTTTTCTTAGTCGTATTCTTCATGATTGAGGGTCATGTTTATCCTGTACAACATTGACCATGGCACGCCATGCGCTCCTGTCACCCGTCAGTCTCCAGGCTGCAGCTAATGAGAGACCAGTGAGATCCCTGATTTGATCGGACCAGCGGCTCGGTGGTCGTTCTTGTGATCACCTTCCTTCCTTTTCTCAATGCCCATGATATGAGCTTTTCAAGGTTATCCTGATCTCTCCGTGATGACGTTAGTTACCTTCACAACAGTCTCGCCTCCTATATATATATACAAAGTTTATAAAAAAAATCAAATCTGCAATACAATGTTAGGGCGAATATAGAAGAAAAACTGTATTCATTAATTTTAAATAAACTTGAATATCCTAAAACTGTTAAAGTAAGTTAAATCATTTCAAACAAACCTTTCCGTCTTTACCATGTTAATCAGAATTATAATATTAAAATAACAGTTTTCTGAATCCGAGATTTTAGTAAATATTGAAAAAAGCTGCCACAATTAAACACCCGAAAGTTTTGCTGTAAAACTCAAGCTTAATTAAAAAAATATCGCTCCAAAATATTAGTTTTGAAGTTTCTATGAATTTTAATTTCGGTCGTTCCAATTTTAATTACTGTTTTCATAGAATTTCATGTCAATTTACACTCTCAGATTGAATATAATGCTTTCTCAGAAAGCAATTAAGTTTTGTTTGTGCTCGTTAATGACAAAATGCATTTCGTAGCTTCTTTAAGACGAATCCTTCTTCTTCTTCTTCAAGTGACCGGTCGGGTCCCCACAACGTTGGCGATCACATCGGCGAACCTGTCCCTGTCCTGCGCCGCTCGGAACAGCTCCTCCATACTTCGGATGCCGGTCCACTCTCTCACGTTTCACAGCCAGGACATTTGTCTCCTTCCGGGCCCTCAGCGTCCCTCAATTTTCCCCTCCAATATCAGTTGGAGAAAGTGGTACTTTCCCCCACGCAGTATATGACCCAGATGTGAGATCTTTCGAACCTTGATAGTTGATAACAATTTCCTGTCAACTCTCGCTCGCCTCAAGACTTCGGTATTGGTAACCATGTCTGCCCAGGGAACTCTGAGCATTCGGCGATGGAGCCACATTTCAAATGGTTCCAGTATGTTCATTGAATTAACTTTCAAGGTCCAAGTTTCACACCCATACAATAAAACAGACTACACATAGCATTTGATCATTCTCTGTCGGAGTTTCAAGTTTACGTAAGACGAATCCTAATAATTTTAAATGAACTTGATAGATATTTTTCATTGTTTCTGAAATCGGAGATGAGGTTTGAAGGAACATGTATTTATTCCGATTACTTAGAAAATATTTTTTAGATATAATACTTCAGAATTTCGATAAAATCAGCTGTGATTATTTAATATACTGCAAAACAAACATGACTCTGGTGATATCTGCGTGAAAAACAATTATTTTATTAAATATGGTTGAATATGACATTTATATTTTCTCTCTTATGTTATTTATATTTTTTAAAGTGTTGTAAAAAAAGTATATAAAAAAGAAGAGAAAAAAACACCATAATAACACAAAGTATGGCGTATATAGAAGAAACGTAAAACATATAACAAGACGATGAATTATTTAATTTTGCGTACACCAATAGAAGTCGTTGTCCAAATTTTGGGATAATCTGGAAATATTTGAATAATTATAAA
Source organism: Lepidostoma basale (assembly GCA_022606425.2). Classification (NCBI taxonomy): domain Eukaryota; kingdom Metazoa; phylum Arthropoda; class Insecta; order Trichoptera; family Lepidostomatidae; genus Lepidostoma; species Lepidostoma basale. The sequence goes on along the minus strand of JAHDVF020000264.1, from coordinate 296,610 downwards.
TGAGCTCCAAGCTTGGGGCCATATGCTATCTGACCTTGTATCCAATGCCCCCACGGTTGGAGTGGTACGCAAGGAGAGGTTAAGCTTCTTATATATGGTAAAAGTCATGTCTTATTGAAACTATCGCTTTCAACTCAAGAAAAATATGTGATATAAGGTTTTGTACTAAAATATTAGCTAATGAACCTATAGTCTACCTTGTTGACAAGTGATTATTTATTTATTTATTTATTTTACATGTTATAACAATACTTTGCCATAAAAAGTTTATGGACTGTAGTTTTCACACTAGGCATGGCCTGTATTGTGACTACTACATAAAATAGGATGTTAGTAGCATTGTTAGTAAAATGGCGGTTGTTAGTTATCTTATGCTAACATTGGTAATCTCAATATGATGAACTAACTAACTAACTAAGCATCACGCCGTCTCCCCGAAGGGGTAGGCAGAAATAATGGACTGCCACACTTTTTATTCCTCACATATTTCTCTCGCTTCCTCAATATTCATACATCGTGTCATGCACGCGCGTCGATTTCTCTGACTCCTCACATGGCCGACATTCAATATTTGATTTATTTGATCGTGCCACGTTTTCCTCGGTCTTTCTCTATTTCTGGTTCCATTTACATCATTAACATATAATATTTTTACCATTCTTCCTTCATTCATTATTTCCATATGTCCAAACCATCTTAATGATCCATTCATGATTTTGTTCATGACACCATCATTCGCACCGCATTATCTTCTTATATTTTCATTTAGCTGAAAGAATTGGATGTAGGTGCCAAAATGAGCGGAGTGTCAGTAAGCTGTCTCTTGTATGCGGATGACGCTGTCCTTCTTGCAGACAACGAGCATTAATTACAAGTCCTGGTGAATTGTATGTATGAGGTATGCATGCTAAAAGATCTGATGATGAATGTTAATAAGTCCAAGGTAATGATTTTTGAGAAGGAAGAAACCATGACAGTCTGCAACATTAGCGTGAATGGTGAAAATTTGGAGCAAGTAGTTGAGTTCGTGTATTTAGGTAGTATGTTTACAAGAGATGGGCGAGTGGAGAGGGATATTGAAAGAAGGGTTGGGGCAGGCAACAAAGTGAATGGTGCACTTAAAGTTTTCATCGCAAACAAAAAAAACCTATCAATATGATGATATATTTAAAATTACTAAATCTAAAAGAATAACATGTTTTCTACGTCTAAGGTTGACCCCTTTATATATTTGGTAAGAGCACGTTTAAAATACTGTCGTTAATTGATTTAAGATTCTCAGGAAGACGATTGAAAATATTGGGCGCTCGGAATGGAAATTGCTTTTGGGCTAGAGCTGAGCGATTAGAATCAAAATAAAAGACGAAGACTTAACGTGGAACTAAAACTAAATCGTCAATATTTCAATGGTTTGAATATTAATGTTTAACTTCTTCCACTTTTGTCTTTATTTCAACAGGGACCGGCTTCGGCAGGCTCGTCGTCGAAATAAAGACAAAAGTGGGAGTAGTTAAAAAAACATCGTTTTATTTAATTATTGACTGAAAGAGTTGGATGTAGGTGCCAAAATGAGCGGAGTGTCAGTAAGCTGTCTCTTGTATGCGGATGACGCTGTCTTTCTTGCAGACAACGAGCATGAATAACAAGTCCTGGTGAATTGTATGTATTATTTAAAATGAACTTCCATCAAGATATTTCAGTAAAATCATTTGTTAATGTTGTTATTTGTAATTTCTTGTTAGAAGTTCGTTGTGAATAAGGAAAAAAAATAAGAACTTTTTTACATATAATACATTAAGTTTAATTCCACTATCAGAAAATGACCACGAGATGCCAAAACCAGTCGAAGCCATGAAACCTAGTCGAATTTAAGTAAATGTATTATATTTTTCATTATTTAAATAGTTTACTGATATGAAGGATATATTAATATAAATGAATGTTCCATTTCATATGAGCTTGTTCAAAAATATCTGAATGTCAGACTTTGTGATTTTCCGACATACATTGGCGGATATTGGAAAAACCGGAAATGGAGCTTTAAAACGCTTTAGGTAGGTACTTTATTGCTTTTTAAGTTTTTGTTCGAAATGAACTGAACTTTGGCTATAAATTATTAAACTGAAATTCATTTCGGTCTTCGTTTTAAAAAATATAATAAACGTTTTTAAAACTTGGAAAGTTCGAAAATTCTTTACGAAGTTATAATTTACATATTTTATATATTGATGCTTGTATAACAAGAAAAAAATATTGAAAGAAATACAATTTTCAACTCACCACCAACTCTCTAGCGTGCACGAGTGGTCTCTTAGTGGTGTTATAGCTGATAGAAGGAACTTCAGTCTGATAATATATATTTTTTTTATATATATTATACATAATACACAAATGAGACATAACAAACGAAAAGCATTAAAGCGACTCATTTGAACACAAAACGTATAACAAAGATAAAACAACATGAAACCAAAAAATTATACATATCAGAAGGAACCCAAATATGTCGACGTCAGTGAGGTAGTACTCTTTCCAGAATTTGTAATACATTTTTTTATGAATACTTCCTCACTGACACTGAAAATGTCTAAATCCGAAACGATTAGATTCAATTTCCAAATAACTCTCCTACTGGCATCACCAAAGGCAGGTTGGTTCTGCGTGACGGAGCAAAGAACAATTGTCGCAGAACAATTGTATCAGGAACAAAAAGGCCTATTTGCTTCAGAACATAGGGGTTCTCAATAGAGCCCCGAATCAGCTTGAAAATATGATGGGTGGCATGTTGGAGAGTATGGATTCGTGGAAGATCATTACCAAAATAATTGGCATCAAAATGACGGAAAAGAGAACAATGATAGTTAAAAGAAGAAGGAAAGAATTAACAATGTCAAATATACAGGGGGGAGTAAGGGGGATCCTATTGACTTTTCGAGCGGTGCATGGCCATCACCGTGGTGATGGCCATGCTACTATGGAGGATTGATCTGATCCCAAGTAGCTATCCACACCTCCTCGACTTTGGTCTCCCCTGAAAACTATGCGAAATGTTAGAGATCGAGTGTGAATAACCTCGGTAGAAAATATTTATGCATAGGTTAACGTGAAAGGACACCTCGCCAACCCGTCTGGCAAGCGTGGTGTTGTAATGCCAACCACCCCCCGTATGACATGTCATACATGGAGAAGTATGGGGGAGGCCTATGTCCAGCAGTGGACGACAACGGCTGTTAAAGAAGAAGAAGAAGAAATATACATAGATTTTTTTTCTGTAATGACAAGGCTGCAGCGAAGGAAAACCAAAAGGTGGTTCCATTGCAGAAAGGAAGCACCAGAGGCGAAATTATTAGCAGAAAGGTCTGACCATGGCCAGGAGTCCTGTATTTGCCCACGAGAATTTCCCCCTAAAGACAACATAAATAAACGAAAGCTCCAGCTTCTGCGCCATCCAAGCTTCCAGCGTCCAAGCTTCCAGCGTCATTAAACTGGATTGGACAGAAAAGCATCCAAGCATCCAGACATCCAAGCATCCAAGCTTCCAGCGCCATCAAACTGGATTGGAAAGAGAAGGCATCCACAACAGAAAATCTTCGAGAGAAGGCAAAAAGAAATGAGAAGGCCCTGGATATCATTCCCCAAGTTTTTTTATTTTTTTTTATACAACAGGTCGTTTGAACCCAATTATTGTATACAATTTATTTGAGCTATTAGATATTTATTTTACCTATATTGATTCTTATGACATGTGATAGTTAGCCAATCTATCGCCATTTTATTGTCACAAGAATTCTACACCAGACCAAAGACAGTGTTACAATCACACTGCCATCGCCGGGAATCGAACACGGGACCTTCGGTATGGAAGTTATCACCATGAAGAGGAATAAAATCATGGCTATGAGTCCAAGGCGTCTCTTGAAGGGCTTCTAGGTCCAGAATGCTTACTAGTGATAGTCAACATATAAAATGTATTTTTAGTTAAAATTCACTAATGTTTGTGTCTTCGACCGGTTTCGGCAGCGAGCTACCATCTTTGGCTGTTGCCGCTTGTTCTTAACTTCACTGAATTTATTCTCCAAAGATTAAAGCGTCTGGCTTGGGTCCAAGTGCACAGCTCGGTCCGGTATTTAATCTTACAGATCGACATCATGATATAAGTTATCTTCTAGGATGTGAGGTACTAAAATAATATCATACAGACATGTGAACAATACAATGTCAGTAAATATTCATTCGAAATATTAAAAGAAATAGGAAACTTTTAATCTGTGGTGTGACATTATTTTAAATAATTTTGAAATATTTTCTTACCAGTTTTGACACCACTTTATTTTTGTCGTAATGCACCGGTTTCCCTTGGCTTTGTAACAAAAAAAACAAAAAAAATGTTACCCTGACGAAGGTCCAACGGGAGCGAAACCGCGTGGTTTTGATAAAAATAAAGTGCTGTAAAGACTATTAAAAGAGTTTTAAATTTATTTCATTTTTCTCTTTGCAATGATAACTCTGTAATAACAAACATTTAAGCATACAACTAATATGGAAACATGCGTTACATCCTTAAAAACCGGAAAATACTGATCAACCTGAAACGAAAACAATGAAGCCTGTATTCTGCCAGTTGATATTTAAGTCTTGAAACTGTAACCTTGTCCAAACAAAGTGCCGAGAGACTGCGAATGACCCAAAGAGCCATGTTAGGAATAAGCCTAAGAGACAGAGTCAGAAACGATACGGTGAGAGAAAAAACAAAGGTCACTGACATCATCCACCGGGTGGCGACTCTAAAATGGCAATAGGCAGGTCACGTAGCCAGTAGCTCAGACGATAAGTGGACAAGAAGACTTCTGACTTGGAGACCGTGGACGGCGAAGAGAAGTGCAGGGCGACCGCAACTACAGTGGAAGGATGATCTGAACAGACACGTCGGGATAACCTGGATGCAGTCTGCACAAGTGACATTGAAGCGAATGGGGTAGGTCTTTGTCCAGGAGCGGACGGGAATAGGCTGAGAAAGATGAATAAGAAGAAGAAGACATCTAAAATATACAATAATTAAATATCCAAAGTTATACATAGAACATCGTGAGACGGAGTAGGCAGAGAAGTCGATTCTGGAGAGATCACCAGAAGATGTTGGTCGTCGACCACCAGTACGACCACCAAAAGATGAAGAGAAGGTTTGACTTCTTCGTCACAGAACAAAAATTTAAGTCAAGTTTCCGCTGGAACAATGGGTCTGGGTCCTAGGATCATTCTCGATATCCTATTCTCAAAGCAGAAAGTAATTTGAGAACTGGATATTCTCTGGATAAACTGGATATGATCTCTGATTCCTCACGTGGCCGACGTTCAAAATTTGATTTATTTGATCGTGCCACGTTTTTCTCGGTCTTCCTCTTTTTCTAGTTCCATTTACACCATTCATTCTTTAATCATTCTTTCCATATGTCCAAACCATCCATCCATGATCCTTTCAACATTTTGTTCATAACACCATCATTCGCACCGCATTCACTTCTTATATTTTCATTCGACACTCTATCATACATAGAATATCCACACATTCGTCTAGGAGATCTCATTTCTACTGCGTTTATTCAACTTTTATCCTTCGTTTGCCAGTTCCATGCTTTGTTTCCATACATAATGGTCGGTATGCACTGCATAATGGTCGGTATGCACACCATTATGCACTGCTATTTTAGCTTTCTTGGATAGGTTTTTGTTTGCGATGCCAACTTCCAGTGCACCATTTGCTTTTTGGATATTTATAAACTAACTAATTAACTAACTAACTAACTAACCATCACGCCGTCTCCCCGAAAGGATAGGCAGAAAGAATGGACTGTCACACTTTTACTGATGCGGCACTCCATCCTTCTGATTTCGCTCCGCGGGAGACTCGGTGTAATGGGTTGCGAACCTCATCGCCACCAAAAGGCATCTCCCGCGCACACTTCGATCGTCCAACACCCACAAAATAAATCTTAAACAAATAATATATAATAAAATAAAAATAATTTAACACAAAAATGTTCTTTTTAGATGGTGCACATATTGTCTATTTAATTTATGTTCTATGAATCCACCGTTTTGTTAATTTAGCACATAATGTAAAAAACACATAATGTTTTTTTCTTTGTTGCATATGTTGACATGGACGATATGGACTTTTGTGTTTATTTAATTTATGTATATTTATAAGTCTATGTAAATAAAAACATCTATAAAATCGATTTAAAAATTGCGTTACATTATAATTTATAATGGAGTTTTACAAAATAAAATCCACAACCATCCAAAACTTATTGATATTAATAAAATAAAAAATCCTTAAATAATAGGTTTCAATTCCCTTTGCGTGTGTATTCTGACGGCTTCCAATTATCCTCGGTCCATTGTTATATACGACCGGGCAGATCCTATCTGATCCGCGAGGACCGTATTTGAAAAAAAGTTTATGATTTACGACCTCCGAGCTTTCCGCTAAATATAATAGATATCACCCAAAGCACAGTGTTATATTTCATACATGCTAGGCGATAAAAAATCTATAAATTACCCTTACCCTTAAGCAGCAAGTATTAAATATTGTTGTGTGTGTATCCACTTCTTCTTCTTTGCTAGCCTTCTTCCCTCCACTGCTGGATTTAGGCCTCTTCCACTTTATTCCACTCATCTCTATCCTGCCCCCTTTGTATCCAAGATTTTCCAACTCTTTTGATAATATCATCGGTCCATCTCATCGGTGGCCTGGGAAAATAGGGAAAGTGTCGGAAGGTCACCGATGAGTATCCACTTACAGACTCGCAAACACAGCCGTGTACGAAATCCCTTCCGGACACCGTCTACCTGGAAGAATGCTGGGAATGGACAGCTGGACCTGGAAGAGATGAATGGACAGCGCTGGACCTCTTCATGCCAGGAGACATAATTCCTGTGGCACAGATCGCCAGATATATTTCAAGAAGAAGAATAATAACGATTTTATCAAAACTTTCACATGAAGCACTTAATTTATGGTGGGACATTAATAAATAAAATAATAATAAACTTTTAGTATTTGTATCTAAACCACTTTATTTGGTAATATCAAGTGGTTTCGCTGTCGCCGGAGCTTCATCAGGGTGAGAGAGTAAACTAAACATAAAATCAAAGAACAATATATGAAGAAAAAAACATAAAATGGAGGGGAGAAAGAGGGGTAGGAGAAAGAGTGTGCGAGGACAAATAGAATGTTAGAACGGTGAGTCATGCTCATTATGGAAAAATTATGGGGAATTTGTAATTCAGAATTTTAGTGGCGGACAGAGGAGTTAAATTTTAATTTAATTATTTTTATGGGAATATTTAAAATTATTTTCAATGAGAAACATGGGTAAAATGGGATTATTAGAAAGATTAGTTTAATTATTAATAAGGGTAGATTATTGTGAAGGGCCTTCTTAATTTCTAATGCTTCCAAAATATCATATTTAAGACTTCCAAAAATCATATTTCATGCCAGAATCTTTAAGATGTGTGTGGTTTGTCTCAATTTTTTTTTAATTTAAAAAATAAAAATATTAATGATTAAAGGCATTTATATTTATATAAAAAAAGTGTTTTTTTTAAATATATCGGAATTTGTTAAAAAATAAAAATAATCATTTGAAATAAAAAAAAATTAAAAAGAATGTTGTAAAAATAAATAACATTATTGCATATTTTGTAAAAATTGTGTAAATAAATGCATTCACAAGGCGAAACAAATTTGTAACTACTATTTATATGAGTAATTATATGAATTAAATCAAGTAAAATCATTAAACAATCGCGTTCATTATTATATACAATAATTATAATGGAGTTTTACAAAACAAAAACTTCAACCTTCAATAAATAACATTCCCACTTATGAATCATACAGTGAAAAACAAGTCTATAGAACTCAAATCAATCGTCAAAATCCTTATTTACTTTTGTCAAAAAATTAACTTATCTGACGCACGATACTCAAAAACAAAATAACAAGTGTTTTTCAAAATTCAACTGCCAGTTAAAAGTTCAACTGATATAGCTTGTAAATGTTTTATCGTAATACCCAACAATGGCGCTAGATGACTGGAGTGAATAAACTTAGGAAACGTAAATCCCACTGATCTTATTAGAGCAATTTTGAAAGTGGGAATACGTATTCCCACCAGCCACGATAGGGTTAATAGTGAGCCTGAACTCGTAAAATGAAGTGTGACTAAATTCGCGATCTCTCCAACAGAAATAATAAATCCCACTTGTCCAGCCCGAGTACAGCTGCGTATCTGATCTCCGCGCGAAACAAAATGTTGTGACATGTCGTAAATCAACTTTAAATACCATATTTACATCCCGAATAGCTAGAGGACTTAATAATCTCTTTTAACGCCGAGTTCACTATATTACAAAGTCATCACTGCAAATATACATAAATTTGTCTACTAAAAAAACTGGCAAAAGAAGGATGATCCACACATTCGTCTAAGAGATCTCATTACATGAGATCTCTTAGACGAATGTGTGGATTCTCTGTGTATGATAGAGTGTCGAATGAAAATATAAGAAGTGAACTGACTGACTTTAAGTGCACCATTCACTTTCTTTGCCACCCCCAACCCTTCTTTCAATATCCCTCTCCACTCGCTCAACTCTTGTAAACATACTACCTAAATACACGAACTCAACTACTTGCTCCAAATTTTCACCATTCACGCTAATGTTGCAGACTGTCATGGTTTCTTCCTTTTCAAAAATCATAACCTTGGACTTATTAACATTCATCATCAGATCATTTCGCATGCATACCTCATACATACAATTCACCAGGACTTGTAATTCATGCTCGTTGTCTGCAAGAAGGACAGCGTCATCCGCATATTGACATTACTGACACTCCGCTCATTTTGGCACCTACATCCAACTCTTTCAGCTAAATGAAAATATAAGAAAAGAATGCGGTGCGAATGATGGTGTCACGAACAAAATAATGAAAGGATCATTAAGATGGTTTGGACATATGCAAAGAATGAATGAAGAAAGAATGGTAAAAAAAATTATATGTTAATGATGTTAATGGAACCAGAAATAGAGGAAGACCGAGAAAAACGTCGCACGATCAAAAAAATCAAATATTGAATGTCGGCCATGTGAGAAGTCAGAGAAATCGACGCGCGTGCATGACACGATGTATGAATGTTGAGGAAGCAAGAGAAATATGTCAGGAAAGAAAAGTGTGGCAGTCCATTCTTTATGCCTACCTCTTCGGGGAAACGGCGTGATGGTTGGTTAGTTAGTTAGTTTTTGTTCACTAAAGCAAATATGGCTTTGCATAATGGAGTTCTAGTGCCAACCCTTGCGTATATTAAAATGTTGTACATAAGATTAAAGTGTAATTATATACTGCCTTTGGTTTGGTGTAGAATTCACATCTCTTCTTCTTATTATTATTAGTGTAGGCCTAGAATTGGCCTCCTGCGAAGTCGAAGAACTAACTGTGATATTTTCAGCGAAATTGGTTAAGTTATAGACAGCTGTCCTGGTTGCGGAACATCAAAGAGTGGACAGGAATAACAAGAGTTCAGAACCTGTTTTAAGTGGCGCAGGATAGAGATGCTATTGCTGCAGTGATCGCCAACGTTGAGGGGACCTGACACGGCACCGAAACGGCACCGAAAAAAACCATCTCTCAGCATTCCTGAATTGAAAACACCTCCGGATAACAGTTTAAAAAAATGCTTTCCCAGAAAGATCATTTGACGAGCTTCAAGAGTGTTGAAACCCAACACTCCTGAGAGAAACAGTGAGGGGTACATAAAAGGATAACAGTTATACTCCCCTATATATGAATATAACGGCGATTTTTAAATAATCGTTAATAATGAATAAAAAATGAAAGTTTGAATAATCGTGTGATTTCAGATTAACATATTTAGTCTGAATAACAGAATAATTAAACAGGGGCCATCTGAGTTCAAACACAATAACATTTAATAATGAGTAATAAATCACATTGCTAAGAATAACACTTTGTATATAAAGCAATTGAGATAGCAATTCTTGCAATGATCTTATTTTAACCCTAGATCACTCAACTTATTTTAATGTTACATAATCAATAAGTATTACTCATTTTGATTGACTAAATAAAACGACAATAAATATTAATTGTATCTCAATAGAGACGAAGATGCAAATTGGAAACAGAATATGGTGATCGAGTTGTTTACAGGACTTATGACCTGTTATTGGTTGGGTTAGGCGCACGCTTTATGTAATACAACATTCCCCATTCCACCCTTCTTACGACCACCATGTCTGATTATGTTAATATGTAACACCCAACTTCACATGTTAGTTTCAATCTACACACTAGCGCCATCTACGTAATGACCATATATACTTTTGAAATGACATTTATATATTTAATAAAACTATAAGACAAATTAAATAAATTAATATTGGCAATCAAAGCAGACACTAAACCATGGTTCACAGGGCATTGTACTGCACCTTTTTTTATTGATGGTTGAGGTATTAAATTTGTAAAACTCCAATATTAATTTATAATAGTAAAAACAAAGAACGTCAGTTCGAAACGTACAAACAGCATAAAAATTGGAGAGACATCTCCAGGCGTTATCTAGCAATACGTTAATGGCGGTAGCTTTTCACATTGCGTTAATAAAGATCTTCTGCACAATGCTTAATCCAATCTCAATAGATGGCGCTAGTGTAGATTTACCTAAAAATCTGAAGTGTTTTTAACATAGTAGCATATATACATCTTTCAAAAAATTTTCAGACGTGGTGGTGGTAAGAAGGGCGGAATGGGGAATGTTGTTAACATATAGCGATCGCTTTACCCAACCAATGACATGTCATTAGTTCCGTAAACGCCTCGGCTACCATATTCTCTTTCCAAAAAAACAATTTACACCTTCGTCTCTATTGAGATACAATTAATCCTTAAAAATGATTAAACCGCAATGGGTAAAATCCAGTATTTGTCTACAAGTATTTGTATACATTAAAAAAAACAAACAATTATTTTTAATAAAAGATACATGCCGTAGGGTTGTCTAATTTTTTCTTCTTTTGTCTCGATATTTGGAATCAACCCTATCATGATTTCTTTCCAAGTTTCATGAAATGGAACGCGATTTTATAAAGATCCATAGTTTTATCTTTATCTCTATGTTATCATAGAGCTTTTGTTACGCCAAAGAAATTAATCATTAACTCAGGAAATTGAAAAAAACTTTGTTTAATATCCACAAAATATTAAAAAACACGACATGTTTCGGAGGATACTTCCATCTTCAGGTGTAAATATATAATATTCACACCCAAAATATAATTAACTAACTAACTAACTAACCATCACGCCATTTCCCCGGAGGGGTAGGCAGAGAGGATGGATCGCCACACTGGCCTGTCCTGGCACACCTCTCGGGCTTCCTCCACATTCATACATCGCACCATGTACGCACGTCGATTATTCTGACTTCGAATGTGGCCGCCTTTTAGTAATTGGTTAATTTGGTCATGCCATGTTTTCCTCGGTCGTCCTCGGCTTCTTTTCCCACTCACGCTGCTTGTGTACAACTTTTTAACCATTCTACTCTCATCCATTCGTTCCATATGTCCAAAACATCTCAGGGATCGTTCTCTCATTTTATTCATGATGCAGTCATCTGTCTTACATTTCTTCTTATTTCATCGTTCGGTATTCTATCATACAACGTTTTCCCGCACATTCTTCTTAGTGGCGGCATCTCATTTCTACGGCGTTTACCCTGCTTTCATCCTTCTTTTGCCAGCTCCAAGCTTCACTTCCATACATGAGGGTTGGCACTAGAACTCCATTGTGTACTGCCATCTTTGCTTCTGTGGATATATTTCTATTTGCAGTAATGAGTTTATCTCAATTTCCTAAGTTTATTACTATAGAATTCTACAGTGTTAATGCCTTAGCATTCAATAAGTTAAATGAATAATTCGTTACCAATAGAAGATTTGTCGGCCATTTTGAAATAACAAATTGAAAATAAGTGCAATCCCTCCAAAGGTTGCTCAGGTACTGAACGCTTGTTAGGTTACTATTCGATAAAAAACGTACGACATCGTGCCGTGTGAAAGAGACAGTGTAATACTATGCGTTACTGCAAACCGAATACGTTAAAATTCATTCGATTTCATTGGCAAGTCCGGTGAGTATTCGTTAAACGTATTTAGTGGTGTACGATTTTTTGCAGCACAAAGGACGTGTGGACGATTCTATGTACAATGTATCCGCCGCTATTTATCCGTTAAAACGTGTACTGCAAAAAATCGTGCATATCAATGCCGTGTGAACCAAGGTTTAATGGCTAGTGAATTAGGGTTAAATTAATTAATTTCGAAAATAATTGTTTATTCTGGAATAATTAAAATAGTCGTCTGATAATTCGATGACCTAGTTACGCGTTTCGAAAAAATGCTTTGGCTATAAATATCTGCCGAAGAAACGTTCAATGTTATAGTAATACTCAAGATGGCTTGGTGTGCCTTTGCTTTGAATTTGTTGGGAATTTGCTTATTTTCGACATCAGCAGTATCAGGTAAGCTATTTGAATATTCCTTACTGACAGCGTTTTACTTAACATTTTCCCGCCTCCCTCATACACTATCTTCTTCCTGTTTTAAAATTTAGTTTGTTGTATATTTGTCCAATTGTGTATTGTGTATAAATGTGTGTTTTATATAATTTAAATGTGTTTTTTACTAATTTAAGGTGTGTTTTATATATTTTTCTGATTTTATTTAATAATAAAGAGATGTGAGGCCGCGCGGGAGATATATAAGGTTAAAATAATAAATTAAATATGGTCTCTCATCCTTTTGATTGATGACAAGAAAAGGCTAAATTAAATTAACGTAAGTCCCGGATGGACAAGGAAAAGGCCTAGATAGTGCAGCGAAACTGACGAAAGGGCGTCGCTGCGTCCTATAACTGTTTCGGGTGGTGGTGGGAACCTTTTATATGACCGCGTTTTAAAAACAAATAAAATATCTTATGACCAATAAAATTGTAGCCTCTTCATAACTATCCTTGTTTGGCATTACGTTTGGCATATAGTACTATATTTGTATAACAGAATGTCAATTGCTGATGTACGTGTATGATGAGAACATGGGCAGGATGGCAGCGAAAATATAGATAGGTTGGACACACACAGGAAAAACTTTGTATATACAACACTTACTTGAAACAAATTAAAATTAAACCATGACGTATGGAATAAAGGTCAGAGCCGATAGCAATAGAACTAAGAACCTTCTTATAGTAGCAGAAATGCGAACCCTACGCTCCATCACAGGCAAAACCCTCAGAGATCGGATCAGAAATGAAACGATAAGTTCAGTCTGTGGTGTTGAAGACATAGTGAGATGGGAAAGAAGCGGAACAGAAAGAAGAAGAGACTATGTGGACCACATGGAGAATACAAGAATCGCGAAAATTGTTAAAGATGAAAACCCAAGTATCAAGAGATTACCAGGAAGGCCGCCGAAGAGATGGAGAGATGGTTGGACATATCATCCCAGGACAGCCCACCGTCACAAACAGGTCATACGACCTAAACTAAGAGGAAGAAGAAGAAGAAGAAAATTACATATCAGACATGTTTCGGACAACCGGTCCATCTTCAGTGATGATATTTTAAATATGTATCTTTATAATATGTATCGCTGAAGAAGGACCGGTTTCCGAAACATGTCTGATATGTATTTTTTTTTTTAGTTAGTGTTGTATATACAAAGTACATAAAAAAGAAAAACACAAATAAAACATCTACAACATAAAGTATGGCGAACATAGAAGAAAAAGTTTTTGTTTACTTTACTAAAAGAGCATGACACCATAGGAGACTCAGGAAAACTTGAATGAAATAAACTGGATTTACGAATTTATTGTTTCTTGAACAATGATGTAAAACTCCATATTAAATAATTAATACGAATGAAAATGTCAGTTTTCTAGAAGTTTTATTATATTCATACATTTGATAATGCCTTAGAACGACGAAACATGTCATTTCCATAAAATATTACATAACAAAACGTCTAGAAAAACGTATTCATTATGGATTTACGAACTTCATTCCATGACACTTCAATGAATATTAAAATGAAATTGTAAGATTTAAAAGTAAACATTAAATTGACTGATTAAAACACAGTTTATATAGTAGAGATCTCACTCGAAAACGTCCAAGCTATCTGGGCATATTTCAAGGGCGATATTCGCTTATTCCATCACTTGTTTTTAGGCTCATCTGATACAGAATTTCTGAGGTATCTCTACATGAGGGAGTATGGTAGTTATCCGTGGCTCTGTCTCGCGGCATTTCTTTTGGGAATGCTTGGAACTAATTTTCTACAGCTTCGAAGAGATGGACATCTGATAACCCATTTCTTTAGATTAATTAGGGGATACTTCGAGAACTCGGCCGTACTGGAGGATATTGGTCTTTTTGTCCCCGATAGATATCTCCGACAGCGACAGCACAGATTGTTTTATCTACCAGCCGCCAGAACCAATCTGCCTCTGGTGATACCGGTGGGAAGAGCAATTAGTCTGCTGAACGCGGTCTCCTCGGAGATCGACGTCTTTCATGTTAGTGAAAGTATGTTCAGGGGACAGATACTCTTGACTTTAGAAAGTATCTTGTCTTCCTAATGTCGAACCATCACTAATGCGTTCCTGGTATCATGTTGTATTTGTATAATATTTTACCTGTACTTAATAGATGCCTTAAATATTTATGCTGTTTGTAATGTCTTTTGAGTAAATAAACTGATTTGATTTGATTTGATTTAGAAGCAGGCAAATTCAGAGATGATTACATGTATGAAGAGACAACAAACGCATTCTACAAACTAAATCGGGCTAGCGTCCCATGGTATGATGCAGTGACCTGGTGTCAGGAAGAAGGCGCGGGGCTGGCCTTCCCTACGTCCGAACATGATGCCCAGATACTTATTAAATATTTTTCAGACGTCACAACAAAAATATGGCTCCCTATCCACGACCAATACTCGGAAGGAATTTTTATTACTCCAAACGGTGAGTAATTGATATCATAAAGTGAAATATTTTTATTTTAGTTTACAATCTAACCCCAAATACAAACATATATGTTGTGTTGTGGATGTTTTATTTGTCTTTCTCTTTTTTATATACTAGCTTTAAATATAGTTATTGGAAACAATAATTTTACAATGAAAGCGAAAACGGCCGTTCACAATGGAGTTCTGGTCCCAACCCTAATGTATGGAAGCGAAGCATGGAACTGGCAGAAGAAGGATGAGAGCAGAATAAATGCGGCAGAGATCCCTAAGACGTATGTGTGGTAGAACGATATACGACAGATTTTCAAATGCTGATATAAGCTAAAAAATGTAGAGCGGAAGAAGGTATTATGAACAAAATTATGAAACGATTGCTGCGTTGGTTCGGACATGTGGAACGCATAGATGGAGAAATAATGGTTAAAAAAGTATACATTCATGATGTAAATTGGGTATGAAGTCGAGACAGACCGAGGAAAATATGGCGTGACCAAATTAATCAAATTTTAAAGGTGTTAGAAGTCGGAGGAATCGACGTGCGTGTATGACGCGTTGTATGAATGTGGGGGAAGCTAGCGAGGTTTGCCAGGATAGAGTAGTGTGGCGGTCCATTCTCTCTGTCTACCCCTGCGGGGAAACGGCGTGATGGTTTGTATGTATGTATGTTGTATATACAACACTAACTTTAAATTACATATCAGACATGTTTCAAACAACCGGTCCTTCTTCAGTGATGTTATAAAGATATTTAAATTATTATTAAATTGTTAACAAATAAGATCAGTTTTGACAGATGTTATAAAGATTTCCAGACGTTCCAGAGGACAGAAGACGTTTTAAAATAAATCTTTATAACATCTGTCAAAACTGATCACATTTGTAAACAATCTTATAATATTTTAAATATATCTTTATAATATCACTGAGGAAGGACCGGTTGTACGAAACATGTCTGATATGTATTTTTTTTTTAAGTTAGTGTTGTATATATAAAGTATATAAAAAAGAAAAAGACAAACAAAGATACATGTATGGTTTTCTTTAGGATGAACTTTATATTGTCAAATGAAAAATATAACCATAGTTTTATATAAATATTTTTAGTACTAATACATTATTTTTTTTAAACAACAGGTCGTTAGAACTTAATTACTTAATGCAATTTATTTTAGTTATTTATATTGATTCTTATGACATGTGTAGCTAATCTTTCGCCATTTTATTGTCACATGAATTCTACGCCAGACCAAAGACAGCGTGATAATCACACTGCCGTCGCCAGGAATCGCCTCCCCGGGACCTTCGGTGTGGTAGTCCTAGCTGTCGCCACTCTGTCACGAAGATCGTCAATGTTATTTTCCGACCGGTTTCTGCTGATCCAAACAATATACCAAGTGGATTAAAACTAAATATGTATTCATATTATACAGTAGACCTACGAGTGTCCACAAATGACTCCACCCCAATCTTGCTCCACGGTGTCCCCTTTGTGACCACGACCAGCTTTTGCTGCCTCGGTAGTATGATAGCAGGCTCGGGAGGTACGGAAGAAGATGTAGCCAGCAGACTCAACAAGGCAAGGGGAGCTGTCGCTATGCTTCGCCCTGTATAGCGTTCCAGTATCATTTCGAGAAAGCTCATGCTCTAAAGATTCAGCAGTAGCGTTTAAAGCGTTCTGCTGTACGGATGTGAGACTTGGAAATCTACCACGGACGTTATTGAAAAACTCCAGGTGTTTAGAAATAGGTGCCTTCGCTCAATATTCAAGATTTATTGGCCTCAAACAGTGTCAAATGCCGTTCTCTGAACCATGGCAGGCGAAAAGCCAATTAGAGAACAAGTCGCTAGACGCAAATGGCAGTGGATCGATCACACTCTTAGACGGAACCCAGCCTGCATCGCTCAGGGCGCACTAGACTGGTCCCCTATGGGGGGAAAGAGGAAGCGAGGCAGACCTAGAGCCACCTGGAGAAGAGCCCTGCAGGACGAGGTTAAGGCAGCAGGCCTCACTTGGGATGATGTTAGGCATCAGACATGCGATAGAGTCGTGCGGAGAAGGTTCCTTGAGGCCCAATGCACCACGGAGGTGTGACATGCCAAAAATAATAAGAAAAGATGTTGTAAAAACAAAAACTGGTCCAAGTTATAGCATATAAATTGGAGTGACATCTCCAGGCGTTATCTAGCAATCCGTAAATGGTGGTAGCCTTTCACATTGCGTTAATAAAAATATGTTCTGCTTAATGCTTAAAATCCAATCTTCATAGATGGCGCTAGTGTATAGATGGAAACTAACATGTGAAGTTTGGTGTTACAGATTAACATATATACAACTTTAAAAAAATTGTCAAACATGGTGGTCGTAAGAAAGGTGGAATGGGGAATGTTGTATTACACAAAGCGTGCGCTTAAGCCAACCAATGACAGGTCATAAGTCCTGTAAACACCTCGATCACCATATTCTGTTTCCAATTTGCATTTTCGTCTCTATTGAGATACAATTTTAATATAAAAATTTTTCACAATGAACTTATACCAAGAAATTTAAATTAATAACATTAATAGTTTTAGATGGGTGAGGATATTTGATATTGACATAGCAACTAAAGCAGAAACTGATCTTTTAGGGACAAGTATTACAAAGCTGTATTCTAACTGGGAATTTAATGAACCCGACAACGGTGGCGGAAATTTCGAGGATTGTGTGGCGTTGAGCAAAGATGGCTTCTATAGTGATGCTCGCTGCAATATGAACTATATGTTCATCTGCAAGAAAAATAATGATTATGCTCTTGAAATGAATCCCGAATGTCTGGCTCCAGGTATTGTGCTAGCTCAATTCTAACTAACTAACAAACCAACCATCACGCCGTTGCCCCGTATGGGTAGGCAGAGAGCTTTCCTGACATACCTCTCTAACTTCCTCGACATTTATACATTATAACATGCACTCTTCCTTTCTTTCCTTCTTTGGTATTCCCCAGCTTCTGTTTCCACTCACACTGCTTGTATACATCATTTTAACAATTCGTATCTCGTTCATTCGTTCTATATGTCCAAACCATTTTTAATTTTTACTTATGTAGACACATTTATTACAAGATTACTCTTGTTGCATGCATTTTTATTGCTAAGACTACCAGATTTTCCCTACCATCTGCGATTAATACAGGAAAGTTTGCATATAACAAACAGCTGACTGACAAACTGTTAATCTTAGCACCAGCGTTTATGCTCTCTAGTTCTTTCGTGCACTTTTCCAAGTATAGTTTGAACAACCACGCGGATATCATACAACCCTGTTACTGATGACTTTAGACAACCCTTAATGATGATTTTAGGACAAAAACTAAAAAGTTTTCGACCTTTGGACAAAAATTGAAAAGTTTTCGACCTTAGGACAAAAACTGAAAAATTTCGACCTTAGGACAAAAACTGAAAAGTTTACGACCTAGGGACAATTTTTTTTCTGTTTAACTGCGCAGTGGGAAAATCTGGTCCATGCATGTACATCCTCATGTACGCTCCTAGATACAAATTATATGTCCTGGAAGAAACAATGCTTTGATCTCTTGGCACTAAAATATAACAAGGGGAACCTAATCTTTCATTATTATAAGGCGCATGTCGCTAAAATATCGGTAAAATAATTATCTGTCGTTGCAAAGGCTAGGTACCCACGAGGTACCCATAAGATACGCCCATAATCATTTTAATAATATGTTTATCTAATTAATCCCATAACATTGAGCTTTATATAACCATTAAATAAAAATAAACCCTTTGGTTTCGAAATGCACAAGAACTTGCAATCGACATTAAATGGAAGTGGTAAATGGCGATTTAAACTATTATTTGTGATTGAAAGTATATAAAATTGATTTCCTTAATAATTGGATCACTGAGTAAATTATAAGGCATAATTTTTTTTCCAAAAGAAGAAGAAGAAGAAAATTAAGAGTATATAAAAAACACCCGCGTATTGTAACGTTGTGTCAAAATTTCGAAGCAATCGGTAAATAACAAAATTTCTAAGAAATCGGTTATTTCCAAAAAAAGAAGAAGAATACTGTATATAAACATGCGCGTATTTTAATGCAACGTTGTGTCAAAGTTTCGAAGCAATCGGTTATAACAAAATATCAAAGCAATCGGGTTTTTTCAAAAAGAAGAAGAAAAAAAAAGTACACAAAAACACCCGCTTATTTTAATGCAACATTGTATCAAAATTTCGAAGCATTCGGTAAATAACAAAATTTCAAAACAATGTTTTTTTTTCAAAAGAAGAAGAAGATGATTGGATTTCATTCGAACTACTCTCAAAACCTTTCTGGGGTAAATTAAAACAAACTGTATTTTCAGCGAAATCGGTTCAGTAATTTTCGAGAAAAGCGTGGACAGACACACAACATTCATTTTTATACATATACGATAATAGATAAATAATCAAATAGTTCATTGTTTTGGCCGAAACACACACTTTAACATTTTATAACTGTTAATGCAAAAACTTTGTTTTATATCACAATTGTATTTATTTTACGACAGCTGTTTAAATTTTTGATATATTTTTGTAACACCTGATTGGTTGATGAAACAGCTGTCGTAAAATAAATACAATTGTGATATAAAACAAAGTTTTGCATTAACAGTTATAAAAATATAAATAATCTATTTGTTTGTCTCACCTGGTCTGAAAGTTGATATTTAATAATTGACAATAGTTGTCAATCTGAAATCTCCTAATAATATATTTGTTTAATAATTATTTACATATTCATATTTATTGAAGATTACAAATTGTCTCCCGTCACCCGAAGTTGTTACAAAATACATCCAGAAGCAACATCTTGGCAATCAGCCTTCAGGGTCTGCGAATCCGAGATGGCAGGTCTGGTCCAGATCAACACCCAGGAGGAGGCTTCCTATTTAGTGGAGGAACTGAATGCATACCCTGATAACGCTGTAACAAATTATGGAAAATACAAGACATCGCACAAATATCTTATTCACATAGATGCCACTGATTATTTAACTGAAAATAATTTTGTGACGCGTTCGGGTAAGTGACTTTGTTTATTTATTTTAGTACTAATAAATACAATATTACGACTGGACCTAGTAATGCTTCTTCTTCTTTCGGTGCCGTGTCAGGTTCCCCCAACGTTGGCGATCACTGCAGTAAAGGCATCTCTATCCTGCGCCACTTGGAACAGGCTCTGAACTCTAGTTATTCCTGTCCACTCTTTGATGTTCCGCAGCCAAGACAGCTGCCTTCTAGCAACTTCTCGACGTCCCTCCACTTTACATATTAATATCAGTCTAAGGAGGTGGTATTTTTTTACCCTCAGCACATGACCCAAATATAATATAAGAACTTTATAATTTTAACACTCGACAACAGCTCTCTATTGGCTCTGGCTCTCTGTAGTACTCGTACGTCTGCATTACTGACCCTATCAGTCCACGGTATACGGAGCATTCTGCGGTATATCCACATCTCGAACGCTTCCAACCGGTTCTTTACATTTACGTTGAGAGTCCAGGTTTCGTAGCCATTTAGTAGAACATACCACATATAACATTTTTAATCATTTTTGTCGGAGTTTCAAGTTAAGATTATCGTTTGAATGTTCTCATTTTATTTAATGCAGCTCGTGCAACTTCAATTCTGCATTTTATTTCAATGTCCGGGTCAAGCGCTTTAGTGATACTCGTAAATGCAGCCAAAGTATTTAAATTGGTGGTTGTAGGGGAGGTTATTTACGATGATTTTTGTCATGTAAGGCATAGTGCAAAAGTGAACCATTTTTTATATAAAATGAATTCAATTTTTTTTTAAATTTATCATGTGTTTTAAAAAATTTGTATAAAAAATAACTGTTGGTTGTAAACATTTATTTTTTTTATCAATTATTTCATAAATTATTTATGAAAAAAAAATTACAGGAATGACGTTACACCAAGCTGGATATGACAAATGGTCAGATGGCTATCCGAAATCAAACGCAAATCACTGCGGCAGTATAGACAAACGGAAAGGAACGTTAGTGAACCTGAACTGTCAATATGATCTTGCTTTCTTCATGTGCGAAAAGGAAATTATTTGAACTAAGGCTGGACAGTAGAAAAACATGTCTTTATTTTACAATACTAAGGCACTATCAGACGTAATTCGATAAAATATATATTTAGTTTTTTACTATTGCGAAAATGTATTTAATAAAAGCGTTATGACTACCGAAATACACGTATTTTTTTTCTACTGGAATTGAATATAATAAAAAAATCCTAACTAAAATACTATCAATAATAGTTCAGTAGCACAAAATCCTTGTTTAAAGTTACTGCATCCAAAGTAATCAAAGACACGATGTTGTCGAATCTTCAAAAAAAGAAGAAGACCACAATTTAATATTTTGGTTTCCAGTTTCATAACTGCTACCGAAATTCTCAAAATACGATTTTTCAAAGTTCATCATCATCAGCCGTCGGTCATCCACTGCTGAATGTAGGCCTATCTCAAAGCACGCCACCGCCCACTATCCATTGCCGCTCCCATCTATCTATGCCCAGCAATCCTCTTCAGATCGTCGGTCCATCGGGCAGGGGGACGTCCAACTCTGCGGAATCCTGTACGCGATTTACACTCCAGAACCCGTCTCCTCCTTCGGCTGTCGGTTCTCCGACAGATATGGCCAGCCCATCACCTCTTTAGCCCGCCCATCCTCAGAGCCACCTCAGTCACCTTGGTTTGTTGACGCATACATTCGTTTCTAAATCTGTCCGTCAAGATTATTCCAAGCATGGCTCTTTCCATGGCGCGTTGGGCGACCTTGAATCTTTAGACTAGACCTTTTGTCAGTGTCCACGTCTCGGATCCGTACGCCATGACTGGCAAGACGCACTGGTTGAAGACTTTAGTCTTGAGGCATTGTGGTATTTTAGAGTAATCATTATCACATATTATTTATTAAACTTTTCAAAGTTAAATAAACAATATGTGATAATGATTCTGGTTGTTTTATAAAAATGGGAAAAATACTCAGATTTTATTTATAACGATATCTTAAATTAGTTCAAAATTTAGGTATTGTTATGATCTATAAATCGAATTCCAGGTAAGTACATAGCTGATCTGCGTTAGATAATCTTGTGCTATTGTTAAAATAGTCATGATTGTGCGGGTTGACTTTATGAGAAAACGAAAGTAGGAGACATTTTTCAGGGTTCAGGGACAGTTTATTTATCTTACAATAATAAGAGAGTATATCAAAATAAGACTGGAGTTTAGGCAATGGGATGTATCAGTCTCATTGCGATTGCTGGGGAACTGTCGCTCTTTCGGACAAATACTGCGATGATGATGATAATGATGATTTATATAGCGCCATTTTTGTGAGAGATTCACTTCAAGGGCGCTCAACGTCCGGAAAGCTTCTCTTAAAAAGACAAGTTTTAAGAAAGCTTCTGAACACTCCTTCGTCGTCTTGATTGCGGATATTGTAGGGCAGCCTGTTCCACGCCGCGCGCCGTCGGTCCCGCGATGGCAAAAGCGCGATCTGCGAAGTTTGAAGCTCCTTGGCGCCGCGGGACGAGAAGTTTGTGTGTTGTTTCTTCCTTCGAGGGTCGTAGAGTTGACTGCCGAGGGTTCAAATCTATCAGCTTGCAAAGTTCTGTGAGGTAGTGGGGCGCTCGTCCATGTAAGGCCTTATGAACAAGTAGACACAGTTTATAATCGATTCGCTTATGCTGCCCCATGTCCAGAATCCTCTTTCCTTACATTTTAGATATGCAGAAGCCCTTCCTCAGTGTAGAAAATTGAACTATTTTAAAGCAATTTTATTTTTGAAATTTTTATAAATATATTTTAGATAAATGAATAATCTACCAATTACAAACTGAGCTATTTTTATTTAAATGTTACCCTCTAAAAATATTACTAATTTACTGTTTAATGTCAAAAGTTATATTTTAACAGGTGGCAACATATTTTCAGGCACTATTCCTAATTTAAACTATTTGGGTTTTACTCAATTTGGCTAACCGTTCCAGAGTGGGTACCGCTTTCCTAATTTAGTTTCCACGACCTAGCAACGACCACATATAAAAAATAGGGTAACCATGCTTTCATGTAAAAACATGATTACATTTTTTAAATATAATTTTATTACTATTGCTATCATATTATAACAGGTTGAAAAGACAGCAAGTTGCAAATCTAGTAGAAACTAAAAAAAATGAATTATACAAGTCAATTTTTTTATATTTATATTTTTTTGGTAAAAGAATAACACTCAGAATTTAAATCAATAATAGTGGAATTTTAAAACAATCTCCATTATGGCTAATTTATATGGACAATGAATTGGGTTGTGTCCAGGTTTGAATCCAAGTCCCCTGCATCAGGAAGCAGGCGTTCTATTCCCTAGACCACCACCCAATCTACGGTGTAGAGACAGGAATGGATACAACTCAAACTAAAAGTATTCTCAGAACTACAGAGAAGAAAACTCTTCAGGCATTGCAGAAAAAACTCTTACAAATAGTGTGAGATTTTGGAAATACGGAGAGTATAATTATATTTAGCCTACTACTAGCTCTTCTTCACTGGTATCACCATTGGCCTGGGTCCATCATGTTTTTTTTTAACCGTCGCGTTGCCATGTGGTCAATTGAGTTTCCACTGCCAATTTAAAGTTGATTTTCTTAAAACCTATGGACCCTAATATTATAAAAAAAATTGTGATCCTACATTGAAGTGTTCTCAATATTTCGTAATAAAAAAAAGCAAAAAATTACTTCCTTCATCCCAAAAAAAAATTTTTTTTAAGACTGCCCTCACCTTCATTCGTGTTAAGGTAGAATTTGTTTTGCTAATATTTACAACTTTATCAAAAGTGACAAATACTTACTCGCTGTTTTGAACGTATTATAAATTATATGTTTGGCCTTTTCATAGGTACGTAATAATACTGACTGTGGACGGAAACGCAGCACGCAACTTAATAATATCAGAACTGTGAAAATATTAACACTTTACCAAAAGGGACAAATATTAATACGTACTCGTTGTCTTGAACGTACTATACATTTTGCCTGGGTGTCTTTATCATACGTAAAATTATAGCGCCACGGCCGCGGCGCGGCGCGGCGGCTCGCCCCGCCGCGTTCATACTTGGTGTCAGTTGCTCATATGCTGTGACGCATTCCATATCAGAAATCGCATGGTTCTAGAAAAAAATTGATAATGATATGTTTTTTATATAATCCATGTATGTTATAGATATCGATCTATTTCTAATAAAATTCCCTACAAGATGACATAAATTAAATTTTGATTCATCGAGTCATATGCTTGATATTTAGATAAAGTTAGCGGTAAACTGAATTGACCACATGGGAGCGAGCGTTTTGTTTTGAACACGGTACGTTAAGGGTTAATGTTGGATTCCCCCGTTACCCAAGTCCCGCATGGAGGGAAGACGGACCAAGGAATTGCATGAACGGAGCTCTTTGAAATACTGAGAACATCTTGAGATGGATCAGAACGAGGAGATGATACTCACAGAATTGCATACACTACAGTAAATGAGACACTCGTAAGCTAACGTCCACCTCGCAGGCATCCAAAATATGGCGAGATAGCTGGTCATCTACATCGCAGGAGGAGACCAATTCCGAGATAACAGATCACCCGTTCAAATTGAAAAAATAGCGGACGAAGAAATAAAATTTTCAAAATAATTCTAAGTTAAATAATTTATAGTCACTTTATTTAAAACGGGGTCACAGAGTCACCCTGGTTTTATATCTGACCCAAGCTGAAGTACCAGGGAACGATGCATATTGAAATTCCAGGGTAAATTCCTATGAAATTCTGGAGGTGTGTGTATACGAGCTGTTTTGTCTCTCCATTCCAATATTATTACGTCAAACTTTCACAAAACCGAACTTTACAACTAATAAAACAACTTACACTCCATATCGTAATGCTTGTTTTGAAAGTATATTGAATTGAATAATTGATTAATAATAATTAAAAAAAAAATTAAATCCACTAATGTTCGTGTCTTCGACATCTTCTGGTGTGTTGATTCTAGAAGAATGCAGTAAGTTGCCGAAGCCGGTTGAAGACGCCAGGGAATTATACAACACCCAAAGTATCTGAGTGTTCGAATGGTGCATTCTTCAGCTAATATAAGTCCTGCGTGAATGGGAGCGGGTCTAGGGATTGTTTGACCGAAGCTAACGAAGGGGCGCTGCTGCGTCTTATAACAGCTTCGGGTAATTGGCGGGTAACCGTGTATGTCTTTATTTAACTGTAAGTTTGTTCATTTATCAAATAAGGATGGTGGTAATTCTCGGAGATGGCGTGGATGTGCATCGTAAGATAAATGATATCGTTTAATAATGCAGCGTCCCATCTTCTCCTTTAACAGATTAACTGCGGCAATATCTCACGTGGGATATCCAAAAATCATTTATTATTGCAGCCAACTTAATTAGTACTACTACTCATGCGGAATAATTCAGATCCTCGTACAGCTGGCATAGTTTAAAGCATAGTTTCCTAACCTTTTTGGACCACCGCACCCCCTTTACAAATGGTGATCAATCTTTACGTGGAGGAGACCATAATATTACATATAAGATTTTATTACTTTTTTATTTTTCTATTTATTTCCACTATTATTATTATTTTTAAAATTTAAATATTTTCAAGAATTAATTGTATCTCAATAGAGACGAAGATGCAAATTGGAAATAGAATATGGTTGATCGAGATGTTTACAGGACTTATGACCTGTCATTGGTTGGGTTAAGCGCACGCTTTATGTAATACAACATTCCCCATTCCACATTTTTTCTTAACACCATGTCTGACAATTTTTTTGGAAGTTGTATATATCGCAACATGAGTGTAAAACCGAAACAAGTGCAAATATACAGTTTGGAGATATGGGAGTTTAAAGTCTTCATATTGCTTGAAAAAACTGTTTTTTTTTAATAAACCAATGATTTTCAGTTTAAAGTAATATACCTATAAACCGAAAATCATTGGTTTATTTAAAAAAAAAACAGTTTTTCCAAGCAATATGAAGTCTTTAAACTCCCATATATCCAAACTGTATATTTGCACTTGTTTCGGTTTTACACTCACGGTGCGATATATTAATCTGCAACACCACCCTTTGCATGGTAGTTCGCCAACGCCATCTATGAAAATTGAAATTTAATTGATAACCCGCAATGGGTAAAATACAGTATTCGTCTTCAAGTATTTGTATGCATTCAAAATGTTGTTTAAATATTTAGTTTAACTTCAATTTGTCTTAGTTTGACTTCAATCTCGTTTTAAACTGTCGTCTGTTAACTATTATATTATTAATTTTTATTAATTAGAACACTGTGTTTTCCACTTATGTGGTTTTTTTTTCGCAACATGTTTTGAAGGCTTAGACCTTCATCATCGGGTGAACGATATAAACTAATCAAAATTATTACAAACTGAGTGCAAGAACCTAGAATTATATAATATATAACATGTGTAAATTATAGAATATAATTATATAATATATAATATAAAGCAAATGATAGTTGAACTGCGCTTTCGTTCCTTACCGTATGTTGCACATAGAACATGATAAAGATTTTTCATCCAAGCGGATAAGCGTGTGGATTTATAACACTGATTTCTGTTTACCCTTTGCTGCAGAATTGAAATGCTACGAATGTTCAATTTACTGTTTTTTTTTTATATAGTAAGATCGAGAACATTTTGGTTCCAAAGGAGTTAGGAGAAATATTAATTATATTTATGTGTTGAAATAACATTGTGTGTTAAATTATTTTTATTTTGTTATTTTATTTTATATCATTGTATTTTATTTTATATCATTGTATTTTATATCATTTGTTATAGATTTATTTTGTGGATGTTGGAAGACCGATGTGTGCGCGGGAGATGCCTATTGGTGGCGATGAGGTTCGCAACCCATCACACCGCGTCTCCCGCGGGGCGAAAAGAGAAGGATGGAGTGCCGCATCGGTTAAAGTGTGACAGTTCATTCTTTCTGCCTACCCTTTCGGGGAGAAGGCGTGATGGTTAGTTAGTTAGTTAGTTATAACATGTGTTAGTTAACGTAATGCATAAAACAAAGTTTTTTAATTTAACAGTTTAAAATGTTAAGATATCATAGTGTTTCGGCCAAAACAATGGACTTTTTAAATAAATGAGTTTGAATAAACGGTTTTATGTGAATGATGTAAGACTGTTAAGTAAGAACCCTTTAATTTATTTGGCCAAACATCGTCTAGTCCTTAAACGGTTCATTTCTCCCGCTTAGTAATCAGGGCATACTAAACGGTGGAATTTTATTTAGTCGGGGTGCTCGCACTTAATTCTTAATAATTTATTCTTTGACCTCGATGTTGATGAAAAAATGTATGCTAAATGGTTTGAAATGGTCCGTCCGACGAGGCGCGAGGAACACCAATAAATAAAAGATTATTGAAATTTCATGAATAACATTACGAAGTTTTTTTGCACCAGAAAGATTATTAGCGTCCCGTTGATTGGTTTTTAAATTTCTAGTTGGTTCAATAACCAATACTTTTTAACTGAAGCAATTGAGCTTAATATTTAGCTGTTAGCGCAGTGCTTTAAATTTATAATAACAAATTATTTCTATATTTTTTATTTCTTGAACAATGATGTGAAAGTACATTTTAAATAATTTAAAAATAAGTTTTATTATATAAATATAAAATAATTAAAAAAACTTCGTATTTAAAAACGGCATGGTTATTAAAATTGATGCCAACTATTGTAGTTTCAAGGATTGATTGTATCTCAATAGAGACGAAGATGTAAATTGTTTTTTGGAAACAGAATATGGTGGTCGAGGCGTTTACAGGACTTATGACCTGTCATATGTTGGGTTAAGCGATCGTTTTATGTTAACAACATTCCCCATTCCACCCTTCTTACGAACACACCACGTCTGACAAATTTTTAAAAGTTGTATATATACTACTATGTTGTAGTTTCGTTTGGACCCAAGCTTCATCAGGGCAACTGCCTTTAACAACGTTGTTATACTGCCATGATGAAGCTTGGGTCCAAGCAAAACTACAATAGTTGGCATCAATTATAATAACCTTTCCGTGGTTAAGTACAAAGTTTTAAAAAATCATTTAATATTTTTAAAATGTCTTACCACAAAGTGAGAGCTTCATATAAAAGATTAAATATATTTTATGAAAATGGCAAGTTTCGCATGTCTAAGGCAACCAAATATTTAATAATGCCTTAGACAGGTGAAACATGTCATGAATATAAAATATAATAAACTCCTAGAAAACAGACGTTTTAATTTGTATTAAATATTTAATATGGAGTTTCACGTAATTGAATAATGTTTATTATTTTGTACAACACTTACTTTAAGATATTTCAATTAAAGTAAAACCATGTTTCGGACACAGAAGACCTTCATCAGTGTTGTAAGTTTTTGTATATATTATACCAAATAAATGTTGAAACATTTTTTTCATGAATGTGGATAGTTTTTACAGATATAAAATATATGTCAAAACTGTTAAATGATGTAAAACTCCACAATAAACATACGATTTTTTTAAGGCAATGACATTTTTTTAGGCAAAATTTGGTCATGCCACGTTTTCCTCGGTCTGCCTCGATTCTGTACTCCATTTACATCATAAACGTATACTTTCATAACTTTTCTTTCTTTATCCATGCCCGCATCGCAGCGATCCTTTCATAATTTTGTTCATAATACCTTCTTCCGCTCTACATTCCTTTCTTATATCTGCATTTGAGATTCTGTCGTATATCGTTCTACCACACATACGTCTTAGTGACCTCATCTCTACCGCATTTATTCTACTTTCATCCTTCTTCTGCCAGTTCCATCGTAAAAGCCACGACTTTTTGTCGTATTGTGCAAAACATATTTAATACTCTTAACAAATAAATATTTAAACATATTTTTCATGAATAGACAACATTTTTGACTAATATCAAAGTATTTGTAAAAAATGTTCAATGCTGTAAAACTCCATAATAAAAAATATTTAATACAAATGAAAACGTATGTTTGATAGAAGTTTATTTTTATGAGAATGACATGATGATGTCAATGATGATTGACGAAACAGCTGTCGCGAAAAATAAAAATAAAATTTCATACATTTGTAATAATATATTAACATATGTATTTAATGTATTTTTTAAATTTAATAGTATTTTACTCTTTATCCCTGAGATGGTTTGGAAATATGGGACGAATAGATGAGAGTAGAATAGTGTACACAAGCAGCGTGAGTGGGAAAAGAAGCCGAGGACGACCGAGGAAAACATGGCAAGACCAAATTAATCAATTACTAAAAGGCGGCCACATTCGAAGTCGGAATAATCGACGTGCCTGCATGGTACGATGTGTGAATGTAGAGGAAGCCCGAGAGGTATGTCAGGACAGAGTATTGTGGCGATCCGTCCTCTCTGCTTTCCCCTGCGGGGAAATGGCGTGATGGCTAGTTAGTTAGTTTTTACTCTTTGAAAAAAATCTGATTTTCAACATTTTAATATTATATAATACGTTATGAAACAAACTTCAGTAAACTCGGAGCAATGCAAAATAAAATAATAAAAAAAATAAACGGAAAAATATAACATTCGATACAGCAGTGTTCGGTAATTGTCGACTTCCCGAACTTCTCGGATTATCGAACAAAAATATTTTACAACACTCGACGGGAGATACGAAAACTTTATCAGTTAAGGAAACTTGTGAGAACCGCCTTAGTTAAACCCGCCGCAATATCCTCTTAACATCATATCTTTTAAGCCGTCATCACACGAGATGCAGCGTGAAACAAATCGCGGAACCAAATTTTTCATAGTTTATTAATTAAAAAATGTACCAATCTCAGAAGAAAATAAGGTTTTAATCTTTGGTCCCCACTTATACTTTATTTTAAAAACATTTACTATTGCTTTCTTTTACAATTACTATCACTTACTTTTGTGGATTCTCATTTGTTTCGATTTAAAGATTATTAAAATTTTAAAATTTCTACACTTAGGAAGGGATTTGGGGGTCCAAAACACAATTTGAAGAGTGCAAAATAAATTGGGAAATTATGGAAATTTAACAGAAAAAAATGTAAAGAATGTATATGTTAACGATGTATACGGAAAAATAAAAAGAGGAAGACCGAGGAAAACGCGGCACTATCAAATAAATCAAAATTTCAATGTCGGCCACGTGAGGAGTCTGAGAAACCGACGTGCGTTCACGATACAATATCTGAATGTTCAGGAAGCGTGAGAAGTATGTCAGTAAAGAACAGTGTAGCGGTCCTTTATTTCTGCCTACCCTTTCTGGGAGACGGTGTGATGGCTAGTTAGTTCATCACGTTCTATTATACAAATTAAAGATTTTCTGACTCATTCTCACTGTAACTTAGAACAATTACTTATTATTATATTGTCAAATATGATAAATAAATAAAAATCTTTGGTTGCCGGCACTTTTAGAATAATTATGCCAAAAGAGCTGCGATTTCAAAGAAAGTAATTAAAAAGTATAATAAAATGTTTTATACAATTTATAAACAAGATGTTTAATAAATCCTTTAATTCATAGCAATTAAAACAAACAATTTTTTTGTATTTTGTCGGCTTCTTTGATATAGGTGCAGGTGTTCATTCATTTTTGGGCCGAGAGCGACATAAAAACTAACCATTGTAGTAACTAACTAACCATCACGCCATTTCCCCGGAAGGGTAGGCAGAGAGGATGGATCGCCACAATGGCCTGTTCTGGTATACCTCTCGGGATTTATCTACATTCAAACATCGCACCGTGCACGCACGTCGATTATTCCGACTTCGAATGTGGCCGCCTTTTATTAATTGATTGATTTGGTCATGCCATGTTTTCCTCGGTCGTCCTCGGCTTCTTTTCCCACTCACGCTGCTTGTGTTCAACTTTAACAAATCTACTCTCATTCATTCGTTTCATATGTCCAAACCATCTCAGGGATCCTTTTTTGATTTTATTCATGATGCAGTCATCTGCCTTACATTTCTTTCTTATTTCATCGTTCGGTATTCTATCATACAACGTTTTCCCGCACATTCTTCTTAGTGATCTCATTTCTACGGCGTTTATCCTGCTTTCATCCTTCTTTTGCCAGCTCCAAGTTTCACTTCCTTACATGAGGGTTGGCACTAGAACTCCATTGTGTACTGCCATCTTTGCTTCTGTGGATATATTTCTATTTGCAGTAATGACTTTGAGTGCGCCATTTATTTTATTTCCAGCAGCAACCCTTCTTTCGATGTCTTTCTCCATTTTTCCGTCTCTTGTAATCTAATGTGATCCAAACAAAACTAAAAGATACAAGACCCTTAGTGTCTGGCTATCCACTGTTATTTTTTACGCCGTGCCTACAAAAGAACAATACTTTTCTTTTACATTAAATGAAAACTTTTGATTCTTAATATTTTTTAATTATTATTAAAAATATATACAAACGTAGCACTGACGCACTCTCTCACAAAAACACTAAAACGTATATGAATCTTTTATAAATTATATAATAGCTTCGATCCATCGATTTCGGCAACCACAGGGTTAAAAATCACTATATTTTAAAGGACAATGTTAACAAATTTATTGTTTCTTAAACTATGATGTAAAACTCCATATTAAATAATTAATACGCATGAAAACGTCAGTTTTCTAGAAGTTTTATTATATTTTATGGGAATGACACGTTTCGCCCTTCTAAGGCTTGATCAAATGACATTTGATAATGCCTTAGAAGGGCGAAGCATGTCATTCCCATAAAATATAATAAAACTTTTAGAAAACTGACGTTTTCATGCGTATCAACTACAATGTTTAAATAAAAAACTTTGTTATAAAACAATTAATCAACTTAAAATACATCAGAAAGACTTCGTTTATATACAAAAGGAAAGAAATACTTAGTTTATATACAAAAATATTAAGAAGGGAAGAAACTGCACACAATATTATAAACAATGATAATAAATTCAAGAAAATCAATTTGATGAGTCAAATAAAATTAGGTATGGCAATGTAAAACCATTCGATTATAAGCGAATAAAAATGTGAAAGGTTCCCTGCAATGCTTGAAGGTTAATTTGGTGTGAGACCGGCTTTACGCTGAGCCCGGAATACAAGGGTTTCCCCAACAAGTTTTTTCATATCGGAATAACAGATGGTTTGAGATGTAATTGGAATTTTCTGATATTTAAATCGCTGATTTAAAATACCGAAAAGTTTCAGTTCCGGACAATTTTCCATTTGAGCTTAAAGGGGACGTAAAAAGACCCTTTGATAAGCAAAATGTATGAGTTTTGTTTGTGTGCTCCAAAACTCCGGATCGAAATAGAAAACACATTAAGCCTCGCAAAATACACAAAATATTTTTCATTATTATTTTAGTACCAACTTGCATATTTAGACATTTTTTCTACAGCTTTAAAAAAATACAGAATTTAATAATTAACAATAAAAGTGGTTTTTATTTTGTTAAACTCCATTATTAAATATATGTTGTATTTTGATTAATTTATTATATTTTCATTCGACATTCTATTATACACAGAATATCTACACATTTCTCTTAGAAATCTCATTTCTAATGCATTTATTCTGCTTTCATCTTTATTTTGCTAGTTCCATGCTTCACTTCCATGCATAAGGGTCGGTACAAGAACACCGTTGTACGCTGCTATTTAAACTTTTTTGGATAGTTTTTTAAAATTATTTATTATAAGAAGCTTTGGTACAATCGAAATCGGTTGGCGTCAAGTATATTAAGGATTCTGTTGTTAAAATATTGTACAATGTTTTTTTCCATTCAATTTCACATTCGAATAATTTTTTAAGACATTGTATTTTATGAGGCATAGAAACCTTTCAATAACATGTTTATGAAAAGTGAAAAAAGAGTTATAAAATTACAATATTAAAAAAAAAATTATTCAAATATGCAATGTGTTTATTTTATTTTATATAGGTATTTATTAATTAAATGCAGGTGGTGGTGTTAACAGGTAGTTAAATATAGTTCCATGCTCTACGAGATTATTTCCAATATGTATTATTCTTTCTTTATATATTCATTGTTTGACTCAATATATTATATAATAATCTACATATAAATAAAACTCAATCTGCGGTTTGTGTGAAGACCTTTTCCTCGGTTATTCCTGAACAGATCCTCGGGAAACTTATAGAATTGATTCAGTGAAACACGGCGGTGGTTATAGTTAAATTTTTTTCAAATATTTAGTGCGTTTATTTTATTTTATATATTTATTAATTAAATGCAGGTGGTGTTGTTAACAGGTGGTCTCTTAGAATCTTAAAGTGGAGGCCTTGGAACAACAAAAGAGGAATAGGAATACTACCAAAAAGGTGGACTGGGGGTTATCTAGCTTGCGGGTCGTATGTGGCGACAGATAGCCAAGATACAAAATGTTAGAACAGTATGGAAGAGGTTTATATCCATCAGCGAAGTAAAATTGGCTGTCAAGAAGATATTTATTAATTTAATATAGAGTTTTACTTGTTTCGCTTTTTTCTCGTTTTAGAAATAATAAATAACTCTGCTATGTTCGCCATACTTTGTATTGTAGATGTTTTATTTGTCTTTTTCTTAATATTATATTAATAAAGACAAGGAAGATAAGTTTTCTTAATAGAGGATTTATAAACTAAAATGTAATGATTGCTCATCTTCTTATATAGGTAAAACAAGGCGTTATTTTAAATTAGGAATAAAAGAGCACATAAGATGTCTCTCTAATAATAATTTTTCTGAATTTGTTAACCACCTCATTGTAAAAGATCATTCATCTTATGAAGATAATGGCGTTGAAATTTCGCATGTTAATAATAGAAATATAACTTTGAGTAAACTCGAAATTTTAGAAATTAAAAGAGGAAATAAAATAAATTAATTATTATCATAAATAATCAAATAAATTTAATGTCAAGTATAAAATTTGATTTATTTCCATTGTTGTAAGTAATTACCTGAACCCTAATAAGAACTCTAAATTATTATTTTAAAATTTAAATTAATTCATAATGTTTGTTATAACAAAAGCGTAAACGTTCCAAAATAAATCTTTATAACATCTGTCAAAACTGATAATATTTGTAAAAGATTTTATAATATTTTAAATATTTATCTTTATAATATGTATCACTGAAGAAGGACCGGTTGTCCGAAACATGTCTGATATGTA
Source organism: Lepidostoma basale (assembly GCA_022606425.2). Taxonomy (NCBI): domain Eukaryota; kingdom Metazoa; phylum Arthropoda; class Insecta; order Trichoptera; family Lepidostomatidae; genus Lepidostoma; species Lepidostoma basale. The sequence continues at coordinate 262,157 of JAHDVF020000264.1, read as the reverse complement.
ATTTTTTTTTTTAAGTTATTGTTGTATATACAAAGTATATAAAAAAGAAAAAGACTAATAATAAATAATCTTTTTAACAAACGATAGCTATTATTTTATTATTATATACTATATTGAGTCAAACTAGGAATATATGAAGAGAGAATAATACATATTGGAAATAATCTCCTAGAGCATGGAACCATATTTAATATTTGGAAATACACGATGCCGAAATTTCATGTCACGTTACAAACGCATGGCATAAGTTGGGGGAAAGGGGGATAAATCTACACTCAATAGAATTAAAAAAAAAATAATAAGATTTTGAAATAAACATTATTAATTAAATTGTTAATGACTAAACTTCGATTTTTGTATCACAATTGTATTTTATTTAAACATAAGACAAAAAACACAAAATATTTACTTAAAGCATAATCCTCAAAAATTAGAGAAATTAGAAATTAGAAAGGGTCCGATGTTCTGCGGGATACCCGCTTGAATAGCCAAAACTGAAAGCTGTGCGTCCCTCGTCTTAATTAAGTTCAGACTATAATGTTCCATGCGAAAATCTGATTGGTGTGAATGCATCCCCGTTTTAAAAAAAAAAAAATGTTTCGCCAGACAAAGTTTAAAAGTTTAAACAATATTATTAACATATTTTTTTATTTTATTCAAATAATAAAACAATCAATATTAAACCATAAAAAATCGCGTTTTTAATACATACTCATAATACATACTAGAAGAATAAATAACCCTATATGACTGACCTGTCTGTCAATATGTCCAGCCTATTACTTCAGCGTGTAGTATACATTATCGTGGACTTCAATCTGGTCAACTCTCATTCGCAGAGGAGTCCCACGGAAGATTGTGAATGTCATCAGGGCAATGTATGACGGTTGTTCTTGTCGTGTAGTGCACCAGGGCAAACTCTCCGAGGCCATCAAACTGAGTGCGGGAGTGCGACAGGGATGTCTAATAATAAATAATAATAATAATATGCTAACTTTTAAAGCGCCGTTTTTGTGATGTAATCACCTCAAGGGCGCATTAAGACGTGTTTTAAATCTTAAAAATCTAAATGTGACCGCTTAAAAAACGATCGGTTTGAAAGTATAGTAGAACAAAGTATAAATGTTTAAATTGGGTATGAAATATGAAAAAGATGGGTTTTCAATTTAGATCTGAAATCTGTCGGATCATTTATGCATCTAAGGTGTGAAGGGAGATTGTTCCAAGCTGATGGACCGGCTACCGCGAACGCTCGATCCCCGAAATTTGTACTGGGGCAACGCTTCGGCTCAACTAATCTTCCTATTGCTGAGGAGTTCGCCGAGCGAAGTGTGGATTTCCGTGAATTTAGGCTGTCCGTTATACAGAGTTCAGATATATAACTTGGTGCCATTCCATGTAGCGCTTTGAAGACTGTCCAGCAGAGTTTATACTGGATTCTTTCTGGACTTTTAAGCCAGTGAAGTTCTTTGAGATGTTGTGTTATATGAGACTTTTTTGGAATGCCTTTAATGAGCCTTGCTGCTGCATTGAACGCAGATTGAAGTTTGTTTATTTGTTGTTTTGGAATGTTTGCATAAATTCCATTACAATAATCAAGTCGTGACACAACGAAGGAATTTACAAGAGTTTTGAAAGTGTCATGGGGAATACTCCTTTTGACGGATTTTAATCGTCTTAGGTGGAAGAAACTAGCGCTGACCGTGTTATTAATTTGGGATTTTAGAGACAGATTTGCGTCAAGATAAACACCAAGAAGCTTTGTGGAGTTTTTGGGAACGATATCATTGTCAGCTGTTGAAATTGAGGAATGATCGATAAGATGTTGGCGCTTTGCGGAAGAAGTCCAGAGAAATTCCGTTTTGGATGGATTTAGTTTAAGTTTGTTTGATGCCATCCATCTGGATATGGCATCAATGCAGTTGACAGTTGTTGACGTAAGATGTTTGGTGTCATCAGGGTTGCAGAAAAAATAAAGTTGCTGATCATCAGCATAGCAATGTGAGAGGAGGCCAAAGGATTCTATTATTTTGGCAACGTCATTTGTAAACATGATAAATAAAAGGGGTCCTAAAACAGAGCCTTGTGGCACACCAGATTGGATATTAGTAAATGAGGATTTTTTACCTGCTAGCTGCACAGCTTGTGAACGATCCGACAGATATGAATTTAGCCAGTCTATGGCATTACCTCTAAAACCATACGTGATCGCTAATCGTTGGATAAGATATGAGTGATCAATTGTGTCAAACGCAGCGCTCATGTCCAGAAGGGAGAGCAGTGCCAATTTGCCCGATTCGTTTGCCAGTACTAAATCTGACATGACTCTAAGCAATCCCGTCTCCGTTGAATGGAAACGTCTGTAGGCGGATTGTAATTTAGACAAAATATTATTTGTCGAAAGGTGATTAGAAATTTGGGAGGCTACAATTTTTTCAAGAACTTTAGAGATGAAAGGTAGATTTGAGACGGGCCGGAAGTTACTAAGATTTTCGGAATCTAGTTGAGGTTTTTTTAATATGGGAGAAACAATAGCTTTCTTGAGCAAAAAGGGGACTTGTCCTGTTAGAAGAGATTTGTTAAAAATTTTGACTAAAAATGGAGCAACATGGTGACAGCATCTCTTGAGAAGCCATGTCGGAATCGGATCAAGCGAACACTGTTTATTAGGTGCGTTTAAGATAAGTTTAATCACTTCTACACGTCACGTCTACTATCACCCCTGCTCTTCATAGTGGTTCTGGAGGATGTGTTGCGCCATTTTTTCGACGGTCCTCGTGGCATTCCATGGATGCGTGATACCCAGTTGGAGGATCTGGATTATGCTGATGACCTCTGTTTGCTTTCGGTAAACCGGGTGGATGCGGAGCGGAAACTTTGTAGACTTCACGAGGAAGCGGCAAAAGTAGGTCTCAAGATTAACATGTCCAAGACAGTAGACCTACGAGTGTCCACAAATGACTCCACCCCAATCTTGCTCCACGGTGTCCCCCTTGTGACCACGACGAGCTTCTGCTACCTCGGTAGTATGATAGCAGGCTCGGGAGGTACGGAGAAGGATGTAGGCAGTAGACTTGACAAGGCAAGGGGAGCTTTCGCTATGCTTCGCCCTGTATGGCGCTCCGGTATCATTTCGAGAAAGCTCAAGCTCCAAGTATTCAGCAGTAACGTTAAAAGCGTACTGTTGTACGGATGTGAGACTTGGAAGTCTACCGCAGACGTTATTGGTAAACTCCAGGTGTTTATAAATAGGTGCCTTCGCTCAATATTCAAAATCTATTGGCTCCAAACAGTGTCAAATGCCGTTCTCTGGACCATGGCAGGCGAAAAGCCAATTGGAGAACAAGTCGCTAGGCGCAAGTGGCAGTGGATCGGTCACACTCTGAGACGGAACCCAGCCTGCATCGCTCAGGGCGCACTAGACTGGTCCCCTATGGGGGAAAGAGAAGGCGAGGCAGACCTAGAGCCACCTGGAGAAGAACCCTGCAGGACGAGGTTAAGGCGGCAGGTCTCACTTGGGACGATGTTAAGCATCAGGCATGCGATAGAGTCGGGTGGAGAAGATTCCTTGAGGCCCTATGCACCACGGAGGTGTGACAGGACAAAAAGAAGAAGAAGAAGAAGAAGAACCTATTATGACGGCATCTTTGGTTTGGCGTCTTTTTTCTTCACTTCGTATTATGTTCTGAAGTCTTACATCGTTATGTGCTTTCAAGACCTCTCCATGGATCGTTATGTTTCGTATAGACATGTTTTCTAAGACATCACACCCTTTTCACCGAGAGAATCATATTAAGTCATATTGTAATCCAGATGATGAAGGTGTAAATCATTCAAAATGTGTCGAGAAAAATAAACTTAAAAGAGAGAAAAAAAACACTGTTTTAATTTTAAATAATAATAACAATCGTGAAAACAGTATCAGTAGATATCTCTTTTTATTATTATTCCCTCAATATTTAGTTGATAATATTTTTGTCACCAGAATCTTTTTTCCCCTGCATCCTCGAAATAGAAATTCGCGCCGTTTTCGGAACATGTCCGCCGGACCGGAAGTTGGCGCCAGGAAAAGAATTTTCTTTTGTTTAAATATCGAACGCGCGCACCTGCTGCGCGTGACAGATGCGCCCTTCCTGTTTTTTAATCGCGTTTTTTTATTAACATAACGGTTCACTCCCCACTATCCGGGAGCGGTTAACCGGTAAGCATGGTAACGAAATATTTAGAATTTAAAAAAAAAACATGAATAATTTTGTTTAAATATTGGTAATTGATCATTTCGTTTCATTTTCATTTCATTTTATATAATTTATTTTAATAAAAATCACAAACATTACAGACATTAATTAAAGATCATTTGCAAATCCATTATAAGAATTTATAAGAGACACATAAACAAAATTAAGCTAAAGAATTAGAAAAAATCATAACATTAGGTCTTACCACTCTATCACGATCGTCACTATCTCAACGACCCTTTCATTATGTATTCTTTCTTCGTCTCCCCGAAGGGGTATGCAGAGAGAATGGAGTGCCACACTTTCTTTTCCTGACATATTTATCTCGCTTCCTCAACATTCATTCTTCGTGGTCATGCACGCGCGTCGATTACTCTGACTCCTCACGTGGCCGACATTCAATATTTGATTATTTTGATTGTGCCCCGTTTCCTGTGTTTCTTGTTCTATTTACATCTTTAACAAATACTTTTTTTACCATTCATTCCATGTGTCCAAACCAACTATGTAACTAACTAACTAACTAACTACATCACGCCATTTCCCCGGAGGGGTAGGCAGAGAGGATGGATCGCCACACTGGCCTATCCTGGCATACCTCTCGGGCTTCCTCTACATTTATACATCGTACCATGCACCCACGTCGATTGTTCCGACTTCGAATGTGGCCGCCTTTTAGTAATTGATTAATTTGGTCATGCCATGTTTTCCTCGGTCGTCCTCGGCTTCTTTTCCCACTCACGCTGCTTGTGTACAACTTTTTAACCATTCTACTCTCATCCATTCGTTTCATATGTCCGAACCATCTCAGGGATCCTTTTTTTAAATTTTATTCATAATGCAGTCATCTGCTTTATATTTCTTTCTTATTCCATCGTTCGGTATTCTAACATACAAAGTTTTCCCGCACATTCTTCTTAGTGATCTCATTTCTACGGCATTTATCCTGCTTTCATCCTTCTTTTGCCAGCTCCAAGCTTCACTTCTATACATACCAACTATGTATGGATTAAAATATGTATTTTAGTTAATATATTCCGTTTCATAGAGCCCAATTACGGGTTAATATACTTCAGCCAAGTATGTTTGAAGATCCACAAACGTCTTAACCTGTTGCTGCTATTAGGTAACTTGTTTACCGCTTTCAATTCGTAGATATTAGTGGATTTGAACGTGAGTATCATACACAACTGAAATATAATACAATACAATTTTCAAATATCCTTTTTATTAACCACAGATTGACAATTCTTAATATTTGAAGAGGTTTCATCAAAAAATTATATAAAATACAATTAGGGGTAAAATAGAGGGATGTCGGGGAGTTTAGAAGGCAGTTATCCAGTAGGCTGCCCGAAGATGTCATATGGAGAAACAAGGACATTAGGACTGACAGCAAGGTACGCATTTATAAGACCTGTGTGCGACCAATCCTCACATATGGCATTGAATCGAGGGCAAACACTGTCAAGACAAAGAGCATGCTCAGGACAAATGAAATGAAAATACCGCGCCAGCAAGACCCTACGTGATCGAGTTAGAAATACAGCAATCTGAGAAATCTGCGAGGTTGAAGATGTGGTCAGATGGGAACGTCAAAGACGGCGATACTGGCATCAACATGTAGAAAGAATGAGCTCAAATAGAATACCACACATAGTTCTCCATGGAACGCCAAACGGACAACGCCGCCCAGGAAGACCCCCGAAACGGTGGAGAGAAAGCTGGAGTTCAGCGTCTCAAGAGGACCCGCCTGAAATAACAGACTCTACCAAAAGTGAAGGAGAATAAGAAGTTTTTAAGAAGGTGGAAAAGATAAACATCTAGGATTTAAGGAATTGAACCCAATTCCCTTGTATCAGAAGGCAAGCGTTGTGTTTCCTAGATCACCAGCCAGATTTAACTTCGTAAAGGCATATAATCTCTTCAACTAAGCGCTTTACTTTTCATGTTATTGTACGAGTAACATTTACGGGATTTCAGCACATTTAATCCATGAATACTCTAAATCTGACAGAATATAATCCCCTTTTATTAAATTCAACCGAGAAAATACACAATCCAAATTAATTTTGTGAGAATGGTCACTTTTGCTCATTTTGAAATTTCCGTCATATGAAATACGTGCTCGGGGTGTCAAAGCGACCGAACTGCGGGAAAATTGAATATATTCGATTAACCGAGTAGAGAAAAATGCGGAAAATATACCCCAAGGTCAGTGCCTACACATATTGTCATTTTACTTTACTGATTGAATACGTGATTTATTTATAATATAATATACTAGAAATAAAACTGCTAAATGTGCATACAATAGAATGTCAAATAAAATATAAGAAGCGAATGAAAGTGTAATAACAAAATAATACAAGGGTAAATAATATATTAATGAAAACGTCTGCCGTCCAGGAGTTTTATTAAATTTTAAAAAGAATGGCATGTTTGTCCTTCTAAGGCATTATCAAAGGGCAAAACTTGTAATTATTTCTAAAATATAATAGAACTTTTGGTTTTTGAATCAAATATTTGCAGACAAATACTGGATTTTACCCATTGCGGAATAATCATTTAAATATTAATTGTATTATTGTATATCAATAGAGACGAATTTGTAAATTGTTTTTGGAAACAGAATATGGTGGTCGAGGCGTTTACAGAACTTATGAGTGTTATTGGTTGACTTAATCAAATGACTGGTCATAAATCCTGTAAACGCCTCGACCACCATATTCTGTTTCCAAAAATAATTTACATCTTCGTCTCTAACGAGATACAATTAATCCTTATATAATAAAATTCCTAGAAGACAGACCTTTTCATTCATATTAATTATTTAATTTGAAGTTTTACATCGTTGTTCAAGAAACATTAAGTAATATAATATATATCATGATTTCTTTACCATCCCTATTATTCATCTTATTGCTTAATCGGGTCGCCTCGGACAAACAGTCCTTCTTCAGTAAAAATACATATAGTATATTAAAATTTAAAAAAATATTATAAAGTTGTTGTTCTTTACATGATCTGACAGATGTAATAAATATTTATTTTAGAACGTTTATGCTTTTGTTATTATAACAAATATTATGATTCAATTAAAAAATTTAAATAATAATTTAAAGTTCTTATTTGGGTTTAGGTCATTACTTACGACAAAGGAAATATATCAAAGATTGAACTTGACGTTAAATTAATTTAATTATTTTTTATTTATTTATATATAGAAAATGTAATAAATAATTAAATAAATTTAACGTCAAGACCAATCTTTGATATAATATTTCCTTTGTTGTAAGTAATTACCCAAACCTCAAAGGGAACTTTAAATTGTTATTTTAAATTTTAAATTGAATCATAATATTTGTTATAACAAAAGCATAAATGTTACAAAACAAATCTTTATAATATTTGTAAGATCATGTAAACAATTTTATAATATTTTTAAAATGCATCTTTATAATATGTATCATTGAAAAAGGACTGGTTGTTCGAAGCATGTCAATGTAATTTTATTGTTTTAGTATAAGTGTTGTATATACAAATTGTATAAAAAAGAAAAATTGAAATAAATATCATTCATATTAATTAAAGTACCTACCTATAAACACAAATATTAAAAATTGAGAAAGACTGAGAAAAACGTGGCAGGATCAAAATGATCAATTATTGAACGTCAGCCACGCAAAGAGTCCGAGAATTCGACGTGCAGGCATGACACTATCTATTAATGCTGAGAAAGCGGAATAAGTATTACAGGAAAAAATAAAATAGTAGTCTATTTTTCTGCCTACACCTTCGGGGAGATAGATAGGTATTTTAAATCATTTGTCAATTTCAGTTTTTAATAATAATATGCAAATAGATAATTTATTTGTCACAGATGTTTTAGGTTAAATGACACATTGGACAAAACTTGTCCGAAAATCCAGCCAATCTTAACAGTTAACCTTAAACCCTTCGAGCCCTACAATTGGGCGGCAAGGGCCAGCGGGGGTCGCAGAGGGTTACAGAGGGTCAGATGGGTTCAGATGTGGATCACATCAAGCTCCATCGACCGACAGGGGTTAAATTTTGATCTGATCAAATGAACCGTTCAACTTATCTTTCGAACAGCTTTTTTGCCGAGAGCAATTAGTTATAAAAAAAGAGAATTAACACTGTCTGGAGATTTATAGATAGAATAAACAAGGGATTAAAGATTTGACCTCCAGTAGCGGCAACGTTTTTTTATGCGGGATCGTGAAATAATATAAAAATAAAGCGTTTGATCACGTCATAGCAAGGTAAAACATATCATTAATAAAACTTCAGAAACTAGATGTGTATTATTTCGTATTGATTTAAAATATAGCGATTGACACAAATTGTTTAATCAAAATAAACAATAACGCCTTTTATGCGCTGACATATTTTTAGGTTCTAAAATTTAACATTAATTGGAAAATAAATCTTCTTCTTCTTCTGCTTTATTTATGACTGTGTCCTGTTATTTCTCGGAGTCTGTTCCTGGGATGCAGATGTCCAACTGTCTCGCTAACTTTTAGGTGGTCTTCCTACAGGGCAATTTCCTGTTGGTACTAGAGTATTAGAGGCTATATTTATCACTCTTTCAAAACATGCTCTTTCCACATGATCTCTCCAGTAGCGTCTTCTCAGTCTTCCCAATCGCACGACATCTTCTACATTGCAGATCTTTCTCTTTTCAGAATATCTTATTCTGTCTCGGAGTATCGTTTCCGCAACAGTTCTTAGGAGACTATTTGTTCTGATGGTGTCAGCTCTCGTTTCTATTCCATATGTCATTATAGGACGGACGCATGTCTTGTAGATTCGAATCATTATAGGACGTACGCATATCTTGTAGATTCGAATAAATCGGCAAATAAATTGGCAAATAAATTGCTTGTTTCTTGAACGATGATGTGAAATTCCTTAAAAAATAATCATAATAATACGACTGAAAAGATTTGTTTTCTATTTGTTTAATTTCATTTAATGGGAATGGCGTGTTTTGCAATTTGGCTTATTTATTTTTTCTTGAACAATGATATAAAACTCTCTATCAATTGATTCATAAAAAAAACGTGTGTCTTCTAGGAGTTTTCTTAAAATTTTATCAAGAAATTACCAAATGTAGACATGTGATAATGCCTTAGAAGGGCGAAACATGTCACTCCATATAAAATTTAAAAAAAGATACTTGAAGACAGACGTTTTCATCGATATTAATTATTATTTGATGATATCCTTTGCAAAGCGAAATATGCCATTCTATAGGAATAAAATAACACTTATAGAAATCATTCGTATATTTCCCGTTACTAAGGCTTTATCAAATATCAATAGAATGAAAATGTCTGTTTTCTTTTATTTGTTGTTATTCTTAAATAATCAAATCAAATCAGTTTATTAACTCAAAGTTTAAGGCATCTTTTAAGTACAGGTAAAATATCATAAAAATATAATACAATAAATATAATACAACAAGTCAATAGTATTTGCCCCCTGAACGTACTTTCACTAACATGAAAGACGTCGATCTCCGAGGAGACCGCGTTCAGCAGACTAATTGCTCTTCCCACCGGTGTCACCAGAGGCAGATTGGTTCCGGCGGCCGGTAGGTAAAACAATCTGTGCTGTCACTGTCGGAGATATCTATTGGGGACAAAAAGACCAACATCCTCCAGTACGGCCGAGTTCTCGAAGTATCCCCTAATTAATCTGAAGAAATGGGATATTAGATGTCCATCTCTTCGAAGCTGTAAGGAATTGGTTCCGAGCATTCCCAGAAAAAATGCCGTGGGATAGAGCCACGGATAGCTACCATTCTCCTTCATGTAGAGATACCTCAGAAATTTTTTCTGAACCTTCTCCAGCATAATGGAATATCTCGCCTCGTGAGGACTCCATATCACAGAACCACTTTCGAGCCTGGTCCGAACCAATGCGTTGTATAGGACTCTGAGCACATTGGGATCCCTGAAAACTCTTCCGGTCCGGACGATGAACCCCAGCATCCTCAGTGCAATGCCACAAATCCTCTAGATATGTGCACAAAAAGTCAGCCTACTCTCATAGATGATTCCGAGATCCTTCATCGTAGATACATGTAGATACATGACATGTTTCGCTTTGCTAAAGCATTATCAAATATTGAAGGTGTCAAAGGCGAAACTTGTCATTACCATAAAATAATACAAAAAACAGATAGATAGATAGATTTTACCGCATTGTCTAAGAAACAATTTATATATTGTGTGAATATTCTGAATGGAACAATTATTCAAGGAATACCAGTGAAAACGCGCGGCTAACAAACCTATTAATTTTAAAATATCGGCAGTTGAAAAAATCGACGTGCGTACATGGGATGCTTTATGAATGTTGTGGAAGCTGGAAAAGATATTAAAACAAGCCGAAGAATCTTTTCTGCTTAAATTTGAAAGGAAGCTGCGTGATAGTTTGTTAGTTATGTAGATGCACATACAATTTGGTTTTGAGTATATAACTGAATCGATTTCCCATAAAACATTATATATTGTCTCATTTACTTGACTGATGACGTCAGTGCGATCCTTTTAGGTCAAAGAAGGAAAGATTGGCTCATAATCTTATACAAAGAATGTAATAAAACAGGATCTAACGAATACATTTACAAGAAGTCTGAAAGGATACTGGAGGTAGGAAGTTGAAGCACCAAAGGATGCTTAAATAAAATTCTTGATGACTTATAATTAAATATTTATTTTATTTATTATTTCATGAACAATTATTTAAAGATATTTTTGTGAATGTATACTTATACTTGTATACGAAATTCTTGATTTTCACCAAAGGGTGGTCAATTCAAATTTAATTGTATCTCAATAGAGACGAAGACGCAAACTGAATATGGATGATCAAGGTGTTTACAGGACTTATGACCTGTCATTGGTTGGGTTAAGCGCACGCTTTATGTAATTACAACATTCCCCATTCCACCCTTGTTATGATCATGCATGACAAATCAACAATGCGTTTATGGGCTACAGCCTTCGCATTGTGTTAATAAGGTAGTTTGCTAAATGCTGAAAATCATTCTCCATAGATGGCGTTAGTGGGTCGGTTGTATAAGTTAATCTTGAATAGATTCATAAGTGCAACCAAATCTACATAGATGGATAATTGAAACTGACACGTGAAGATAGGTATGGATTTTGAAGTATATATACATCTTCCAAAAATTTGTCATGCATGATCATAACAAAGGTGGAATGGGGAATGTTGTAATTACATAAAGCGTGCGCTTAACCCAACCAATGACAGGTCATAAGTCCTGTAAACACCTTGATCATCCATATTCAGTTTGCGTCTTCGTCTCTATTGAGATACAATTAAATTTGAATTATTTAAAGCTCCCTATTACAAAATTAATAAGAGTGAAAACGTTTACTTAAAGTTTCATTATAGCTCGATTTTCTATTTTTTGTGGCGTTATGTTGGTACTCATGTCTTTCACTTATGCCGACAAGTTCAGCCATTTTGAATATTCAGTTAATTTTTGAGAGCTGCTTTACTTTCACGTGTTTTGGTTCCTCTTAGATTCCATTCCAAAAAATGGGTCAAAGGATCTGGATCAAATTTTGAGTGAAAAACAAAATTAAGTGCGTGGACGCATTCCGAACTCATATTATGATAATTGTGTCGATGTAAATATACCAAGAAATTAAGGAAAATCAGATAAATTTTCCCTTGTTTTTGTAAAATTAATACTCTGATATAATTAAAGAATAAAAACCATGCCTTAGATATTTCTTCAAGCCTACGATGCCCCAGTTCTAAGCCCTCCTCCAAAGTAGATTTATTTCAAATACTTGGTATAATTTTCCACACCTCGTATTTTCCAGAGAAAGATTACAAATAGCAAAACGTAGGAAATCTAATAAAAGCAATTTGGATTATTGATACGAATAAAATAATGTTTTGATATATTGGCTTTCATTTAAGTAAGAGAGTTTATGTATATATTTGTTAAATAAAATAAAAACTAACCCGATATGTGAAGTATTTGTAATTTAAAATAATTGTAGCATTTGTTTATTTTTACATTCATATAATCAGAGCTTTGCATTGTTTTTGATTCACATGTCTCGCCTTACTAAGGCATTGTCAAAAACATGATTTATCATTGCAAAGTATGTAACTCCCACGAAATGCAGTTTCATCAATATATTATATATTTTTAAACTTATTGAAAGATAAGGCATTAATACTGTGGAATTCCATAGTAATCTGCTTTGAGAATTAAAAAAACATTGTTTAAACCACTTTTTAATAGAAAAATGTTAAAATACACGACATGTTTCAGAGGATACCTCTATTTTCAGGTGTAAAAATATAACAAAAACTAAATAAAGAAAGACTAATAAAAAAATTAATAACACAATAAGTTTTTTCATTGTTTAGTTTTTTGTTATATACTATAATATATTTACACCTGAAGATGGAGGTCTTCTCCGAAGTATGTCATGATATTTAATAGTGGAAAATAACCAACGGTATTTTTTCAATTCTAATGTGTAATGGAATTTCACAGTGTTAATGCCTTAATTTAAAAAAGTGTTTAATTCAATTTTTATTTTCACAACACTTTATTTCACTTTTCATAGGTATATTTCGGTTATGGAACAACCTTTATCGGTGCAAAAAATTTGATTACAGGTTTTCAAACTGTTACATAAACAAATGTCTATTTATTTCCATTTTTTTATACACTTTGTATGTACAACACTTATATTAAAAAAAATTAAATTATGTAGACATGTTTCGAACAAACAGTCCTTCTTCAGTAAAGAACCGTATTTATAAAAACATTACAACATTGTTGTTGTTTACATGATCTGACATATTTTATATATATAAAATCTGTCAGATCATGTAAACAATAACAATTTTATAATATTTTTATATATATATATATTTTTTTTTTTTTTTTTTTTTTTTTTTTGTATACAACAGGTTTTTATGACCCTATTACTGTATACAATTTACATAAATTTTGCATGCATTTTACATACATTTTAAAATAAAACAATTAAAATAAAATAAAACAATATTTAACAGTTGTGGTATGTACCTATATGTTCCTTAAAGGACATATAGGTCATTTGGAAAATGTCCACATCGACTGACACCTCGTTCAAGAGCACCATACCCCGAGTCATTGTATGCTGCGCCAAGACATTTGTCCTGCTATGCGGTATGCACAACAGATCGTGTCTTCTAGCGCGAGCATACCTGTCCGGTGCATTGAGACCATAACACTCTAAGAGGTATGGGCTATCAATGAGGTTACGGAGTATTTTAAATCCTAAGATCATCAATGTACCCTTTCTTCTTGATTCGAGACTGCGGTACTCTGTGTTAATCAATAGATCATTGTGGTGCATAAACCTCGGATATACCCCATTCATCCGCATGTAGAGGTATCTCAGAATTTTTTTCTGGATTTGTTCTAATACCTCCACATACTTGTGCTGGTATGGAGACCATACACCACTCGCGTATTCTAATTTTGATCTATATGTATCTTATATGTATCTTTATAATATTATTTATATGTATCTTTATATGTATCTTTATAACTTTATTATATGTATCTTTACTGAAGAAGGACTGTTTATCCGAAACATGTCTATTTAATTTAATTTTTTTAATACAAGTGTTGTACATACAAAGTGAATAAAAAAGAAAAAGAGAAATAAACCATCATAACAACACAAAGTATGGCGTATATAGAAGAAATTTCAGTTTGTTTTCATAACTCTGCCGAAGCTCCGGCTCTATAAAAACCAAATAAAAAAATGTGTTTTAAATCTTCATCATAAATTAAGTACCTATTTTATACGACCTGATACTATTATTTAATATACTATATTTTAATTGAAATGTTAGAGAAAAAACTTTTTTGCTAATACCTTGTTTTTTGACCAAAGATACTTTGACAATCACACTGCCATTACCGGGAATCGAACACGGGATTTTTAGTGTGTTGCAGTCCCACTCTGCCACGAAGGTCATTATCTTGAATTTCGTCATCTTGGTATAAAAACAAAAACAATCTGTTTTTCAAGTAAAGAATACTTATTTAAAAATAAGTATTAAAAGGCCTTATTGTTGATGTTGTTTTTCATTTTGTTCTGATTAATTCTATACCATGGTTACGGCTTTACTGGGGTTTGTATATTAGAAGACAAAATGTGATTTATGTGACATATATGGTATTAACCTTTAAACGGCCATGCGCCGCGGGCAATAAAGGTGGCCCACTGCCTAAGCAAATATGTATTTGCGCGACTTGCCAACTACGCGTAGCTGTTATAAAATAATTATGTCTCTAAATTTAGTCATCCAATTTAGTTAAAATAAAGAAAATCATCGAAATGAAATATTGATTATAATTTACAAAAGCTTTATTAAATTTTTTTACATTTTATGTAATGAAACATTAAAGTTAAATAATAAAAACATAATTGATTTTTATTTTTATTTTTATTCGTATGCCAAATTTTAAAACATTTGTTTATGCATAAACCTGTTTATAGACAGAAGATTGTGTGTTTTATTAGGCGGACCGTAATAAAACAAAGCATATTCTAAGAGTTGACCTTTTAACGCAGGTATAAACACTAATAATATGTATTTTTTGTTTCTTGAACAATGATGTAAAACTCCATATTAAATTAATAATAAGTATGTAAAAACGATAGTTTTCAAGAAGTTTTATTATAATGTTTATGTATGACATGTTTCGCCCTTCTAAGGCATTATCAAATCACATTTGATAATGCCTTAGAAGGGCTAAACATGTTATACATAAACATTACAATAAAACTCCTTGAAAACTATCGTTTTTTCATACATATTGATAATCCGTTAGTCCTGGCGCTCTGTAGCTGCCGGACGTTTTTTCAAATAGCTCCCCATTTAAATAAAATTTTGAGGGTCTGAGTACTCCATTTGCGTCTATTTAACATCTATTATCACCTTTTAATGAATCAAACAAATCTGTGTATCCAAAATTAATTATTTACGTATAGTTTCAGTGAAAAGAACAAATTAAGTTGAAATACGTGAAAGTTTTAAATATAAAGTGCATCGTGTAAACGTCTCTAAACGGCTATTTCCGAGTCGAGACCTCAAAGATGGTTGCCACTTATGTGTCCGAGCGTCCGAGTGTCCAGTGAATTGTGTGAAGTGCAACAGGATGATTTATGAGGGAACGCCCAAATTCTTGGAAATAATTTGTGAACTTTTACTATGTGCCAAAACATTAAGATTGATAAAACAGAGCATCTTCTACAGCGCCCTTGAGATGAGCAATTCATAAAAATGGCGCTTTATAAATTATCCAATTTATTATTATATTATTATTATTATTATTTATTAATATTATGCTTCACGACAAAAATATTTATCGGAACCGAAAATAAAATTATGGATCAATATCCCAAAGACGTTATTTACGTTAGATAATATTCATATTTTAAATACTATTGTAATGAATCATTGAAATCCGATAGCAAAATGCATCAGTAACATCGGTCCCGTACGGGACTGTTGGGTCGGAACGAGGCAAATCTGTGGTCCCGTACGGGACCACTGGGCATCTAAAGGTTAAATATTGTTTCTTGTTAACTAGTGGGCTTTTAGCAAGATAGATTGAGTTGTAAATTAACTATTGATTTTTGTTACTGTCTTCTCATATTACTATGATAAGACATGCGATAGCATAAAATAAGGGCATATAAAACAATTTTACAATAAAATATTTTATTATCATAAGGTTATATATCAAATGTATAAAATATCTCGCGTTATAACTACAAAAACAAACCAACACGCTGTTCCCCCGGAAGGGTGATCGTGACACAACTCTCTAGCTTCCTTCACTTTCATATAGCGAGTCATACACGCACGTCGATTCTTCCAACTTTTCATATATTTAATATTTGATTAATTTTATCCAACGGCATTTCTCTTGGGTATGCTGGGGTATAACTCAAGTAAGGATTACTGTCAACAAATTTTTTCAAACTGATTCGGGGCTCTATTGAGAACCCCTATGTTCTGGAGCAAATAGGTCTTTTTGTTCCTGATAACTACCTGCGACAACGCCGACATAAATTGTTCTTTACTCCGTCACGCAGAACCAACCTGCCTTTGTTGTTGCCAGTAGGAAGGGCAATTCGGACGTTGAATCTAATCATCTCGGATTTGGACATTTTCAGTGTCAGTGAGGCAGTATTCATAAAAAAAATATTGCAAATTCTGGAAAGAGTTGCCTCACTGACGTCGACATATTTTGATTCCTTCTGATATGCATGATTTTTTTGGTCTCATGTTGTTTTGTTTTATTTTATCTTTGTAATACCGTTTTGTGTCCAAATGAGTTGCCTAAATGTTTTATCGTTTGTAATGTCTCATTTGTGTTTATTGTGTATATAAATAAATAAATAAATCATGTTCTTCTTCTAATTTAAGTGCCCTGTAGGGTCCCCCCAATGTTGGCGATCACCTCGGCAAACCTGTCTCTCTCCTGCGCCGCTCGGAACAGATCCTCCACACTTCGGATGCCGGTCTACTCCATCATCAGATCATCAGATGTGAAATTTTCCGAACCTTGATAGTTGACAACAGCTCCCTGTCAACTCTAGCTCGCCTCAGGACTTCAGTATTGGTAACTATGTCTGTCCAAGGAATTCTGAGAATTCGGCGATAGAGCCATATTTCAAATGCTTCCAGTCTGTTCATTGAGTTGACTTAAATCATGATAATGATAATGATGATGTTTTTTTTATTAACTCCTTCTACTCGTTGTCTTTATTTTCACAGCGTCTGATTTCACCAGGCTCGCTGGCATCGATCGACTGGACCAGCTAAAAATGTTATATTTAAATATTAATTAAAATGAACTTCCATCTAAAGTTTTCAGTAAAATCGTTTGATTAAGCTCAGTTTACCTCGGTCTCCCACGATTCCGTAATCTATTCACATCGTAAACGTATACTTTTTAACTAACTAACTAACTAACTAACCATCACGCTGTCTCCCCGAAAGGGTTGGCAGAATGAATGGACTGCCACATTTTAACCGATGCGGCACTCCATCCTTCTCTTTTCGCCCCCGCGAGAGACGCGGTGTGATGGGTTGCGAACCTCATCGCCACTAATAAGCATCTCCAGCGCACACTTCGATTGTTCAACATCTACATAATAAATCAAAAACAAATTATATAAAATACAATGATATAAAATAAAATAACACAATAAAAATAATTTAACACAATAATGTTCTTTTTAGATGGTGCACATATTGTCTATTTAATTTATGTTCCACGTATCCACCGTTTTTTTAATAGGCTGTAATTAAGCACTTAAAACTAACTAACACCAGCAAGAAATTTAAAATGATACTGAAGAAATTATTTTAATTGTCATAGGAACAAATGAAAAAATATTTTTACATCTGTCAAAATTCTTTATATAAACGAAAAAAACTTGTATAAACGTATTACGTGTCTCAATCAACTATTATAAAGGGCGGCAACAATCTAATTGACCAAACAATTCACTTATACATGAAACATCTCCAAATTTACGGGAGCACCACATGAACCAAACAAAATTTTCAAAATCAGAACCAGTATATATTTTTAAAGACAATTTTTCATTAATGCGTTTCATGTGACAAAACCATACGTAATATCAGTATTTGAAACTCTTGAAAAAAAAAACGATTATACATAATATTGTCGGGGTTAAATGCATAACCCAGATAAACATATTTCACGAAGAAATATATTACACGAATAAACACAAAAACGCTGACCCAAGATCTAATTATCAAATTTGATGATTCGTGGGCCCCGAATTCTTCAAGTTGGTCACTAGGTCAGGTCATCGAATCAGGCCATCAGATGACGAAACCAAAGCATATAAAAGCAGTACTCCCGAGCACCCAAAACAAGCAGTCCACTCTAAACGTCGGTCAACTCTAAACGGCAGCCAGTATCGCGATCTCGAAGAGGCACGAGTCTCCACTACCCAGTCTACGTACGAGAAACCTCCGACGACTCCTCGCTCCAGCCACTCGACGATACCGCCCAGCGAGCCCTCATCCTCTACGACTCACCACCGGACTCCGCCCCGCTGCCATCGACATCCAGCCACGCTCCATCACGAGTATATCATACGTTTACGTGTAATTACCTACTTGTGATCCGCAATAAACGCTGAAACCTCCGCCGTCTTTCAACACCACCACAAATCCCCACAATATAAATGATTTAAAGAGTACTTAGAAATACGCTTATTGGTTTTGAGATGAAAATCGTTTGTTTCGTTCTTAATTATTTTGCGAAAAATTCATAGAATTTTATTGGTACAGTGCCGAGATAGGCGCGATATATAGATTTCTATATTAAAATTCTAAGAAATGATATCTCGTCTGTTTCTCTTATTATTTTTCCTCGAGTAAGCAATTAGCCATGAGCCGTAAATTCAGAAGCTTCTTGTAGATACCAGGTAAGCACGAGCGAGAGGAGTGATTTATCTTAGAGACAAAGCAGCTAAGGAAGATAGGTAGAATGTGTTAGAAATTCATATAAATTTATTTACATATACCAGGAACGCAGTACTACCAGGAGGTTGTTGTTGGGAGATTACGCGTTTACATTTTCTTGTCAGTTTGTTGTTAGCTCTACGCGAGGAAACACCAACCGTGATTTTTAGGCTGGCTGCACAATTTCAACATTGTTTTAAACAGCTCTTGTAAGGCGAAACGTTGGAATAAATAATGTGAAGATATATCGCACCGTGAATGTAAAACCGAATTAAGTGCAAATATACATTTTGGAGATATGGGAGTTTAAAGGTTTCATATTGGTGGGAAAAACTGTTTTTTTTAAATAAACCAATGATTTTTAGTTTATAGTAATATACCTATAAACCGAAAATCATTGGTTTATTTAAAAAAAAAAAAATTCCAAGCAATATGAAACCTTTAAACTCCTATATCTCCAAAATTCGGTTTTACACTCACGGTGCGATATGGGAAATATCTGATATACTTTGGAAATTACTAAAACATTGTTTAAACTACTTTTTAATAAAAAAATATTAAAATACACGACATGTTTCGGAGGATACCTCCATCTCCAGGTGTAAAATATAACAAAATAATTAAAATAATTCAAATTTAAAAATTAACCTAGGCTATTTGTTATAAGTAGGTTATAAATTCATATTAAACATTTTGTTAAAAATAAACATTTTGTTTAAAATATAAAAATTGTTTAAAATGAACATTTTGTTAAAAGTAAACATTTTTATAAAAATAAACATTCAGTTGTAAATAAACATTTTGTCGACATGCGTGTATGACTCGTTGTATGAATGTGGAGGAAGCTAGAGAGGTTTGCCAGGATAGATTAGTGTGGCGGTCCATTCTCTCTGCCTACCCCTGCGGGGAAACGGCGTGATGGTTTGTTTGTTTGTCAAAATAAACATTTAGTTTTGGATAACCTTCTTCAGTGATACGTATTATAAAAATACATATGAGTATTTTCAATATTATAAAATTGTTTACATGATCTGACAGATATTATACAGATTTTTATTAATATTATTGATTATTACATTATTTTTACAAAACTGACCGCATTCAGGGAAAAGTTCTTTAAATTTTAATTTTGTATATAGATGCGAACTGCGGAGAACAGAAGGGATTGAAGGCATTTTGTTTAATAAATCTTTATAACATCCGTCAGATCATGTAAACACTTTTATAATCTAATATTAATAGATGGCGCTCGTGTAGATTGAACTAAAAAAGGTGAACTGTGGTGTTACATTGTAGCATATATACATCTTCCAAAAATTTGTCATAATGGTGGTCGTAAGAAGGGCGTAATGGGGAATGTTGTATTACATAAAACGTGCGCTTAACCCAACCAATGACAGGTCATAAGTCCTGTAAACGCATTGAACACCATATTCTATTTGCAATTTGCATCTTCGTCTATATTGAGATACAATTAATCCTTAAAATGATAACCCGCAATGGGTTAAATCCAGTATTCGTCTACAAGTATTTGTATACATTCAAAATGTTAAATAAAATGATATTTTAAATTTGTATCTTAATAATATGTATTACTGAAGAAAGACTGGTTGTCCGAAACATGTCTATGTAATTATTTATGTAAGTGTTGTATATTCAAAGTATATAAAAAAGACAAAGAGAAATGAAAATCAATTTATCTGTTTTTTCAACTCGTATATAAATTCGTTTTATATTAAATGTTTAACTTGGAAACACTGTTATTCGTATGTACGACAACTTTGTCGCAACAGTTGTTAGCTGTTTTGGAAAACTACGAGTATGATGGCATCATCGGATGTTACAAACAACTAATTCGAGGTAACGTGTTGTTTGTAACACCTGATGATGCCAAAATAGGTAGCCGAAACAACTGTCGCGACAAAGACATATAAATTAAATTGTGATACGTAAAAATAATTTTTTTACAAATTTAAACATTATATAATGTTGAAGTCACAGGAATTGTTTCAGGCAAAAGAAGTAGAGGTAGATCTCCTGTTAGGTGGTGTGACTGGATTAAGGAGATAAAGGGGGGGTGGAAACCTCTACTCGGCGGTGCGGACTGCGGAGAACAGAAGGGATTGGAGGCATTTTGTTTTAGCCACGGGCAGTTCCATAGATTACGACCCTTAGTAGTGAGGAAACGAAGAAAGAATAATAATGTTAAAGTAGAGTTTCAGCCAAAACAATGAATTATCATACATATTTTTTTGTATACAACAGGGCGTTTGAACCCAATTACTGTATACAATTTGTTTTTTTATAATATATATTTTCCATAATTAATACGAATGAAAACATCAGTTTTCTTGAAGTTTTATTATATTTTATGGGAATTTTTACGTTTCCAAAACATCTTAACAGCCCTACCTTTGGGTTATTTTCCGAGAAACGTGTAAAAAATCTGTTTTTTTTTATTAATGAAATTTAATTATATTTTAATTTTTTTTTTTAAATTACGATACGTCAAATACTTGGCCTCACTTTGTTAAACTATCATATTTATGAAGACTTGTACTCAAGTGTTGTTGGCACACGCGCGTATCCCTAACAGTTTGTACATTTAAGGTACATGACTTTTTCTCAAGCGCGTACGTTATACAGGATAGCGCAGAATGGTACAGTCAAAGTGAACGTATCATGTAAGTTCCGTCATCAGGTGTAAAAATATAATAAAAACTAAACAATAAAAGACTTATTTAAAAACGCATTTAAACATGTCGTGTTTTTTTAAATATTTTTTTATTAATTAGTGGATTAAAATTAGTTATTTTCAATTTCCTAAGTATATTACTATGGAATTCCACAGTGTTAATGGCTTAGCGTTCAATAATTTAATCAATATGAATGAAATTATCTGCTATCTAGATGTTATATTATAATATATTGGTATTATATATTTATTGTTTCTTGAATACTATACTCTGTGTATGATAGAGTGCCGAATGAAAATATAAGAAGTGGATGCGGTGCGAATGATGGTGTCATGAACCAAATAATGAAAGGATCATTCAGATGGTTTGGACATATTAAAAGAATGAATGAAGAAAGAATGGTAAAAAAATTATATGTTAATGATGTAAATGGAACCAGAAATAGAGGAAGACCGAGGAAAACGTGGCACGATCAAATAAATCAAATATTGAATGTCGGCCATGTGAGGAGTCAGAGAAATCGACGCGCGTGCATGACACGATCTATGAATGTTGAGGAATCAAGAGAAATATGTCAGGAAAGAAAAGTGTGGCAGTCCATTCTTTCTGCCTACCCCTTCGGGGAGACGGCGTAATGGTTAGTTAGTTAGCTAGTTTTGTTTCTTGAACAATGTTGAAGTGTTTTACTGTACGGCTGCGAGACTTGTTGTCTGGGCGAATGAGAGCGTAAAAGGCTGGAGGCATTTGAGATGTGAACCTACCGACGAGTTGCCCACGTTTCATGGAGCGCCCACATTTCAAAGAAGTTCTCAGCAGAGTTGAAGAGAGTAGACACGTGTTGAACACCATAGCGGAGAGGCGCGTAAGATGGATTGGTCATGTGTTGCGACACGAATGTTTCCTGCATGATGTGTTGGAGGGAATGGTCGAGGGATCGATTGGCATAGGACGACCTCGCCAAGAGTACCTAGACCAGATTTACCGAGATATGGGCTTCACCTCTTATGCGGAGTGGAAGAGGAGATGCGTCGCCTTGCTGCAGACCAATCGCTAGATTGATACCGGAGAGAGAACAATGTTGTAAAACTCCATATTAAATAATTAATACGAATGAAATCGTCAGTTTTCTGGAAATTTTATTACCATGTATATTTTATGGAAATGACACGGGAAGAGATCTCATTTCTACTACGTATCTACTATTTTCATCCTTCTTTGATAGAAGGATGAAAGTAGAATAAATGCAGTAGAAATGAGATCTCTAAGACGAATTTGGGGCAAATCTGTATATGATAGAGTGACAAATTCAAGTATAAGAAGTGAACGTGGTGCGAATGAAAGTGTAATGAACAAAATAAGGAAAGGGTCATTAAGATGGTTTGGTCACATGGAAAGAATAAGTGAAGACAGAATGGTAAAGAAAGTTTATTTAAGCGGCGTGAACGGAGCTGGAAATAGATGAAGGCCGAGGAAAGCGTGGCACGACCAAATCAATCAAATATTGAATGTCGGTCACGTGAGAAGTCGGAAAAATCGACGTGCGCGCATGACAAGATGTATGAATGTAGAGGAAATCGAGAGAAGTATGTCAGGACAGAACAGTGTGGCGTTACATTTTTTTGCCTACTCCTCCGGGGAGACGGCGTGATGGTAAGTTAAGTTTTAAGTCATCCTTCGTTTGTCAGTTTCATGTTTCACTTCCATGCATAAAAAAAAAAAAATAGCGTACAATTTTTTTGTAAACGCACTGTAACTCAGACTATTGCGAATATTCTCCTGCAAATGAACGGATTCTACTACCAGGGGAGCAGGTTATGCAGGAGAAATCTTATTCCTCTTATCCTACCGCCTCCCAGCGTCTGGTGGAATACAAATGACCTGTATTTGCTCTGCTCTCCGGGTAATGCAAGTACTGTGTACAAGCGTTCTCCGGGGATTTTTTTTACCTTTAAAGGGTCTTATGTATTTTGTAGTTTACAGAAAAAATACGGTCATGATGTCACTGGAGTCAGCATAAGGGAATATTAATACAAATGAAAACGTCTGTTTTATTATTAGATTGAGTGATAAACAATTTCATATTCTGGTAGACAGTCTCTATTGTTTAAATAAAAAATCAGTGAGTCACCCGACAAGGGGATTTTTGTTTTCACTAGTGTCTTTTAAGTCATTCGACAACTATTTTGTGTGGTGAACATTACAGTAGTGTTTTTCCGAACCCTTAAAATGGA
The DNA here is from genome assembly GCA_022606425.2 of Lepidostoma basale. Classification (NCBI taxonomy): domain Eukaryota; kingdom Metazoa; phylum Arthropoda; class Insecta; order Trichoptera; family Lepidostomatidae; genus Lepidostoma; species Lepidostoma basale. Next base: position 238,388 of record JAHDVF020000264.1, on the reverse strand, counting down.
GAATCAAAATGTGGATATTCATGTGATGCTTTGGGAATTCAAACTATTCACAAGTGGTGCGACAGCTGAAAATATTTATTAATAATAAGAAGATAAAAAAGACGAAGAAGAAGAAGAAGAAGAGGAAGAAGATGAAGAATAAGAATAAGAAGAAGAAGAAGAAGAAGAAGAATAAAAAAAGGGGAAGAATAGGAAAAAGAGGAAGAAGAGGAAGGCGAGGAAGAAGAGGAGAAGAGTGAGAAGAGGAAGAGGAGGAAGAAGAGGAATAAGAGGAAGAAGAGGAAGAAGAGGAAGAAGAGGAAGAAGAGGAAGAAGAGGAAGAAGAGGAAGAAGAGGAAGAAGAGGAAGAAGAGGAAGAAGAGGAAGAAGAGAAAGTAGAGGACTAAGAGGAAGAAGAGGAAGAAGAAGAAGAAGAACAATAACAACAACAAAAAAAACATGTTTTAATAAATAACGAGAACACAGAAGGGGTCCCCACCACATATCCGGGGCTGTTATAGGACGTAGCGGCGCCCTTTTTCACCCCTGCTCGTCCACTTCTAAGGCCTGTCTCCGTTCATTCAGGGACACCAACAACAACAACAACAAAAATATCAATAAAAACCACAACAACAACTACATGTATTGTATAGGGAGCTATGATTCTTTGGGACCGCTGGATGCCCTCAAAAGCTTCTGTATGGACTATCGCCCCCCTTCAGGACTAACTTTGGGAACCTGTTATTTAGAGTATGTTAACATCCCGTAAAGTTCGTGTATCAATAGTAACAACTACAATGCAACATCCATCCAAAGTTCGGGCTGATCAGGGCTTCTCTCAATTAGCGTTACAGGTTTTACTCAGTCGGATGCAATTTCCGCAAATCGTGACTTGACTCAAATCTAACCTGTGGTTGTGGCTAGATACCAACATATACGTCATCAGGGTTTGGTTTTTAAATACAGTCGAAACTTTTTATGAGGCAGATGATTGCATCCTAAATAAAATGAAAAAAAACGGATCACTCAAATGGTTTGAACATTAAACAACATTTTAAATAAAAAAATCAAAAATAAATACGAGTTGTGTCTTTTTTATATACTTTGTATATATAATGCAACACTTACATTAAAAAACTTCAAATTACATAGACGTTTTTTGGACAACCAGTCCTACTAATATAATAATAATAAATTGGATGATTTATAGAGCGCCATTTTTATGAATTTATCATCTCAAGGGCGCTGTAGTTCCATTTTATGAACTAGTTGAAGGTAAACATTTTAGTTAAAATGAAAATTTTGGTTCAGAATAAAAATTTTGTTAAAGTAAACATTTGGTTAAAAATATAAAAATTGTTTAAAATGAACATTTTGTTAAAAGTAAACATTTTTGTAAAAATAAACATTCAGTTGTAAATAAACATTTTGTCGACGTGAGTGTATGACTCGTTGTATGAATGTGGAGGAAGCAAGAGAGGTATGTCAGGATAGAGTAGTGTGGCAGTCCATTCTCTCTGCCTACCCGTGAGGGGGAACGGCGTGATGGTTTGTTTGTTTGTTTGTCAAAATAAACATTTAGTTTTGGATAACCTTCTACGTAACATAACGTTTTGGATACATGAATTATTTAACAAATATAAAGATAACTAGTAAATTTTAACTGTGCCAATATCCTTTCATTTCTTGTATGTATAATTGTCCCTTCTAATCACCGTTTTTTCCCACCTTTTTTTTATTTTTTGTAAAAATTGTCAACAGATTTCGCATACTTAATTTTAAGTAAAAAATAGTAAGTCTTTTCATTTGTAACTTTAGTTTATTGTAACACCTGATGTTGCCAACATCGGTTGGCGAAACATCACGCCGTTTCCCCGGAAGGGTAACCGCCATATCGTTCTGCCCGACATACCTCAATTGATTCTTCCTCATTCATACATCGTAACATGCACGCTCGTCGATTTTTCCGACTTCGAATGTGGTGCCTTTCAGTATTTGATTAATCTGGTCATGCCATGCTTTCCTTGGTCTTCCACGACTTCTCTTTCCACTCGCTCGTATAAAACATTTTGACCATTTTTCTTTCGTCCATTCGTTCCATATGTCCAAACCATTTGAGGGATCATTTTTTAATTTTACTTATGATGCAATCATCTGCCTTACTTTTCTTCGTTATTTTGTCGTTCAGTATTCTATCATATTTCATTTTCCCGCACACTATTCTCAATGATCTCATATCTATGGCATTTATCCTACTTTCATCTTTTTTTGAGAGTTCCAAGCTTTATTTCCATACATTTGTTAAATACAAAGTATATACAAATAGCAACAATTAACATCCGCACCACAAAGTAATTATTAAGCGGATAAGAAATTATTTAACGGAAATCTCTCGATGGAGGTTAATTTTAAATAATAATTAAATAAAGCGATGTTTTTTGTGTCTGTCCATGCCAGCAAGCCTGGCGAAACCGGTCGGTGTCGAAATAAAGACGAACGTGGAAGGAGTTATGCAAAAAAAATAACATAATTTTATTTAATTATTATTTACGATATTACTATTAAAAATATGTAAAATTCGCAAAGTTGTAAAGAAAAATTTCCCATTGAATATAATAAATTGTGAAAATATATAAAATGTACCTTAACACTGAAGCATTAATTTAAGCTTTGAATAAGGTTTACTGATTGAAGTACGTGACTTGGAATACTTACAAATGCCCCAGATTTTCTTTTTCGTACCTAAAAAGTACCATACTAATATTGAGAACGTAGATGAAGCCAACAAATTGATGATTCTTAATAATTTTGACAATAGAAAATACGCCTGGCCCTGTTTAATCCACCTTTTGAAAATAATTAATCAAAAAAGATCCTGGAAAATTGCGCACGGTATTTTGGCTTTAATTTTTTAGTTACAAAATGATGAAAATACTGATGTAAAATCAATATATTATGAGCTTACCAATATTTATAGGTAAGTTTTAATTTTATATTCTTCATGGCTTAGTCATAAGCCTGTGTTCTGCCAGTTGGTATTTATGGTCTTGAAACTATAACAATGTCCAAACAGAGTGCCGAGAGACCCAAAGAGCCATGGAAAGATTGTTAGGAATAAGCTTAAGAGATAGAGTCGGTGAGATAAAAAACAAAGGTCACTGACATCATCCACCGGGTTGCGACTCTAAAATGGCGATGGGCAGGTCACGTAGTCAGAAGCTCAGACGAAAAATGGACTAGAAGATTGCTGACTTGGAGACCGTGAATGGCAAAGTGCAGAGTGACCGCAACTACGGTGGAAGGATGAACTGAACAAACTTGTCAAAATAACTTGGATGCAGTCTGCACAAGACAGAGTGACGCGGAAGCGAATGGAGGAGACCTTTGTCCAGGAGTGGTCGGAAATAGGTTTAAGATTTTCTTCAAGTGCCCTGTCGGGTCCTCCCAACGTCGGCGATCACCTCGGCGAACCTGTCCCTGTCCTGCGCCCTCACGTTTCGCAGCCAGGACATTTGTCTCCTACCGGGCCCTAGGCGTCCCTCAACTTTCCCCTCCAATATCAGTTGGAGAAGGTGGTACTTTTCCCCACGCAGCATATGACCCAGATGTAAAATCTTTCGAACCTTGATAGTTGATAACAGTTCCCAGTCAACTATAGCTCGCCGCCCCAGGACTTCGGTATTGATAGCCATGTTTGTCCAGGGAACTCTGAGTATTTGGCGATGGAGCCACGTTTCAAATGTTTCCAGTCTGCTCATTAAGTGAAGTTTCAAGGTCCACGTTTCACATTCTTTCAATAAAACAGACCACACATTGCATTTGATCATTCTCTGGCGGAGTTTCAAGAGTGAAAAAAAATGTGATATACGAGTAGTAACAGTATTAGAACGGTTTTATATTTGAGTCATGTCTAATGGGAGAAAATTACCACTTCCTTTGACTGTAAATAGGGGGACATCGAGGACTTGGTTGAAGGCAGCTGTCCAGGCTGCGGAACATCAAAGAGTGGACAGGAATTACAAGAGTTCAGAACCTGTTCCAAGTGCCTTTGCTGCAGTGATCGCCAACGTTGGGGGGACCTGACACGGCACCGAAAGAAGAGGAAGATAACAGTGTTGTAAATTTATCAGTTAATATTTAGTTATATATTCCATACAAAATTTTGCTTGTCATAACATAAATAGAGTTTATTTAAAGAAAACAAAAGCAGTAGAATTTGATTGTGAAATATTAAGCCAATTAGCTTTTGACTTTTGAAAACGGAACGAGTAAAAGATAAAAACTTATCCTAAAAAAAATATATTTATGTAATTAATTTGTGCTACCCATTTTGGATAATTAGGGACAAAATTATGGATCCTTTGTACGGTAATTATTGTGCTGAAATTTTATTCAGCAAAGAAAAATAGTACAGGAGGGAGTATAATAATCTTACAGTATGCAAAATACATTCATTTGAGATAAATTTGAGGCGTTAACAGTGTGGAATTCTGTAATGTCGATTTTTTTATGCAATCAAAACACTTTTTTTTCCACTTGTGAGTTTATTTTTATCAACAAGTTTCGAAGGCTTACACTTGTGGTAAGGGATATTGAAAGAAGGGTTGGGGCAGGCAACAAAGTGAATGGTGTACTTAAAGTTGTCATAGATCCAAAAAAGCTAAATAATAATAATAATATGCTGACTTTTAAAGCGCCGTTTTTGTGATATAATCACTTAAAGGGCGCATTAAGACGTGTTTTAAATCTAAAAATCGACATGTGAACGCTGCATCTGATTTTCGCGATCGGTTAAAAATTATAGTAGAACAAAGTATAAATGTTGAAATATGAAAAATATGAGTTTTCAGTTTAGATCTGAAATCTGTCGGCTAAAATGGCAGTGATTGGCAATGGCCGATCCATCTTGCACGCCTTTCGGAAAAAGTCCTGAGCAGGTGCCTTCCTCTTTCGATTCTTTGAAGAACCTCCTTATTCGTGATGTGGTCTCTCCAGGAAATTCCTATTTGTCTTCTATAGGAAGAATCAATTAGAAGAAGATTAAGGTAATTTCAGTTGCTTCAAGTTTTTACTTAAACTCTCTTTTTGAAATTTATAAACCTCTTCGAATTTCACAAACGCTTTGTAATCAAGCAGAAAAATGTTCTTTAAGGCTATCATTAACATTTTTCTTTAATTGAAAATATTTGTTTTTGCCCTTTTAAGCGTTCGTTAGAAACAATATAATTAGTGAAACTTTTATAAAAAATACATAATGGTACCCATTCAAGACCAAAACTGGTTAATTGAAAAGAAAAGTAGATTAAAATATAACGTAAATAAAAGTTCACAATAAAATTCAAGTAGGATGATATGAATAAGTGTTCCTCAACATTGTAGCATATAAACATCTTCTAAAAAATTGTCAGACGTGGTGGTCGTAAGAAAGGCGTAATGGGGAATGTTGTTAACATAAAGCGATCGCTTAACCCAACCAATGACAGGTCATAAGTCCTGTAAGCGCTTCGACCACCATATTCTGTTCCCAGAAAACAATTTACATCTTCATCTCTATTGAGATACAATTAATCCTTATAAAAATAATTTACCCGCAATGGGTAAAATCCAGTATTTGTCTACAAGTATTTGTATACATTCAAAATGTTCAATATTTAATATTGTAAACTGTTTATAAAAATATCGTATCTTTCAAAAAAATTATCGGAGCAATAAGCATTTCCTTAATTTATTTTTCTTGTATATTTAATCACATGTAAGTTGTTAACTAACTAACTAACTAACTAACCATCACGCCGTCTTCCCGAAAGGGTAGGCAGAAAGAATGGACTACCACACTTTAATCGATGCGGCACTCCATCCTTCTCTTTTCGCCATCGCGAGAGACGCAGTGTGATGGGTTGCGAACCTCATCGCCACCAAAAGGCATCTCCTGCGCACACTTCGATCGTTCAACGTCTACATAATAAATCTAAAACAAATTATCTGAAATACAATGATATAAAATAAAATAACATAGAAAAATAATTTAACACATAATGTTATTTTAGATGGTGCACTTGTCGTCAGCTGGACGATCCGGACATTTGTGTTTATTTAATTTTTATTCCACGTTATCCAGTTTTTTTATTTATTTACTGTAATTAGGCACTTAACACAATCCAACACCAGCAAGAACTTAAAAATATTATTGAAGAATTTATTCAAATTGTCATTGGAACAAATGAAAAATTTATTTTTACACCTGTCAAAATTCTTTTTATAAACGAAAAAACTTATATAATTTTAACACCAAAACAGTAAAAAACGTATTTTTTGTCACAAATAACTATCATAAAGAGCACCAATAATCAGTTGTTATATTTATAATATTTGTGCGCATGACAAGACGAATGTTGAGTGAGCGATTTGAGAAGTATGTCAGGAAAGAAAAGTGAGGCAGTCCATTCTTTATCCCTGCCCCTTCGGGGAGACGGTGGGATGGTGGAATAGTTAGTTAGTTTATTATATATAACTTCATTTTGTTTAGTTATTGTAATTTACGTGTTTGAATTTAGTTAAACTTTTTATTTTTTCTTTAAAAAATACTAATACCAAAGATTTCAATCAATGATATTAGAATTTATTTAACAATCTTCAATGTGAACAGAAAATAGCTCATTATTATGAAGAAGGAATCTGGTCATGTCCAGGCTCGAACCCAAGTCCTCTGGATCAGAAACCAAGCGTTCTATTCCCTAGACCACCACCCGTTTTCTTCGTACTCAATATCAATTAACCAGTATGTACTGTTAACGTTTCTTATCATTTCCACTTGTGGTAGCATGTAATTGTACTTATTCTATTGTTTCTATATGTTTTATTTATGTATGGTAATCACTGTTTGTTACCCCAAATAAAATAAAAATATATTATATACAATAATTGCGGTGTTAAAAAAATTTGATTTATAGCTATTTTTGGAGCGCCAAGGTGCAAACGCTAAGGTTAATTGAAAATTAATAGCGGCATTTAATTCGGTATTGCAACGCCACAGCTACAAGCTGTTTCGTGTTCTATAACTAGAGATAGTGGTGGCTCAGATCGATCATCGTTCTCAAAGGTCTTTTGAAACAAATGCGGTAGACCTCCTTAACCAGGTATAGCTAAACACAAACTTCAGTATCGCGGGAGATCTCTTTGTGACGTGCTTGGAACAATAAGATAGCCAGTACTCCGTCTAGCAGAAGACCACAACTCAGAAACTATTAGGTTAAGCTTTGTGCTTAAGCTAATAATAAAGTTTTTTTTGCTTTAAATCAAGAATAGAAATGGTATTACACTAGCAATGAAATCATCAAAGGCCGATGGGCTTTAAAATGATATAATAACTTATAATCAATATTGGTTTAAAAGTAATATTACTTTAGCTGTCAACTTGTATGAATGACAAGTTGTAGATAATTTTAGCAGTACAAACAAACAAATAAACCATCATGCCGTTTCACCGCAGGGGTAGGCAGAGAGAATGAACCGCCACACTTCTCTATCCTAACACATCTTTCTAGCTTCCTTCACATTTATACAACGAGTCATACACGCACGTCGGTTCTTCCGACTTCTAACATAGTCAACCTTATACTTTTACTAACCACATTACAAAGTGAAGAAATTATATATGCAAGTGTAGTTCAAATTTCTATTTTTTAAAATCATGTAATGAAGTTCTGAATAGATTCTTCATCTTAACCAGAAAATGGCAGCAAGCTGCCGAAACCGATCGAACATGAACACAAGTGGAAGCACACTAAAAACACAATAATAAAGAAAATTTGAATATATTTTTTTTGTTTTCATTATTTAATAATATTAGTTTTGAATAATCCATTGTTTTGTCCGAAACACTATGATATTTTTACATTATATAATTGTTAATGCAAAAACCTTATTTTATATCACAATTGTATTTATTTTACTTTACGACAGCTGTTTCATCAACCAATGTTGACATCATCAGGTGTTACCTAAAATCGTATCGTAATGTAAAACAAATACAATTGTGATATAAAACAAAGTTTTGCATTAACAATTATAAAATAATAGTTTAAATAATAATAATAATAATAGCAATTAAAATAATAATAATAAAACATAATATGTATAAAATAATAAATCATAAAAAAATGATTGAGCGTCTGTACATTGTCACGTGTTTTTATGTGATGGGTAATTGGCTGTCGCCAAATCAATACCACAAAAAAAGAATACAAACATTTGCTGTATATTTTTACTTCCGCATAGTTATTATCGAAAAGATCACCGAATGGTCTCGCGCGGAGCCGTTCTTGATGGAGCTTTGTTATTTCTCCTTTGAATCTGTTCGCAGAGATAAAAATATGAAAAAACATCAAACAATAACCAGCCATTTTCGTTTCACGTATTATGTCCTGCACGTTCCCGCACGCCGCGGAGATGCGAGAAAACACAAAACATATAAATTATGCCTTTTATCTGCGGAACATGCCTTTTCATGCGGTATGTCCTAATTTGGCAAGGGAAAAGCGTTCTTGTGTTAATAATAAATACAGCTCATAACGCCTCGAATGAACACTCACTGAGTTTAGCTAGGATAGTTCATTTTTACCGCGATTTAAATTCATACAAATTTAGAATTTTAGCAAACAATAATTAAAAAAGATAGTCAAATGATTTAACTGAAATCTCTTGATGAATGTTCATTTTAAATTATTTTTTAACAACTTCCACTTTTGTTTTTATTTTGACAGCGACCGATTTTGCCAGGCTCGCTGGCATCGACAGAATGGTGATACTATTTTAAACTGAGTCCTTTTTAAACATATGTATACAGATCGTGGTTGGTAAACCTGATTCTATACAAAAATAATCTTAAAATAATTATGTTATTTATTGTTTCGGCATTCATTTTGTGGTTGGACATGATTAAATTGTAAATAAACACTTGTTTTTCACCACTTGAGTAGTGAAAACAACTCAAGTGGTGAAAAACTGGTGTTTTATTTACAACTTAAAATAATTATATGAAATTTACTGAATTTAAAAACTGGTATTAAAGTTATTTAAGAGTAGCTAACATATTTATATAAAACGTTTGAAAAATTGATACTTTCGTTTTTCATATTTACTGAATTTAAATATTATTTATAAAGTCCAAAGGTCTGGAATCTTAACAAAACAATTTTTCGGCAGTAATCGATATTAGGAATATTTTTTATTTATTCATTATATTTTACAATATTGTCACCAGTCTGTCAATGCCAGCGAGTCTGGCGAAAAAAAGTGGAAGTAGTTACACAAATTTTGTTTTATTTAACTGTCAGAGTTGCGGAAACAAAATAAATAATTTATTTATAAACTAATTGAACGCTAAGCCATTAACACATTTTAATTCCATAGTAATATACGAGTACTTAGGAAATTGAAAATAACTTTGTTTAAACACTAATTATTAAAAAAATATAATATCCCGAAGATGGAGATATCCTCGGAAACATGTCGTGTTTTTCAATATTTTTTAAAATAATTAGTGGATTACCTCCTCTGGTGATGCCGGTGGGGAGAGCAATCAAACTGCTGAACATGATCGCTTCGGAGATCAATGTCTTTTATATTCGCGAAATTACGTTCAGAAGACAAATACTCTTGACTTTGGCGAGAATCTTGTATTCCTAATGTCGAACCATCTCTTATGCGTTCTTGGTATTATATATTTATTATATTTTACCTGTTCTCAATAGATGTCTAAAACTATAAAAAATGTTTGTTATATCTTTTGAGAAAGAAACTGATTTGATTTGATTTGATAAAACAAAGTTATTATCTATTTCCTATGTATATTAATAAACTTATTATGTGATTGTAAAATATGTGTTCAAGTGGACATTTTTGCAGCTGTCAAAAATTTATTAAACATTTTAATAAATAAATAATTTTATCTAGCTTTGAGCAAAATGAATACGTTATTCAATATGAAATTTTCTAGCAGGCCTACCCTCAAGTAGGGAAACTTCCTTATTCCACATTTAGGGAAAAGGGATGACGCAGAATACGATATCAACCCCCGCCCTTCTCACTTCCAAACTTCCATACCCTCCCACGAGTGCTTAAGTATTATTCTTTACGAATGATTGCGCATCTCGAATTTTATCTTTCTCGATTTCTCCCTTTAAGTAAAATAATGTAACTCGAAGGGTATTATTTCCTTCTCGTTACGCTAGTTATTTTTATTTCAATGCGTACATACATAAATTTATACCAAAATACCTGCCTAATAGCACCCTTAAAGCGAACCTGACACGTAAATGACGCTTTTAAGGTTATCATCAGCATAATCGATATAAATTTATTTAATTTTAAATGCTTATTGGATAAAATTTAATTGTATCTCAATAGAGACGAAGATGCAAACTGGAAACTGAATATGGTTGATCAAGGTGTTTACAGGACTTGTGACCTGTCATTGGTTGGGTTAAGCGCACGCTTTATGTAATTACAACATTCCCCATTCTACCTATTTCTTTATGACTATGTAAGACAAATTTTTGGAGGTTGTATAAATGTTACAAATCTATGCCTAACTTCACATGTCAGTTTCAATATGCCATCTATGTAGATTTTGATTACATATGTTAATCTTTTTAAGATTAATCCATATAATCCACACACTAACGCCATCTATGGAGATTAATTTTTACATTTCAACTTATTGAATACTTAAATCCATATAAATGTATTATTAAGGCATTACATAGCAAAAAAATAACTGTTTTTTAAAATATTTATATTATTATTATCTAATATGTTTTTTTCCTTTCTTGGTTTGGCTTGTAAAACTTTGTAAAATTAAAAATTTAATTAAACCAGTTTTAAACCGGCAAATATTCACGGAAGCAAAGATTTCTTACCCTTTCAAAACTTGGTTCACTTTAAATCAAATCAGTTTATTTACTCAAAAGACATTACAAACATCATAAATGTTTTAGGCATCTTTTGAGTAGAGATAAAATATTATACACGTGCAACATAATACCAGAAACGCATTAGAGATAGTTCGACATTAGGAAGACTAGATACTCGTACATTCTAAAGTCGAGATTATTTGTCCCCTGAATGTACCTTCACTAATATGAAAGACGTCGATCTTCGAGGAGACCGTGTTCAGCAGACTAATTGCTCTTTCCACCGGTGCCACCAGATGCAGATTGGTTCTGGCGGCCTGTGCGAGTACATTGGGATCTCTGAAAACTCTTCCGGTCCGAACAATGAAACCAAACATCTTCAGTGCAATGTCACAAATCCTCTCGATATGTGCACAAAAAGTCAGCCTACTTTCATAGATGTTCCCAGATCTCTCATCCTAGATACAAGTGCTAGTTGCTGGTTGTTTATTGTGTATGTATGATACACAGTTCACAATACATAAGTAAAAGATAGCATAACGCACTTAGAGACTTTACACTCATAATCAGTAATTAGTTTTAACTTCGAAAGCAATTTTTTTATCACGTTCAAATTTTCACAATTGCAAGAGTGTTTTGAAAATAAAACAACACCAAATTTTTCTCTTTTATTTTTTACGCTACTGCCATCCAACAATACTCTAAATAAAATTCAATAAATCCAAAAACGTTCTCGGGCGTGCGCATTGACTAAACTAATCAAATGTTAAAGGTTGGTCATATTAGAAGTGTCATAGACGTGCGTGTATGACTCGCTGTAAGAATGCAGAGGAAGCTAGAGAGGTGTACCAGGATAGAGTAATATAATAATAATAAATTGGATAATTTATAAAGCGCCATTTTTATGAATTACTCATCTCAAGGGCGCTGGTGATTAATTACTCATCTAGTGTGGCAGTCCATCCTGCTTACCCTTGCGGGGAAACGGCGTGATGGTTTGCTTGTTTTTTTTGTTTATTATGGTCATGTTATAAGTCGGAAGAATCAACGTGCGTGTATGACTTGCTATATAATTGTAGAGAAAACTAGAGAGGTGTGCCAGGATAGAGTACTGTGGCGGTCCATTCTCTCTGCCTACCCCTGCGGCGAAACGTGGTGATGGTTTGCTTGTTTTGTTTGTTTATTATGGTCATGTTAGAAATCGGAAGAATTGACGTGCGTGTATGAATGTAGAGATTAATCTAGAGAACTGTGCCAGGATAGAGTCGTGTGACGGTCCATTCTGCCTACCCCCTGGTGGGGAAACGGCGTGATGGTTTGATTGTTTTGTTTGCTTATTATGGCCATGGAAGCTAGTGAGGTGTACCAGAATATAGTAATGTGGCAGTCCATTCTGCCTACCCCTGCGGGGATACATCGTGATGGTTTGCTTGTTTTGTTTGTTTATTATGGTCATGTTAGAAGTCGGAAGAATCGACGTGCATGTATGACTTGCTGTATGAATGTAGAGAAACCTAGAGAGGTGTGCCAGGATAGAGAAGTGTGGCGGTCCATTCTCTCTGCCTACCCCTGCGGGGAAACTGGGTGATGGTTTGCTTGTTTTGTTTGTTTATTATGGTCATGTTAGAAATCGGAAGAATTGACGTGCGTGTATGAATGTAGAGAGGAATCTAGAGAGCTGTGCCAGGATAGAGTCGTGTGACGGTCCATTCTGCCTACCCCCTGGTGGGGAAACGGCGTGATGGTTTGATTGTTTTGTTTGTTTATTATGGCCATGGAAGCTAGAGAGGTGTACCAGGATATAGTAATGTGGCAGTCCATTCTGCCTACCCCTGCGGGGAAACGTCGTGATGGTTTGCTAGTTTTGTTTGTTTATTATAGTCATATTAGAAGTCAGAAGAATCGACGTGCGTGTATGACTCGCTGTATGAATGTAGAGTAAGCTAGAGAGGTGTGCCAGGTTAGAGTAGTTTGGCGTCCATTCTCTCTGCCTACCCCTGCAGGGAAACTGGGTGATGTTTTTATTTATTTTTTATTATGGTCATGTTAGAAGTCGGAAGAATCGACGTGCGTGTATGACTTTCTGTATGAATGTAGAGAAAGCTAGAGAGGTGTGCCAGGATAGAGTAGTGTGGCGGTCCATTCTCTCTGCCAACCCCTGCGGCGTGATGGTTTGTTTGTTTATTGTGTTCACACGTAAAAAAAAATTCTGTTTAATTTAACTAGTAGATTTAATTCAAGTTCAGAAGCGGGTTAAAAGCAGCAAAACGTTATTAAATATCCCGAAACAAAAAGCTTGCAGTAAAAAACATTTGTTTAGAACAAAACCGAAATGGAAAACTTAAAGTACCCGAGTTACTGAGTTCACTCTCTCCCCATTCTTTTGAAAGTATTCGCGTATTTCACGGTCCTTTTTCTTCCATATTTCACGCATTTTATTTCACCCTCGTCATGGGTCTGAGTAACCGACGATATGCCAACAGACAATATTATGTGTACGAATGAATTTCGCGATTCGTACTTATGCTTGGAAGTCTGAGATGAAAGGCAGTAAGTCTAATTTTAGAACGCGATAAAGAAAACGAATTGTGTATTCCTTTATTTTACAACTTGTAATAACAATAATATTCTTCAAATAAAACGAGATTTTATGGTGTAATTGAACCATTCGTGAAGATTTTTAAGCCCGAATTTTCTTCTTTGATTGTTTTCAAATCAAATTCAATCAAATCAGTTTATTTTCTCAAAAAAACATTACTTAAAACAAATGAGAACAGGAAAAGTAAAATATATAATAAACAAGATCGTTGCGCAACATACTAGGTCGAATTGTAAATCTAAACCATCGAAAGACCCACTTAAACAAACACAAAAAAATTCATCAAAATCGTTCAAGCCGTTTAAGAGGATAGTGACATACAAACGAACAGAATAATATATATTTGTGAAATGTATACTTATATCTGTATACGAATCCTGGATTTTCACCTGTGGGTGGTTAATTTAAATTTTTAATTGTATCTCAATAGAGACGAAGAAACAAACTGGAAACTGAATATGGATGATCAAGGTGTTTACAGGACTTATGACCTGTCATTGGTTGGGTTAAGCAGTTTGTTTCTTCGTCTTTATTGAGATACAATTAAAAATTTAAATTAACCACCCACAGGTGAAAATCCAGGATTCGTATACAGATATAAGTATACATTTCACAAATATTTGTAAATATTCTGGTCAATTCTTTGGCGTATAAAATAGGAGTGATACTCCAGGCGACTTCTAAAACAGTGCGCTAGGAGGCGGTAGCCTCTTCGCATTGTGTTAATAAAAGTAGTTTGCTAAATGCTAAACAATCATTCTTCATAGATGGCGTTAGTGGGTGGATTGTATAGATTAATCTTAAAAAATTAATTAGTACAATCAAATCTACATAGATGGCTAACTGGAACTGACACGTGAAGATAGGTATGGATTTGGAGTATATATACAACTTCCAAAAATGTATCATGCATGATCATAATAACAATGGTGGAATGGGGAATGTTGTAATTACATAAAGCGTGCGCTTAACCCAACCAATGACAGGTCATAAGTCCTGTAAACACCTTGATCATCCATATTCAGTTTCCAGTTTGTTTCTTCGTCTCTATTGAGATACAATTAAAAATTTAGAATAATATATAATTAACTAACTTACTAACCATCACAGGTACGCAGAAATAATGGACTGTCACACTTTTCTTTCGTGAAATATTTCTCTCGCTTCCTCAACATTCATACACCGTGTCATGCAGGCTGTATGAATATATCAAATCAGTTTATTTTCTCAAAATACATTACTAAAAAAATTAAGGTGTAAGGCATCTATTGAGAACAAGTAAAATAAAACATAAAATATGTAAGATCGTACCGCCACTTACTGGATCCAATTGTAAATATAAACCATCGAGAGACCCACTCAAACAAACACAACAATTTTCATCAAAATCGGTCAAGCCGTTTTGGAGGAATTTTGTGACATACACACATACAGAAGAATCATACAGAAAATAATACCAGGAACGCATGAGAGATAGTACGACTTTAGGAAAGCCAGATACTTTCTAATGTCAAGAGTAATCTTCCGAACGTACTTTAACATGAAAGATAAGAATTCCAATTTTATGCGATTTTTAGTCTTGATAATTCATTTTACTTTTTTCATTTGTTCTAGTACTTCCTCGTTCTGGACTCTTTCTGTACACGGTATTCGAGTATATATATTCAATTCAGGTATCCAGATTTTTGGTGATAGCTTTTGTCATGGATCATGTTTCCAAACCGTAGAACCAGACCGGGTAGCACGTACATAACATCGAATTATTCTCATTCGAAATTCGATGGGTAGGTCTTTGTTGCATAGTACCGATTTCATTCTGAAAAAGTTATTCAAGGACATTTCTATTCGGGTTTCAAACTCGTATGTCAGTACTGGGAGGATGAGAATGTAAAGAAGATTTTTTTCAGGTGGTTCGCGAATAATTTTTAATAGACGGAGAATATAATAATAATAATTATTAATATTATTATTATCATTTCGTTGGATAGACCAAATCGATGTTTCATCATCATCAGCCGTTTGCCATCCACTGCTGAATATAGGCCTCTTCCAAAGCCCGCCACCGCCCCCTGTCCATTGTCGCTCCCATCCATCTATGTCCAGCAATCCTCTTCAGATCGTCGTCCACCGGGCAGGGGGACGTCCAACTTTGCGGAATCCTGTACGCGGTCTTCAATCCAGAACCCGTCTTCCCCATCGGCCGTCGGTTCTCCGACAGATATGTCCAGCCCATCGCCACTTCAGCCCGCCCATCCGCAGAGCCACCTCAGTCACCTTGGTTTGTTGACGAATGAATTCGTTTCTTAATCTGTTCCTCAAGGTTATTCCAAGCATGGTTCTTTCCATGGCGCGCTGGGCGACCTTGAATCTGTATACTAGACCTTTGGTCATGGCTGGCAAGGCGCACTGGTTGAAGACTTTAGTCTTGAGGCATTGTGGTATTTTAGAGGTGAGAACATGACGTAATTTTCCAAAGGCCGCCCAATCCAACTGAGTTCTGCGGTCGGTTTCTTTCTCGAAATTGTTTCTACCTAATTGATGTATAGGATACATATATTATATTGATTCTCATAATATGTGATAGTTGGCTTATCTATCGCCATATTATAGTCACGTGAATTTTACACCAGACCAGAGACAGTGTGACAATCACACTGCCATCGCCGTGATTCTATATAAAATTAAAACGAAAATTTAGGACTTACAGCTATTTACCTTTGAGACAGGGATGTTAGATAGTCTGTTTTATTCGTCCTTCTAAAGACATACTTTGTTGTGAAAAATAAACAAAGTGAGTCAGAACAAATACAAATGTTCTCGTAAATTTATGTACTGAGTTCATATAAATTAGAATTTTCTACAGAACAAAGATTAATTGTATTTTCAAACCAGCATTCGTGACAATCTAGTTAACTTACTAACTAACTACAATAACTAACTATCAAGTCGTCTTCCCGAAGGGGTAGGCAAAAAGCATGGACCGACACACTTTTCTTCTGACTCCTCACGTGGTCGACAATTTTTTTTAAATACGAATACCAAAGATTTAAATCAATGACATTAGAATTTATTTTACAATCTTAAAAATGAGCAAAAAATTGCTCATTATTATTAAGAAGGAATCTGCTCATGTCTAGTCTCGAACCCAAGTCCCCTGGATCAGGAACCAAGCGTTCAGTCCCCTAGACCACCACTGATTATAATAATATATGATTAATTTGATTTTTGATTTTTCTTCGGTCTTACTATTTTTCTAGTTCCATTTACATTATTCATTTTTCCAAGTGTCTAAACCATTTGAATGGTTCTTTCATTATTTTGTTCACTAAACTTTCATTCGCACTGTATTTATATCTTATATTTTAATTCGACACTATATCATACACAGATTTCTATTCATTTATTCTACTTTCATCCTTCTTTTACTAGTTCTATGTTTCGCTTGGTAACTTGTAATTATTTTAACGTATTGGTAATCAAATATAATACGAGTATATCAAAGAGTATTTTTCATACACGATTGAATATCTTTAGGTCAATGCTCTGTTTATGAATTTTTATGATTATTTTAACCCTAGAATCCTACACTGTCTGACATATACAGTGTTCCTACACAGGGGTGATGAGGTACCCCAAAACTAAATAGTCCATAAATTATATAAATAAAAATCGTTTTAGAAAATTATACCTTTATATATTATATATATATTAATAAACATAGAAATCACAAATTAGCCTTATAATTTTGATAATAAGATATCAATTCAAGCATTTTTAGCATACTTTGACTTGAAGTTCCAAGTAAATTGGAATTTCGCACTTAGTGCACCGGATCTTTCTTTTACGATCTCTGTTTCTTGGGCAGAAACCACAACGCCCCTGTGAGTGACGTTCAGACCCAGAAGGATCGACAGGCATAGGTTTTTTGAGAATCACCGAAATACATTCTTTTATATCCCAAATCTTGCATGTAGAAAATACTTGTAACTAAACATGGGTACCCCAGCACCCAATGATACACGCGCACATGTCTATACCGTCCGGCTGTCGCCGCGTCACTAGCTAATCCGTAGCGCGTGACCTCAAGGTAAAATACACGAGAAGTCAAAGTTGTGCATTATAAACCAGAGAAGTACATTTAAAAACAAAACCTTCTGGGGTGCTCTAGCACCCCTTGTAGAGTTCAAGGGTTTATTATCAATTCGGCAAAAAGCATAAGTCTTAAAAAAGGAATAAAACTCTGAGACTAATCTCGATGAAACGATTTGCTTAAAGCATGAGTCAACAATCTTTGATCCGCGAGCCGATGACCGCCTGCTGTCTATTGTAATCTAAGCCAGGAACTATTAAGCATTTTGTTTCCTAATATATATAGAAAAGGAAATGTGGGTAATAGTTTCAATATAATCATTTTTTAAATTTTAACACATTTTGTTTTAAAAAAATAATCAAACGATCAGGTCGTTTATAAGTCGAGGTAACCAGAGATAATACTCCTATGTTTCGCAAAAGACACGCCACGAATCAAGTTTTCCAAGCTCCTGCTTATCGCACTAACTATGCTCAAAGCGCAGCAATAAATCGGATTTGTAAAAGATAGGTAAATCAGAACGAGGGTCATTATGAATGAATTTAAAATTCAAAATTCATACACTAAAGAAGGGTAAGTTTGTGTCTCGAAACATTGTAAAAAGTATAAAAAAGTGTTGTGAAAATACTATGTTACCAAAAAGTTATTCAAATGTGCATCCACAACACAAAGTGATGGTGAATATAGAAGATAAACCGTAATGTTACTTCTTCTTTTCTTCTTCTTATTCTTAGTGTAGGCCTAGTGGCCTATTTCTTAATAGAAATTGGCCTCCTGCGAAGTCAACTCCCAGCTGTCAATCCATTTCTTTGGTGTTCTACCCGAGGGTCGTCTACCTTGGGGCTGGCCGTGCAACACAATAAATGGGAGTCTGGATGGATCCATTCTCCTCATGTGTGTATACCAGTATCTTCTCTTTTGCCTTCCCCACCTAACGACATCCTCGACCTCGCATATCTCCCTCATTCGTGTATTCCTTATCCTCTCTTGCAGTGTCTTGCCAGATATGTATCTGAGCGTCTTCATTTCTGACACTCTGAGCGCGTTTTTTGTGATTGTGGTGTCCGCCCTGCACTCGATCCCATATCGATCATGATAGGTCGCACACAAGTCTTATAGTAATAATAAGTAATGTTACTTGACTATTTTTACTTCATTATTTTTAACTCTTTTAAATATTTATTTTGCATTAGGTTAACTTCAATTTCGATTCATAAGTCTGTAATTATTCAAATAATTTATATTTGTGGAACCCTTAAATTTGCCCTATTTTATTGTTTCCGTGCGTTTTATATAAACAATATTACAATACAACGTTTGTTACCCCAAATAAATTAAAATGGACCATCACTGAATTTAACATAACATCTTTCCACAATCACTACTTAAAAAATAAAATATAAATTTAAAAACGTATCGTCTATGTCTAACTTTACATTTAATTAAATGGTGTGTTTAATCAATGGGCCTATTTACTTAGAAATACCATAAATTGTTGCACAACAAATTAACTGTCATTCAGTGTGGTGACAAAGTGGCAGGCAATGGAGGTAGGCAGCAATCGGCGTTTTAGAGCTGAATTATTATACAATAGATCTGAAGATCGCTTCACGCCAACACTCTCACAAATACCACTTAATCTTCCAAACTAAATATACTGCATTTAATGTTGTGGTGAGTAACATAAACCAAAATAAACAATAAAGAAGTACAAAAGAAAAAATCAACCCAGTACTATTTTGCGTCCATAGAGTTAGACGCCACGTTTACCTTGGTCTTTCTGGAGTTTTAATTTATTCTGATTATTAATATATACTCTTTTGACAATTCTTTCTTCATCAATAAGCTTCATATGTTTGAGCCATCACGATCTTTACATCATATCTATATATCATTATAATATATCTCACTTGAATCCCATTTCTAGAGATTATGCAATTCCATAGAATGTAAGCAAATTGATATATTTTCTGATACACTGCCATCATTTAAAGCAAATATCATAGAAATTGATTTTGGTAATCAATAATAAAATATTATATGTTATGATTTTGAAAATTTGTTTTGGTTCATGTGGTGCTCCCGTAAATTTGGAAGTATTTCGTGTATAATTGAATTGTTTTGGTCAATTTGATTGTTGCCGCACATTATAATAGTTAATTGTGACACGTAATACGTTTGTACTGATTTGATGTTAAAATTATACAAGTTTTTTCGTTCATATAAAGAATTTTGACAGGTGTAAAATATATTTTTCTTTTGTTCCAATGACAATTTGAATAATTTCTTCAATATTAATTTAAAGTTCTTGCTGGTGTTGTTTTTTTTTCTTAAGTGCCTAATTACTGCTAATTAAAAGAAACAGTGAATACGTGGAGTATAAATTAAATAGACAATATGTGCACCATCTAAAAATAACATTTTGTGTTAAATTATTTTATATCAGTGTATTTTATATTATTTGTTTTAGATTTATTTTGTGGATGTTGAACTATCGAAGTGTGCCCGGGAGATGCCTATTGGTGGCGATGAGGTTCGCAACTCATCACACCGTGTGTCCCGCGGGGCGAAAAGAAAAGGATGGAGCGCCGCATCGCTTAAAGTGTGACAGTCCATTCTTTCTGCCTACCCTTTCGGGGAGACGGCGTGATGGTGAGTCAGTTAGTTAATAACAAAATATTTTACAAAGATTTTTTTCTTTTCTCTTTTTTTAACAGATTGATGATTTTTTTTATGAATTAAAATAAGTTTTACCACTTTTCAGTATATTTTTATCGATATGTTTCGAAAGCTTACACCTTGATCATCGGGAAAACGATATAAATGATTTAAAATTAAAAAGCTTGGTTTTGAATTTGGGTGATTTTTTCTAATTTTGTTATTTGTGTATTTTTTCCTATCCTATGAGTAAACTCCCTTGTTTTACCTGATTTTTTTATTTTTTCTTTATCCTGAGCTATTGCCTAGTTTTGCCTACTTTATGAATTGTTTTTTCTTCATGTAATGCTATTGAATCGTTTTATTTGATTTGTTTATCAATTTTTTTTTATCATAATTGGTTTGTTTGTTGTTTTTTCTTTATCTCTTGCGCTTGTCTTAGTATACCTTGTCTTATTTTTGCCACATTTGAATAGGATTGTTCATTGTTTTTTTCTTTTGTGAACTGATTTTGAATCGTTTGATCTGATTTGTAAATCTGTTTTTTATCATACTTGGTTTGTTTGTTTGTTTTTTCTTTGTCTCATGATTTTGTCTTATTATACCTGATTTGTTCTTTGTCTTTTGGTATTGCCTCTTTTTACTAGATTCGTATGTTTCTTTATCTTCATTGATATCTTATTTTGTATATATATATATGAATAATCAAATGATTTTACTGAAATCTCTTGATGGAAGTTCATTTTAAATAATAATTAATTAAAACGATGTTTTTTAACTACTTCCACTTTTGTCTTTATTTCGACAGCGACCAGATTCGCCAGGCTCGCTGACTGACCAGTTTGTCGATGCCGGCGAGCCTGGTGAAACCGGTCGCTGTCGAAATAATTGCAAAAGTGGACGTATTTAAAAAACATCGTTTTATTTAACTAACTAACTAACTAACCATCACGCCGTCTCCCCGAAAGGGTAGTCAGAAAGAATGGACTCTCACACTTTTACTGATGCGGCACTCCATCCTTCTCTTTTCAGTCCGCGGGAGACGCGGTGTGATGGGTTGCGAACCTCATCGCCACCAATAGGCATCTCCCGCGCACACTCGTTTTATTTTATTATTATATATTATATTAGAATGGCAGGGGGTCTAGATAAAAGAGAAAAAATCGGCATGGGGTCTACGGGACAAAAAAGTTTAGGAACCTCTGGTTCAAATCATAATATCTTGTGTCTCAAAATATGCTGCAGAACTCTTCATTGTGGTTGACTTTTAGTAGTCGTAAAGCTACCGCCGCGCCGGGAGTATGAACTGTATAATATTCCATACGTCAAATATTTCATTATCTGTACTGGTCAGAGTGAATGACATTTTCTCGGGCACTGAAGCTTTATTAGCATAAACATTACATATCTTGTCAGAATGGCGCCACCAACTTGGAATAAATAATAACACATAACATATTATCATATGAACAATGTTTTGTAAACTTTGTAAACATCACGAACTTTATAAACTTTTAAATTAAAAAAACTTAATAATTTGTATCACAAATGTATTATATCGTCAACGTCAACATGGGTTGACGAAACAGCTGTCGCGTAAAATAAAAATACAATTGTGATACATAAAAGAAAGTTTTTTAATTGAGCAGTTTATGATGTTAAAGTATCATAGTGTTTCGGCCAAAACAATGAACTACTTCATTAAAATACTGTTTTTTTATCTTTGAAGTTTATTTTTCAGGACATGTTTCTAAGCCTTCACACCTTCGTCATTTGGAGAACGATATAATGTACAATATTATATATTATAAAAAAAGCCTGGGGAAACTGGTCGCTGTAATAAAGACAAAAGTGGAAGTAGTTAAAGAACATAGTTTTATTTAAATAGTCTATTGTTTTGGCCGAAACACAATGATATATTATAAACTGTTTAATTAAAAAACTTTGTTTTATGTATCACAATGGTTTTTTGTCTTTCGCAATAGCTGTTTTGTCAACTTATGTTGACATCATCAGGTGTTTAACACAACCTGATGATGTCATCATAGGTTGACGGAACAGCTGTCGAGAAAAATAAAAATACAATTGTGATACATAATACGAAGTTAATTGAACTGTTTTATGATTACATCACAAAAACGGAGCTTTAAAAGTTAGCATATTATTATTATTATTATTATTAATTTATCGTTTTATTTGATTTTTATTGATTTGAAATACTCATATATGAATTAATTGTTTTTTAAACAATGATGTAAAGCTCCATATTAAATAATTAATACGAATGAAAAAACTTATGTTTTTTCTAGAAGTTATATTATATTATATTTTTGGGGGGTTGACATGTTTTTCCCTTCTAAGGCATTATCAAATGTGCACATTTGATAATGCCTTAGAAGGGCAAAACATGTTATCCCCCAAAAAATATAACAAAACTTCTAGAAAAAGTTTTTTCATTCGTATTAATTACTCATACGAGTATATGAAGGTACTTTTTGTTGTTATTGTTACATCATATTACATCATGACGACGTAAAGGGTATTATAGCTATCATAGTGATTCTTGTGACATGTGATAGGTAGCTAATCTATTACCGTTTTACTGTCACGTGAATTCTACACCAGACCAAAGACAGTGTGACAATCACACTGCCCTCGTCAGGAATCGAACCCAAAACCTTCGGGGTGGCACTCAAAGCACTAACCGTTCGGCCACGAAGTTTTTTGGTCGTCAAGTCGTGAGAATCGATGTGCGTGTACGATTTTTCGTATGAATGTGGAGGAATCTAGGGAGGTATTTTTAAACATCATATAAAATAACGTTGCAGGTAATATAAACCAGAAGCAGACACGCATTACTCACCCGGGGTAACATAAATCGTTGAATAATGTATACTGTCCCAAAAATGGAAAAATATAATTCGGTTATCGAAAATATTGAAAAGAGCCCTGTTAACTAAGCGATGGAATTATCATAAATGAAACATAAATATTCTAAAGGCCCGCGTTCCTATGCAGCAACGATACGCGGCTCTTAATCATACGTAGAGACATTTGTGTCAGGGGCAGGTCCATATACTAGGGGCGTAGGAACTGATATATTGATTAAAACAGGTGCCATAACATCTGAGGCTAACTTCACGTTTAAATTTCATGTATCTATTGTCATCAAAAGCGTTCAGAATTGACATAAGCATAGCTTAATAAACATTAATCTCCATAGATGGCGCTAGTATGTAGATTATATATAGAGTAATCTTAAAAATATAAACATATGTAATCAAAATCTTCATAGATGGCACATTGAAACTGACATGTGAAATCTGGCATAGGACTTTAGGACTTCAAAAAAATTTGTCATACATGATCATAAAGAAAGGTGGAATGGGGAATGTTGTAATTAAATAAAGCGTGCGCTTAACCCAACCAATGACAGGTCATTAGTCCTGTAAACACCTTGATCAACCATAATTTGCATCTTCGTCTCTATTGAGAGACAATTAAATCATTAATATTTTATTCCTTTACTATTTATTATTCTTTAAATAGATCTGACGATCTGTGACACAGGAATAAAAAAACTGTGAATTCGTGGAACATAAATTAAATAGACAATATGTGCACCATCTAAAAAGAACATTTTGTGTTAAATTATTTTTATTTTGTTATTTTATTTTATATCATTGTATTTTCTATTGTTTGTTTTAGATTTATTTTGTGGGTGTTGGACGGTCGAGATGCCTATTGGTGGCGATGAGGTTCGCAACCTATCACATCGCGTCTCCCGCGGGGCGTAAAGAGAAGGATGGAGTGCCGCATCATTAAAAGTGTGACAGTCCATTCTTTCTGCCTACCCTTTCGGGGAGACGGCGTGATGGTTAGTTAGTTAGTTAGTTAAAAGATTTAATAATATTTTAAAATTCAACTATGTGTTTCTAAATATTTGGAATAACTTTAATGGGAGGGTTGAACGTTTGTTTATATTGTAAAGGGGGCGGTGGCTCAGAAAACATTGGAAACCCATGCCTTAGGCGGTCTTCCAGGTGGGCGGTGTCCATAGGGGATTTCACAAGCGACTGTATATGCAAGTCTGTCACCATCCATTCGGGCTACATGGTCCCTCCAGTATCTTCTTCTGGGTCTACTCCACTAAACATCTCCTCTATTTCGCAAGTTTTTCTTATGTCTACGTTGCGGACACGATCTCGGAGAGTTTTTCCAGTAATTGATCTTAAGACCTTCATCTCCAATGTTCTTACTAGTCCCTTGGTTCGCACAGTGTCAGCCCGCGTCTCTACAGCGTACGTCATGATAGGTCGCACGCATGTTTTATAAATTTAAGCTTTGAAAAATACGCCGTTATTTAATTTTTGGTACGAAATCAGACATGATTGAGGCTATCTTCTTTAATTTCTTCTATGTTCGCCATACTTTGTGTCGTAGATGTTTTATTCGCCTTCTTCTTTTTGTATATACTTTGTATATAAAAAAAACTACTTAAATTACATATCATACATGTTTCGGACAATCAGTCCTTCTTCAGTGATACATATCATCTTCTTCTTCTTCAAGTGCCCTCTCGGGTCCCCCCAATGTTGGCGATTACCAGTTGGAGAAGGTAGTACATTTGGTAATAAATAAAATTGTTTACAAATATGATCAATTTTGACAGATGTTATATACAGATTTATTTTATAAAGTAAATATTTTTAACATCTGTCAAAATTGATCATATTTGTGAACAATTTTTTAATATTTTAAATATGTACCTTTATAATATGTATCACTGAAGAAGGACTGGTTGTCTGAAACATGTCTGATATGTAATTTTAATAGTGTTGTGTATACAAAGTATAAAAAAAAGAAAAGACAAATATGTTTTTTATACCTACTTACATTTTAAGGATAACCTTTGAGTAGTGACGTGGTTAGTTCAGGTCATTATTAGTGATGTGACGACTCACAGACGGTCTGTAATAGTATTATTTAATATTATTTTAATATGAAAACATGTACAAATGATTATTACACGTATAAACACTATTTCCTAACAAAATGAATAAAAAATAAAACATAGTATATCCAAAATCAACATGTATTTAGCACTTTTTAAAGCCATATAAAATAACAGTCTTACAATTGAGGCTTGTCTTATAAACTATCTTTAAACTATATTTAGGAACTTTTTTACCTTAAAACATAATAAAATGTATTTATGATAAATAAACTAATATTAACAAAAAATATATCAGACTAAACTAACTAACTAACTAACCATCACGCCATTTCCCCGTAGGGGTAGACAGAGAGGATGGATCGCCACAATGGCCTGTCCTGGCATACCTCTCGGGATTGTTCTACATTCATACATCGTACCATGCACGCACGTCGATTATTCCGACTTCGAATGTGGCCGCCTTTTAGTAATTGATTAATTTGGTCATGTCATGTTTTCCTCGATCGTCCTCGGCTTCTTTTCCCATTCACGCTGCTTGTGTACAACTTTTTAACCATTCTACTCTCATCCATTCGTTCCATATGTCCAAACCATCTACATTTTTTTCTTATATCAGACTAAAATTTAGTAATTTCAGCGCATTCAAACCAAAGAGTTTTAGAACACTCAAGGCATATAGGCTTGCGACATTTTACACATGTGTACTAAGTACGCCTTTTGAGTCGCGATGGACATATCTTGCATGTTTTTTTTTTACAATTTCCGTTCGTAATCACAAACCGCGAAGCTAGCGGGGCGCGTGGAGGTAAATTACTTATAACAACGAAATGGGAACAAATTTGAGAACAAGCCGTCTGTGAGACACCCACGTCACTACTTAAAGGTTAATGATTAATAATAATCCACTATTTAATAAAACAATATTTAAAAAAACACGACATGTTTTGGAGGATACCTCCATCTTCAGGTGTAAAAATATAATAAAAACTTAACAAAAAAAGACTAATAAAAAAACGCATTTAAAATTCGATACAATAATTCAAATTTCAAAAATTAACCTGTGCTATTTGTTATAAGTAGGTACCAACAATTAAAAATTAAAAAAAAAAAATTCTTGTTACCTACTTATAACAAATCTTCTTCTTCTTCAAGTGCCCTGTCGGGTCCCCCCAACGTTGGCGATCACCTCGGCGAACCTGTCCCTGTCCTGTGTCGCTCGGAACAGCTCCTCCACACTTCGGTTGCCGGTCCACTCCCTCACGTTTCGCAGCCAGGACATTTGTCTTCTTCCGGGCCCCCGGCGTCCCTCAATTTTCCCCTCCAATATCAGTTGGAGAAGGTGGTACTTTTCCCCACGCAGTATATGACCCAGATGTGAGATCGATAAAACAAAAAGCACAGGTTAATTTTTAAAATTTGAATTATTATATCGAATTTTAAATGCGTTTTTTTATTAGTCTTTTTTTGTTATATTTTTACACCTGAAGATGGAGGTATCCTCCGAAATATGTCGTGTTTTTTAATGTTTTTTTTATTAAATAGTGGATTAAACAAAGTTTTTCAATTTCCTTAGTATAATACTATGGAATTCCACAGTGTTTATGCCTTTGCGTTCACTATGTTGCTTAATGATTTAGATTTAAAATAAAAATGGTAGCATTGGCATAATTGTACATTAAAATATTACAATTCAATAAGGAAAACAGCGAGAAATTATTTGTATCCGCAATATATATTCCGTAAAATATTTCATTAAATATTTGGATTTTAACATATATTCAGCTGTTTACAAAAAAAGCGTGTTCAAATTCCCAATGGCACTGATTTCATGTTCCAAACTTTTTCCATTTTCTGCAAAATGATATAACAAACTTGTTCCTGGGACAATATTTACATGTACGAAGTTAAGAAATTGTTTACGGCTTTTGGTTGTAATGAACGATCTTATTTATACTAACAGTTTGGGAAAATTCCACTACAGCTTTCCCATAAAAAAGCGTCAATTCATATTCTACCCTAAAATCCTGCGCTCTCTATCCTCACAAGTTTTAATATGAATGATGGAACCGTAACACGTAAATGTGACGTCGAAATTAATTTTTGTACATCTGTCTAAGTAGTTTACCTTCCCTTCCCTATGATGGGTATCTTCTACGCGCTGCTTCTAAAAACCATCAATATCTCTATAAATATAATAAATACAAGGTTAAGATTTTAGGTATTCCTCCATAATATATTTACGCATTGATTTAAAAAATAATATTAATAATAATCAGAATTCATCGGGTACATCGGAAGTATTTTGTGAAAATCGAAAACAAAGTCGCGTATAAACAGCGCTTTCAGTGCGCCACACTATATTCGCATCTCACTCTTGCATATGTTCTAGCTCAATGTTCTCACTGTCGCCGTCCCGCCGCGCCGGGCAGTCGCTTTCGGGCTTGCAACCAGAGTGGGTCTATGCTGTTCCGTGAGCGTTACCAGATGTTTTTTTAAATGTTTTTAGCAATTAAATCTCAATTATTATAATTTTTGACTTCAATTATAATTATATAAGGGGATTAGCTATGAATGTTCCTATTTTTCCGATTGAAAATCGCTAATTTTTTAACGCGTACTGACTACCCTACACCGGAACGCACGTGTTTATTTTAGCACCGTAAGGGAAAGGTTAAAGGGTAAGGGGCAGTCATAGGTATAAAAAAAACAAGTATTTTGTAATATACATTATATTTTTTGTCAGTAATTTAAATAATTTTATAAAACAAAAAATATAATCTTGATTTGAACCAAATTTGAAGAAAATATATAAAGTTATCGCCATATTTGTTGGACCCTGTTCCATAAGTGGTACTTTGCTGTGACCATAGTAAGTTCTTACAGGTTGATCTAAAATAAAATATAAAGATTTCAATAGTTAATCTAGTGCCTGATAGAAGTACTTTTTTAAAAATAAATAAATAAATGATCGTAAATATTTATTTACGTGCAGGCGCAATTTGTCTATCGAATGCACGGGATTAATCGTCCCATATATATTAATTAATAAAAACGAATTGGATTTTTTTTGGCTTAATAAGAACTAAAACTATTTCGCATTACAAAAAAACGTATTTATTCAACATTGTAGCATATATACATTAGGGTGTCCCTTATATGGGCAATTTTTTTTTTGGATTATTGAAACGCATACCCCCTAATTGCGTTTAATAGTCTACTAGTTACCCAAATACAGAATTTCAACTTCCTACGTTGATTCTAACCCGTGTCGACTTGGCCTCAAAGTTTAAAGTTTCTTAAATGGAATTGTAGATGATCACTTATAACCATTATGTTAGATAAATATTGATGAAAACATATATTTATTATGTTTTTCATGTAATTATCAAAAAAAATCCAAATTTTTATTTATTTACTAACTAACTCTAACTAACTAACTAACCATCACGCCGTCTCCCCGAAAGGGTAGGCAGAAAGAATGGACTGTCACACTTTAACCGATGCGGCACTCCATCCTTCTCTTTTCGCCACGCGGGAGACGCGGTGTGATGGGTTGCGAACCTCATCGCCACAATAGGCATCTCCCGCGCACACTTCGATCTTATAACATCCACAAAATAAATCTAAAACAAATAATATAAAATACAATGATATAAAATAAAATAACAAAATACAAATAATTTAACACAAAATGTTATTTTTAGATGGTGCACATATTGTCTATTATATGATTTAATTAATGTTCCACGTATCCACCTTTTTTTAATTAGCAGTAATTAGGCACTTAAAACCAACCCACACCAGCAAGAACTTTAAAAGAATATTGAAGAAATTATTCAAATTGTCATTGGAACAAATGATCATTTTATTTTTACACCTGTCAAAATTCTTTATATAATTTATATAAACGAAAAAACTTGTATAATTTTGACATCAAAACAGTACAAACATATTACGTGTCACAATTAACTATTATAAAGTGCGGTAACAATCAAATTGACCAAAACAATTCACTTGTACGCGTAATTTCTCCAAATTTAGGGGAGCACCATATGAACCAAACCAAGTTTTCAAAATCAGAACCAAAAATCTATATTTACTATATATTGGCATAGGTTTCCAACGGGGACGGTACTGCCCCCCAGAGGGACCTGGTGTGTTTCATGTGGGCGGTAGCTGACCCAGTGGTGTTCCAATGGGCGGCATTGAAAAAATCGTGGAGAGGCGTTGGGTATGTATTTAAATATAATAAATAATAATCAAATCCTTTAATAATACTATCTTCTTAAATAAACAATTTATGAGAATATAACTAACTAACTAACTAACCATCACGCCGTCTCCCCGAAAGGGTAGGCAGAAAGAATGGACTGTCACACTTTTACTGATGCGGCACTCCATCCTTCTCTTTTCGCCCCGCGGGAGACGCGGTGTGATGGGTTGCGAACCTCATCGCCACCAATAGGCATCTCCCGCGCACACTTCGATCTTCCAACATCCACAAAATATGAGAATATATAAATATCCAAAAAAGCTAAAGTGGACTACGTTGTTCTTGTACCACCCTTTATGAAAATAAACGAATCACGGAACTGGATAAAGGATGAAAGGAAGGATGAATGTAGAATAAATGCCAGATATGCCAGATATGCCCGATATGTCAGATATGGAAGATATACCGGATATGCCAGATATGCCAGATATTCCAGATTTGCCAGATATGCCAGATATGCTAGATGTACCAGATATGCCTGATTTGCCAGATATGCTATATATGCCAGATATGCCTGTTTTGCTAGATATGCCAGATATACCAGATATGCCAGATATGCCAGATATGCCAGATATGCCAAATATGCCAGATATGCCTGATATGCCAGTTATGCCAGATATGCCAGATATGCCAGATATGCCAGATATGCCAGATATGCCAGATATGCCAGATATGCAGATATTTCAGACATGCTTGAAAGTGATATTGATATGAATATATCATATATCTAAACAAATCAATTTTAAATTTACAAACGCTCCCTCCATTTGCATTATTGCTCCTCTCTCTATCCTTAGTAAGCTCCGTAAGAAGTTTTCGCGCCTTTGTTTCCAAGTAAAACATAAATAATTGACGTTGTATTTTCTCCCTCACGAGTTTGCCCCGTTTTTCTTGTCGGAAAATGTGTCATGGATGTGACGTCATGAACCAAATTTCATAGCACATGTCTGACACTTTGTGGCGAGGAAATGAGACAAAGAAAATTAAGCGGTCTCTAATTAATATCACTCAAGTTACAGGAAATAAGAGGCTTTCTTGTGAGTATTTTATTTGCGCTTACATCGTGAGGAGCAGGAAATGGAGATGTCCCGAATCGGAGATCGCTGTTTCCAGAACTAACTAACTAATTAACCATCACGTCGTCTCCCCGAAGCAGCAGGCAGAAAGATTGGACTGCCACACTGTTCTATCCTCACACAACTCTCAATTCCACAATGTTTATGCAGAAATAATGGACTGTCGCATTGTCCTTTCCGGACATATATCTCTAGATTCCTCAACATTCATACATCGTGTAATGCTCGCATATCGAGTCATACTATTTACAAGTTTTCATAAATCACGCAGTTCGTTCATTTTAATTAAAAAAAAATTAACATCTTGATTAACTAACTAACCATCACACCGTCTCCCCAGGCAGACAGATTGGACACTGTTATTTCCTGACATATTTTTCATACGTGGCCGATATTCCATATAACGTTTATTTGATCGTGCCATGTTTTCCTCGGTCTTCTTTTATTTCTAGTTTCGTTTACATCGTTAACATATACTTTATTTACAAACCGACTTAATGATCCTTTCATTATTTTGTACAGAACACTGTCATTCGAACCGCATTTATTTCTTAGATTTTCATTCGACACTCTTGCATACAAAGATTTTCTACACATTCGTCTTAGAGATCTAATTTCTACAGCACTTTTCGACTTTTGCCAGTTTCTTCTTCGTTTCATTCCTCAACATTCATACATTTTGTTATGCTCGCACGTCAATTCGCACAGTTTCCAAGTTTCAATAAATTATGCAGTTTGTTGATCAAAATGGTAATTTTTATTATATCTTTATTTTAGATAGTCCATTATTTTGGCCGAATCACTATGATACTGCACCGATATTAAACAATAAAATTTTCAAATACTGTTATTGTGCGTATCACTGTTTAATTTTATGCGATTTTTGAATGACAGCTGTTTCGCCGAACCTTTTTTCGCCAATCTTCGGGTGTTACAAACAACATTATCAGGTGTTTTACCGACATAGGTTGGCGGAACATCTATCGCGATAAAAATAAATTGTGATGGTATTAAAACAGGGGTACGCTTAGGAACCGTAATTAATATTCTTGATAAATGTATTATAAATCTAATTTATTTGAATAAATATCAAACTAATATAATTCCCTCGACCTTTCTAGCTTCCTCCACACTCATACAGCCTGAATCCATTCCACATTCATGCAGTCGTTAAAATTTATAATCCTACTATACCATAATTTTAGGAATAAATTATTATTGAAATAAAAAAATATCTTCTGAAGCAAATATTGCAGTGCATTATAGGGTTGTAGTGCCGACCCTTATATATTAAAGTGAAGCTTGGAGTTGGCAGAAGAAGAATTAATGTAGGATAAACGATGCAGTGTATGATAGAATACCCAATGAAGAAGTTAGAAAGGAATGTAAGGCGGATAAATGCGTCCTAAATAAAATGAAGAAAGGGTCACTTAGATGATTTGGACATTTGGAATCAATAAATGAAGGAAAAATTGTTAAAAAGATATATACAAGTAGTGTGAATGGAAAAATAAGTCGAGGAAGGCAAAGAAAGATATGGCATGACCATATGATACTGAAAGGTGAGCACGTTCGAAGTAGAAACAATCGACGAGCGTGCGTGTCACGGAGCGTCAATATAGAAGAGGCGAGAGTTCAAATCAAATCAAATCAGTTTATTTCATCAACAGATATTACAAAATTAATTTTTAAGGTATCTATTGAGAACAGGTAAAATAATATATTGTTTATAGTATACTACCTGAAACGCATAAGAGATGGTTCAACATTAGGAAGACAGGATTTTCTCCAGGATTAAGAGTATTTGCCTTCTGAACGTACTTTCACTAATATGAAAGACGTCGATCTCCGAGGAGACCGCGTTCAGCAGATTGATTGCTCTTCCCATCGGTGTCACCAGAGCCAGGCTGGTTCTGGCGGCGGGTAGGTAAAACAATCATGACAGGATATAACAGTTTGGCGGTCCATCCCCTCTGCCTACTCCATTCGTACATCAAAAAATATTGGGTTACAACTGATACATACGAAGAACTCGTATAGTAATATTTATTTGAATATAATTTTTTATCTACTTTAGTCCGCTGGTTGGCCGTCGCATTGGATTCTTAGTTTTTTTTATAAACAAATTTTGATACTAGCTAACCATGAACTTCCATCAAGGGATTTCAATCAAATCATCAGATTATTTATTGTTTCTTGAACAATGATGTAAAACTCCATATCAAATAAATCATATGAATGAAAACGTCTCTTTCTTCTAGGAGTGTTATTAAATTTTATATGGAATGACATGTTTCGCCATTATTATTATTTTTTTACATACAACAGGTTGTTTGAACCCAATTACTCTATTCAATTTAATTATTATTTCTTAACCGTCGCGTTGCCATGTGGTCAATTGAGTTTCCACTGCCAATTTAAAGTTGATTTTCTTAAAACCTATGGACCCTAATATTATAAAAAAAATTGTAATCCTCCATTGAAGTTTCTCAATATTTCGTAATAAAAAAAAAGCAAAAAATTACTTCCTTCATCCCAAAAAAAAAATTTATCTAAGACTGCCCTCACCTTCATTCGTGTTAAGGTAGAATTTGTTTTGCTAATATTTACAACTTTATCAAAAGTGACAAATACTTACTCGCTGTTTTGAACGTATTATAAATTATATGTTTGGCCTTTTCAATAGGTACGTAATAATACCGACTGGATGGAAACGCAGCACGCAACTTAATAATATCAGAACTGTGAAAATATTAACACTTTACCAAAAGGGACAAATATTAATACGTTAATACTCGTTGTCTTGAACGTACTATACATTTTGCCTAGGTGCCTTTATCATACGTAAAATCTCGTAAAGTCTCGCCCGCCGGCCGCGGCGCGGAGACATGTTTATACTTGTAGTCCAGTTGCTCGTATGCTGTGACGCATTCCATAACAGAAATCGCATGGTTCCAGAAAAAAATTAATAATGATATGTTTTTCAAATAATCCATGTATGTTATAGATATCGATCTATTCCTAATGAAATTCCCTACAAGATGACATAAATTAAATTTTGATTCATCGAGTCATATGCTTGATATTTAGATAAAGTTAGCGGTAAACTGAATTTACCACATGGGAGCGAGCGTTTTGTTTTGAACACGGTACGTTAAGGGTTAAATAATGATATAAAACCCCATATTAAATAATAAATATCAATGAAAACGTCAGTTTTCTAGAAGTTTTATTATATTTTACAGAAATGACACGTTTCGCCCTTCTGAGGCATTATCAATACATTTGACACATTTGATAATGCCTTAGAAGGGCGAAACATGTCATTCCCATAAAATATAATAAAACTTCTAGAAAACTGACGTTTTCATTCGTATTAACTATTAAATTCAATTTGTTTTTTTTAGCAATAATATTATATTGTTTTGGCCGAAACACTATGATACTTTAACAAAGTTTTTTAATTTAACAGTCTATTATATCGATTCTCATGACATGTGCTAGGTTGTTAATCTATCGCCATTTTATTGTCACGTGAATTCTACACCAGACCAAAGACAGTGTGACAATCACACAATCATCGCTGGGAATCGAACACGGGACCTTCGGTATGGCAGTCAGACCTCTAACCACTCTGTCACAAAGGTTGACATTTGATAATGCCTTAGAAGGGCGAAACATGTCATTCCATATACCATAATAAAAACTTCTAGGAGTCTTCTAGAAGACAGAAGTTTTCATTTATATTAATCATTCGATTTTCTTATACGAAAAGATTTTTATAACTCTTAATTCAAAAAGTATATTTTACGCGACAGCTGTTTCGTCAACCTATGTTGACATCATAAGGTGTCACAATAATTTATCTAATGTCAAATTTTCGTGATTTTTCGAACCTCTATGTGAAGTTCTTGCTGCAGTTGAGTTAGGTACCTAAATTTTAAATTAAAAGAATGCTTAGTTACTATTTATAGGGGAAAATTTTAAAAGATTTTTAAATATCTATTCAAGTAATTTTATAATTTTGAGTGGTTTTGGCAAATTTAATTACACCATTCGAAGGTCACTGATCCTCGGAGACTGTAAGCGGTCGTATTTCTATCTCCAAGATTTAGCAACGCACGCATTCTTCTGGTAACTCCAAAATTTTCTTGGCAATTGCACGAAATATCGCGTAAGTTGATACAACTCATTAAACTGTTATGGATCGTGAGCTTCAGATATAGCTGTGAGATTTTCATATGTCGCGTGCAGCCTAATGTATGACGTAACTTACGTAGTTAATATATAAATTTTCTCGTCGCTCATCCCTCCAAAGAGGGTGATAAACTTTATTCATACACTTGAATGTAATTGAAATTTAATATTTTTTAGTCTCATATTCTGGGAATTTGCTGACAGCATAGTCCTGCATCTCTTCTTCCACTCCGTTTACGTATACTAACTTACCTATCCGCCGTCTGTCGTCCACTGCGGAACGTTTGTTTCTCTCAAAGCACCCCTTCTTATTATTCTTCTTCTTCTTACTCAGCCTATTCCCGTCCACTCCTTCATTTGCTTCCATGTCAAGTTAGTCCGATACGTTTGTTCAGATCATCCTACCACTGTAGTTGCGGTCGCCCTGCAGTTCTCTTTGCCGTCTTCGGTCTCCAAGTCAGCAGTCTTCTTGTCCATTTTTTGTCTGAGCTTCCGGCTACGTGACCTAACACTGACCTCTATCTATCGTCATTCTTATGGTCCAGAAATCTTTATTACATCATTCACAGACAGCGGGACACAGGACATACACGATTCCCACTGCTTACCTGAAGCTGTTTTAGGCGAACGGCGCCTTTCATCAGCTTCGTTCATTTAATCCCTAGGCTTCTACTTCGTCCATGCGTGACTAACGTTACAAAGATTCATTAATTCATTTATGCATTCATTAATTTCTCGGTGCTACATCCCGGTGTGGAACTTAACCTTCTTCACAACCGTCCTCCGCTGATTCTGTCCCTGGCCATTTCTCTCCATTCCCCAGCTCCTTCCATTTTCTCCCAATCTTCTTCCACGCAATCCGCCCACCTTTTTCTCGATCTGACTCTTGGTTTTTTTTCTTGGGGCACCCATCTGGATATAATTTGTGGTGATCTACCCTCTGGCATTCTTTCCACATGGCCAGCCCACCGTAAGCGTTGAGACTTACAGAATATCACTACTGTTTCCTGGTTAATCAGCACTTGATTTACAAACAACATAATACCAGGAACGCATGAGAGATGGTTCGAATTTACGAAGACAAGATGCTCTCATTAGTCAACAGTATTTGTAATGTGGTCTCTCCAGGAAATTCTTTAGATTCGTCTATAGGTCCTATTTTGAAGACCTTAATTTTCTTCGAGCTTTTTCGATAATTATTATTTCATTATAATCATTATTTTGTTTGAATTTGAATAGCTCTTTATATAATTAGAGCGCGATTAAAATCGATGTACGAGTAGAGGGTAAAGATATCCATATTGATTCTCGTGACATATGATAGAGAGCTAATCTATCGCCATTTTATTGTCACGTGAATTCTTCACCAGACCCAAGACAGTGTACGAAACTGTCATCGCCGGGAATATAACGCGGGACCTTTGGTGTGGCTGTCATAGCTGTTGCCACTCTGCTTCGAAGGTATATGTTATATACACCTGCTACATGCTGCTCACATCCTCAAATGTGTTGAATTGATTCTCATGACATGTGACAGATAGTTAATTTATCATCATTTTTAGTAGGTAGTTAATTTATCAATTCTTTACCAGACCAAAGACAGTGGGACAATCACACTATCATAGCCGGGAATCGTTCCGTGTGTTCAAAGCACTTACCACTCGGCTATGAAGGTCATCAATAAATATGATATATATTTATAAACTGTTAAATGAAATATTTGTTTTGTTTATCACAATTTATTTTATTTTACGTGGCAGCAACGTAAGCACTGAGGACTGTCGCCTGGCGCGCGAATATAATGCGTGCAGTCGGGTAAAGGAAAGGGGCATTGCCCCAGTATGCCGGATAACTCGTAAGGTCGGATAACCAAAGGTCGGATAACCGAGACTCTACTGTATTTCTGAACTTAAGTAAAAATACATAGTCCATTGTTTTGGCCGAAACACTATGATACCTTAACATTTTAAAGTGTTAAATTAAATATTTGTTTTATTTATCACAATTTATTTTATTTTACGTGACAGCTGTTTCATCAACCTATGTTGACTTCATCAGGTGTTACAATAATATATCAATTGTCAAATTTTCGTGATTATTTGAGCCTTTACGTGTATTTGTTCCTATGTCAATTTAAATAATTCATTTGATTTAATTTTGTTCTTGCTGGATTTGAGTTAGGCACCTAAATAATTAAATTAAAAGAACGGCTAGTTACTGTTTATATGAGAAAATTTTAAAGGTGGAAAATATAATAATAATAAAAAAAATTAATAATAAAAACAGTAATAAGAAGAAACAATTACACATAATATAGAGACAAAAATGATGAAACATAATAAATTAAAGACGATAAACAATAAAAGGAAGTAGATTTCATACATAAGACAGGTGAGAAAAGTTGAAGGTAGTATTATTATTTTTTAGCTAGATTGTATAGGGGAAACATTTTTAATGTAGTATATACTAATGGGAAACAAGCTGAAATTTGGTTTTTTATAACATTCAATTTACATTTCGAAATAACTAACTAACTTACCATTACGTCGTCTCCCCGAAGGGGTAGGCAGAAAGAATGGACTGCCACATTTTTCTTTCTTGACAAATTTCTCTCGGTTCCTCAACATTCATACATCGTATCATGCATGCGCGTCGATTTCTCTGACTCCTCACATGGCCGGTATTCAATATTTGATTTATTTGAGCGTGCCACGTTTACCTCGGTCTTCCTCTATTTCTGGTTCCATTTACATCATTAACATATATTTTTTTTACCATTATTTCTTCATTCATTCTTTCCACATGTCCAAACCATCTTAATGATCCTTTCATTATTTTCTTCATGACACCATCATTTTGTAAATATGTTTTTTTAAATTGTTAATTTTATTTTTGTGATTATAAACGATTTGGATGTGTTATTCTGTAATGTTTATAATTTTTTATAAATTGAAAATTGAAAATTTAAAATCACGCTGTCTCCCCGGAGGGGTAGGTAGAAAGAATGAAACGCCACACTGTTCTGTCCTGACATACTTCTCTCGCTTTCTCTACATTCATACATCTTGTCATGCACGCACATCGATTTTTCCGACTCCTCACGTGACCGACATTCAATATTTGATTGATTTGATCGTGCCACGTTTTCCTCGGCCTTCCTCTTTTTCTAGCTCCATTTACGCCGTTTAAATATACCTTCTTTACCATTCTGTCTTCACTCATTCTTTCCATGTGTACAAACCATCTTAATGACCCTTTCCTTATTTTGTTCATAACACTTTCATTTGCACCACATTCACTTATTATACTTGCATTTGTCACTCTATCATATACAGATTTGTCACACATTCGTCTAAGAGATCTCATTTCTACTGCATGTATTCTACTTTCATCCTTCTTTTGCCAGTTCCATGCTTCGCTTCCATACATAAGGGTCGGTAGAAGAAGACCAATTTGTCTTTAAAATTTCTAAATTTTCTAATTGATCTAATTTTTGGGGTTATTTGCTATTTGCAAAAAAATGAGTTTTTGGTTTCGATATACATTTTTATATACAGTACATATTTATTGACGCCATTCTCTTCTTATGTATGTATATGTATACGTACATATAAATATACGAGTATAAGCATATAGCGGTTAAGTGGCATGAAAACTTATTTTTCTGTATTAGGTTCCCGAACATTAGACACAAAATAACGCCACGTATAAACAAAGA
This sequence comes from Lepidostoma basale, assembly GCA_022606425.2. NCBI lineage: Eukaryota > Metazoa > Arthropoda > Insecta > Trichoptera > Lepidostomatidae > Lepidostoma > Lepidostoma basale. The sequence goes on along the minus strand of JAHDVF020000264.1, from coordinate 199,928 downwards.
ATATTGTGTGATATAAAAGAAAATGTGATTCTTTTCCCTTCCGAATTTCTCGCAACGCGATATGATTTAACTTTTACGTCCTCTGCGTCGTTCAATATGGAAAATAGGCAATAAAAATATTTTTAGAAAATATGTCAAACGTTGGAATCAAGCAGTCGTATACGGGGCCCATAAAGGTAGAGAATACATTGAAAAAAATAATACTGGAAATAGAAATGTCGAAAGTGATATCAAATTTTAGATTTAATTGTATCTCAATAGAGACGAAGATGCAAATTGGAAACTGAATATGGTTGATCAAGGTGTTTACAGGACTTATGACCTGTCATTGGTTAGGTTAAGCGCACGCTTTATGTAATTACAACATTCCCCATTCCACCTTTCTTTATAACCATGTATGACGAATTTTTGGAAGTTGTATATATGTTAAAGTCCTATGCCAGATTTCACATGTCAGTTTCAATGTGCCATCTATTAAGATTTTGATTACACATGTTAATTTTTTTAAGATTACTTTATATATAATCTGCATACTAACGCCATCTTTGGAGATTTATGTTTATTAAGCATTAAGCAGAACATCTTTTTAACTCAATGTGAAAGGCTACCCCGCCATTAGCGCATTGTTAGAAGCCGTCTGGAGATGTCACACTCCTATCTATATGCCAAACATCAAATTTTAGTTTTATCTCTTAACTAAAATGGTTAGTTAACTAACTAACTAACAATCACGCTATTTCCCCGGAGGGGTAGACAGAGAGGACGGATCACCATAATTCTCTGTCCTGGCACAACTCTCGGGCATCCTCTACATTTATACATCGTACCATGCCCGCACGTCGATTATTCCGACTTCGCATGTGGCCGCCTTTTAGTATTTGATTAATTTGGTCATGCCATGTTTTCCTCGGTCGTCCTCGGCTTCTTCTTCCGCTCATGCTACTTGTGTACAACTTTTTAACCATTCTACTCTCATTCATTCGTTCCATATATCCAAACCATCTCAGGGATCCTTTTTTTATTTTTATCCATGATGCAGTCATCTGCGTTACGTTTCTTTCTTATTTCATCGTTCGGAATTCTATAATACAACCTTTTTCGGCACATTTTTTATCCTGCTTTCATCCTTCTTTTGCCAGCTCCAAGATTCACTTCCATACATGAGGGTTGGCACTAGAACTCCATTGTGTACTGCCATCTGTTGGCAAAATGGTTAGTTTATGTCTTGAAAACTGTTTCAATCACTTTATATTGATATAAAAAATGATAGTAAAACAATAATACCCATTCAATCGATATATTCTTTATTTTTAATTATTCTTCTTCTTCTATCCCAGTCTATTCCTGTCCATTCCTGGACAAAGGCCTCCTTCATTCGCTTCTATGTCACTCTGTCTTGTAAACAGACTCTCTCTCTCTCTCCCTCTCTCTGGTTTCAATCCTGGGATTGGTTTGCAGCAATTTCCTCTATTCTTCTCTTCCATTCTTCCCTGCGGCTCTTTTGAAATCTGCATATGATGAGTAGCGCACGTCCACCAACAGGTTCTCCAGGTACTCTCGGCGTGGGCGTCCCCTAGAGTTTGTCCCCTCGGCCATTTAAGAACCTCGAAAACTTTTGCTTCGAAAGCTTCAAAGGATTTGCTTTTGTGACAATCTGCTCAAGCTTTTCTCTAGCTATCTAACATCTCGAAAACAATATGTGTCATATGGACTTTTTCAGTCTTCAGCCTTTCACACCTCATCAGGGGTGCCACAAGGGTCTAATTTAGGACCATTGCTTTTCACGATATTCATAAATGATATTTCTAACGAAATAAAGTTTTCAAATTTTTTATTATTTGCTGATGACATAAAAGTTTTCTCTGAAATAGAGAATCCCTCAGATTGCTTGAAGCTTCAGTGTGACATTCAGAGCATAACCCAATGGAGTAAACCTAACAAATTATTCTTCAACGTCTCCAAGTGCTTTGTTATGTCATACACACGGGCATCGAAAACATTATACTTTCGCTATCTTATGGATGGGGTACAGCTTGAAAGAGCTTCTACATCCAGAGATCTCGGTGTTCTGTTCGATGCTCAATTATCGTTCAATCTTCACATAGTTGCTCTATGTAATAGTTCCATTAAAATGCTTGGATTTGTTTTCAGGAATGCCAAGATATTTTCGAACACACAGGTACTTTGGGTGTTGTATAATTCCCTGGTAAGAAGTCGGCTGGAATATAGTTCCGTTATTTGGTCACCGCCTGGGATCCGATATTCTCTGATGATGGAGCGAGTGCAGAAAAAATTTCTGCGCTTTCTTTACCTCAGGGAGCGCGGTTATTACCCGTGGCTCTTTCCGACTGAATTCTTGCTAGGTATGCTAAGCTACCAATCATTGGAGAGAAGGAGGAACATTCACTTGGGAGTTCACTTCTTTCAGCTGATTGGCGGCCGTATACAGAACTCGGATGTCCTGAGTGATGTAGGTCTATTTGTCCCTGATAATTACCTTCGTCAAAGACAGCACAGATTGTTTTATTTGCCACGCTGCAGAACCAACCTGCCAATGGTAATGCCTGTGGGTAGGGCAATCTTATTGCTTAATCGGATCGCCTCGGAGGTCGACATATTTCGTGATAGTGTGAGTTGCCTCAGGGATGCAATATCAATGTTATGATTTTTTCTTACTCTTAAGCTTAATTTTTATTTTTTTTAATGCTTCTCTGTTAATAATGTAATTGCAAACGATTTGGAATTGTATGTCTGTAATGTTTGTGATTATTATCAAAATAAATGAAAAAAAAAAATGAAAAAAAATGAAACCTCCTCATTTGTAATGTGGTCTCTCCAGGATATTCTAATAGTCTTCACATCTTAAAAACCTTTAGTCTCCATTTATCTCTTTCGGATGGGCACCATATCTCGCAGCCGTACATCAAGATACTCCATACATACGAGTAGGTCTTGATGAGGAGTATTCTCAATTTTCGGTATTTATTATTCGATTATATTATTTTCAACCTTTCATTAAATGCAAGCCTAGCCTGATGTATACGGCTGTCGACCTCACTCTTAGACCAACCGTCCCATGTTATTTTGCTCCTGAGGTAGACAAACTCCTTGGTGTACTTTAGCAGAACTCCTGACATCACTACTCTCATATGATGTTGCGTTCGGCCTGCAGACTGCATACAGGTTATTCCCACATGTCTGTTCAGATCATCCTTCCATCGTAGTTGCGGTTGCCCTGCACTTCTCTTTGCCGTTCACGGTCTCCAAGTCAGCAGTTTTCTTGTCCATTTTTCTTCTGAGCTTCTGGCTACGCGACCTGCCCTAATAAGAACTTAAAATTATTATTTTAAAATTTAAATTGAATAATAATATTTACGAGAAAAACATAAACGTTCCCAAATAAATCTTTATAACATCTGTCAGATCATGTAAACAACAACAATTTTGTAATATTTTTATAAATATGTATCTTAACTGAAGAGGGACTGTTTATCCGAAACATGTCTAAATAATTTTATTTTTTATGTATATACAAAGTGTATAAAAAAAATATATAAACTATCATAAAAACACAAAGTATGGCGTATACAGAAGAAAAAATTAAGTGCTGTAAAAAATTATATAAGTGTTTTTAATATTATTTTTAGGATTATTTCTTATAGACAAAACAGTAACAGATGTAAAATAGATCTAACAGCAGAATAACATTAGGTTGTATTTTGAACTTGTCCCATAAAGCTCAGACGCTAATCTCCATGATCCCGACTGCCATCCTAAATTCCAACGAAGTGGCAGTTTGCTCACTTTGGGGTTCATCTTTGGATCATCTCCATTTAATACACTAACCAGACAGCCGAGACATTAGTAGATTCTCGGGATGGGTGTATTATTCACGTATATGGGTCATGGTTCATATATAATACATTTTCTACGCCAACAAACAAAATAATAAATATTTATATTTTGCATGCTATAAACAGTTATTCTTCTACTTCTTCAAGTGCCCTGTCGGGTCCCCCCAACGTTGGCAATCACCTCGATGAATCTGTCCCTGTTCTGCACCGCTCGGAACAGCTCCTCCACGCTTCGGATGCCGGTCCACTCCCTCACGTTTGGCAGCCAGGACATTTGTCTCCTACCGGGCCCTCGGCGTCCCTCAATTTTCCCCTCCAATATCAGTTGGAGAAGGTGGTACTTTTCCCCACGCGGTATACGACCAAGATGTGATATATTTCAAACCTTGATAGTTGATAACAGTTCCCTGTCAACTCTAGCTCGCCTCAGGACTTGGTAACCATGTCTGTATAGGGAACTCTGAGCGATGGAGCCACATTTCAAATGCTTCCAGTCTGTTCATTGAGTTAACTTTTAAGGTCCACGTTTCACATCCGTACAATAAAACAGACAACACATAGTACTTGATCATTCTTTGGTGGAGTTTCAAGTTTACGTTATCATTGCAGAATAGTGATTTCATTTTATTAAACGTAACTCTTGCTGCCTCAATTCTGCATTTTATCTCTACATCTGTATTTAAATTTTTCCACCCTTTCAACGTTACGGCCGTTCAAATGCAATACTGACCCACTGTAGTCAAGCCGTTCGAATGTCGGTTAATAAACGGTTATTAACTTAATATAATTGTTACATTTGATAATGTCTTAGCTAGGCGAATTATGTCATTTGCATAAATTGACCACCTTCGTGGCCAAGTTGCAAGTGCTATGGCAATCGAACCGAAAGTCCTGGTTCCGAGGGCAATCTGAAGGTACACTGTATTTGGTCTGGTGTAGAATTCGCGTGACAATAAATTGGCATTTGAGATTCTGTCGTATATCGTTCTACCACACATACGTCTTAGGGACCTCATCTCTACCGCATTTATTCTACGCTCATCCTTCTTCTGCCAGTTCCATGCTTCGCTTCCATACATTAGGGTTGGGACCAGAACTCCATTGTGAACGGCCGTTTTCGCTTTCATTGATAAATTCTTGTTTCCAATAACTATAGAAAGGAATGCAGAGCGGAAGAAGGTATTATGAACAAAATTATGAAAGGATCGCTGCGTTGGTTCGGACATATGGAACGCATGGATGGAGAAAGAATGGTTAAGAAAGTATACGTTAATGATGTAAATGGGGTACGAAGTCGAAGCAGACCGAGTAAAACATGGCATGACCAAATTAATCAAATTTTAAAGGTTGGTAATGTTAGAAGTCGGAGGAATCGACGTGCGTGTATGACTCGTTGTATGAATGTGGAGGAAGCTAGAGAGGTTTGCCAGGATAGAGTAGTGTGGCGGTCCATTCTCTCTGCCTACCCCTGCGGGGAAACGGCGTGATGGTTTGTTGTTGTTGTTGTTGTTATAAATTGGCGATAGATAAGCTCTGATGTCTTTCACTCGACATGAAAATCAATAGCTATACCCTTTACATCAATTTGGCTCGCACTATAATGATTTAAATGGCAATTCAACAAAAAAAAATTAATAACAATTTTAGAACACAGACATTTTCATTTGTATTCATTGTTTAATTGATAAAGTTTTACAAGAAATGATAAATGGGTTATTTACTTGCTAATAAAATTTCATCAACAGACATTACAAAATTAATTTTTAAGGCATCTATTGAGAACAGGTAAAATATTATAATATATTGTGTAAAGTATACTACCAGAAATGCATGAGACATGGTTTAACATTAGGAAGACAGGATACTCTCCAGAATTAAGAGTATTTTCCTTCTGAACGTACTTTCACTAATATGAAAGACGTTGATCTCCGAGGAGACCGCGTTCAGCAGATTGATTGCTCTTTCTATCGGTGTCACCTTTATACATGGTTATATATTAAATAACAATTAGCATGTATTATGTGAGTCGGTTCAGGTCATCATTCCACCGTAGTTGCGGTCGCCCTGCATTTCTCTTTGCGTTTTATGGTCTCCATTTTTCGTTCGAGCTTTTAAAAAAATGAATTTGTATTTAACCACTTTCTTACCAATTTATTAAATAAAAATAAAAAACATTCGTAAAAACTCGATTAATCAGAGTTTTATTATTTATTAATTTTAAATATTTTGGACGTAAATAGCTTTTATTTTTACTAATGCTTAAAAAACCTATTTTCTTATATTAGTATTTTATACAATAATTACAAATATAGGCCAATTTATATATAAAAATCTCCGATATATATCTCCGACAGCGACAGCACAGATTGTTTTACCTACCGGCCGCCAGAACCAATCTGCCTCTGGTGACACCGGTGGGAAGAGCAATTAGTCTACTGAACGCAGTCTCCTCGGAGATCGACGTCTTTCATGTTAGTGAAAGTACGTTAAGGGAGCAAATACTATTGACTTTAGAAAGTATCTTGTCTTCCTAATGTCGAACCATCTCTTATGCGTTCCTGGTACCTACTTTGTTGTATTTTTATGATATTTTACCTGTACTTAATAGATGCCTTAAACATTTTCCTGTTTGTAATGTCTTTTGAGTAAATAAACTGATTTGATTTGATTTGATAACTATAAAAATAATTGCTTATGATAAATGTATAAAAATCCAATTTCAAAAGAATATAAACTTTATTAACTTTAAGTGTAAACGAAGATTTTTCAAATTATCAATTCCGACACCCTCATTACAATTTCCATTCGGGGATTCTTAGTTTCGCGTTTGTGTGTCCCGGATTCCGAATGACGACATTAGGCCTAATCGGATGGGACACTTCTATGTCTATTTAAGGCCCTTTCACTATCCAGATAAAAGCTTATTTTGTAGCCAGTTCGCAGGCAAGAACTGTAGGGTTTCGTGGTTTTCGAGTAAGTCTTTTGTACCAGATATGGTCCTATTAGCAATGTGATATGCTGGCAATGAGATAAGGGTCGGATCCCATATGCTTTGTTCACTCAAACGCGTGCATTTTGGAATAAATCAGTCTTAAGATAGGACAGAATTAGGATACAAGAATATATGGTGCTAAGCCTTACCTTGGGTCTTGCGGCTTAGTTCAAAGGTTTTTAACATCTCATATTATTATCAACGGAGGATATATCAATATGGCACACTTTGGAGATAAAATTGGTCCATTTTACCTCAGATATTAACTTGTAGAGTGCCGTTTTCGGTATGTATCCGCCTTAAGGGCGCTTTATGGCATATTTTAAATCTAAAGTAAGGCTTCATTAGATATTTGCGATCAGTTAATAAATAGTATTGTAATAAAAAATAAATACATAAATTGGATTCTAATTTGGGTATAAAAGATGAAAACCGAAATAACCGAAATCTGTTGATTACATTGTTAAATGAATTCAAATCAATAATATAACTAACTAACTAACCATCACGTCGTCGCCCCGAAGGGGTAGGCAGAAAGAATGGACTGTCACACTTTTCTTTCCTGACATATATCTCTCGCTTCCTCAACATTCATACATCGTGTCGATTTCTTTGACTCCTCACATGGCCGACATTCAATATTTGATTTATTTGGTCGTGCCACGTTTTTATCGGTCTTCCTCTATTTCTGGTTCCATTTACATCATTAACATATATTTTTTTTTACCATTCTTTCTTCATTCATGCTTTCCATATGTCCAAACCATCTTAATGATCCTTTCATTATTTTGTTCATGACACCATCATTCGCACCGCATTCACTTCTTATATTTTCCACACCACACATCAATAATATATTTTTCTAATAATATTTATTTCTCTGTAAACACCAATTGATTGAAAATAAAAATAAAAATAACAAACGTATTTCGGACACAGAAGCCCTTCTTCAGCAGAAAAAGAATATAAATAAATATTTCAACATTTTTTTTACGAATGTGGTTATTATTTGTTATAACAAATGCATTAACGTTCGAAAAAAAATCGTTTTTACGTTTGTATCTAGAACTGATCATATTCATGAAAATTTGTTTGAATAAATATTTTGTATACACTATAATTAACTGCACTGGTGAAGGGTTTCTGTGTCCGAAATATATTTGTGTTAATTTAATTTAAAAAATTCATGAAAAGTTGTTTTCAAGGAAGTAAACATTATTCAATGAATTCGCAACACAAAGTTATAGTGAATATAGAAGATTATAAAAACTAAAACTTTTTTTTAAAAGATAATCATACGATTTTACAGAAAACTAATGAAACTGAAATAATTAAATAAAACGATGTTTTGTAACTGCTTCTACTTTTGTCTTTATTTCTTTGTCTCTTATTGACTGGTCCAGTCTGTCGATGCCAGTCTAGTCTGTCGATACCAGTCTGTCGATGCCAGCGAGCTTGGCAAAACCGGTCGCTGTCGAAATAAAGGCAAAAGTGGAAGTAGTTAAAAAACATCGTTTTATTTAACTATTATTCTTTTTAAAATGTACTTTTAGTTAAAATCCACGAATGTTTGTGTATTCTTTGAAAAATAATAAACATATTTAGAAACATGATGAAAGCATGATTAAAACATGATATGACGAATCGTAAATCGTTATCGAAAATGTTTTAAGTCGGAGGAATCGACGTGCGTATATGACTCGTTGTATGAATGTGGAGGAATCTAGGGAGATGTATCAGGATACAGTAGTGTGGCGGTCAATTCTCTCTGCCTAACTCTGCGGAGAAATTGCATGAAGATTTGTTGTTGTTATTGTTATATAAAATAACCTACTTACAATTCGACGAAATATTTTCACATAATTTGAAACAAAAATAGAATGGGTCTTAAAGAAGTACTATTTCTCGAAATAACTCATTTTTACGGCACTTTTTATTTTTGTGAATGAACACATTTGTATTCCAGTAAATTTTGAAATTGTAAGGTAACTGTAAAACCTCCCCTACATCCCGCGCCATAAAATATTTATGAAGTTTCATATTTAAAACATTTTCCATTCACATTTGATACTCCAATATTCAAAGCGTACACCAAAACGTATCAAAAGCTACCACCATTCGAATGAAATCATTTTAAGAAATACGCATTGCTTCCAGCTTTGAATATTTATTTTATTCTGATATCTTAAAGGTTTTACTTTGATTCCTACACACATTTATTTCTTTCACAGGGAAAGCTCGTTAAGATTATTACTGTAAAATAATTAATACAAATGAAAACGTCGGCTTTTTAAAAGTTTTATTATATTTTATGGGAATAACATATTTTGCCCTTCTAAGGATATTCTATGATATTCATCACTTAGTATCCCCTAGCTATGTAACCATTGTCATAAAATTTCTTAACGAGTTCCAAGAAACACTTTCCAATATTTCTGGACCTACCGAAATAATTCTTTGTTAAAAATGTATAAAGTCACATCCATTTTCGTTAATTACCATATTCTGCTCTATTTACTATTGTACAAAACGAAAATACAAATGTCTCTAAAATGTTTATAATAGTTGTTGCAAATCCGATACATTGCCGCTATAATGAGCGTAGTGAGTGTGATAAACAGGAATATGGGAAACTTGTGGTGTGTCTTGTGCGAGACATAGGGGTATTGAGTGTCAATTCTCAAAAAAGTTCAGATTTATCAATTTTAAAGTGAACAATTTTATAAAGCAACATCATATCCTATAAATTTATGGTATAAAATGGGAGATAAGCTCATTAATATCATATGTTACGCAGACGATGCCACTATAATAGCAGATTCTGAAACTGATCTGCAACAGCTAAATAAATTCAACCAGAGTGCTAAGCTGTACAACCTGTTGATATCTATTAGTAATACTTAGTGTATGACAGTTTCAAAACAGCCAACCATCTGCGAATTGATACTTGATAATGAATCCATAGAGCAGGTCCAGCAATTTTAATACTTGGGCATAGATCTCTCATGCCAAACGGATCTCTATAGTGAAGTTCGCGAGAAAACCACCAAAGCGGCTGCAATATCTGGATGCTTGAAAGATTTTGTGTGGAAAAACAAGCATATGTGAGTGGATAGCAAAGTGCGAATATATAAGACATGTGACAGACCCACAATGACTTATGGTATAGAATCGAGGGCTGACACAAATAGAACCAAAGCACTATTACGAACCCCCTAAATGAAGACACTTCGTGCTATTCTGGGCAAAACACTGAGGGACGGAATCAGAAACACAGTAATACGTGAGACCTGCGATACCGAAGATATTGTCAGATGGGGCAGGAAAAGAAGACGCTTCTGGCGCGACTACGTGGAACGATGAGCGACGATAGACTCCCCCAAGCAGCCGCAAACAACGTGCCAATGGGAACTCGCCAACCCGGAAGACCTGCGAAGAGATGGCGAGACAGTTGGAGTTCTGTGTCCCAAGAGACCTCAACGCCATAAAAACAGATCCACAGATCTATTAAAAGAGGAAAAAAAAGAGGAAGAAGAACATCATATCGTTAAAGTTCGTCTATTTTTAAAAGAGTTCAAAAAAATATAAATTAGGGCAGACTTGTTATCCGAAAATGACTGGCAGATTTTAAAATTAATGTGTTTACGAGTAAGAAATATTTTTCGGATTATTTGAATGCGTTAGATTAAAGCAATTAATCTGCGGAACGTAGTCTCCTCGGAGATCGACGTCTTTCATATTAGTAAAAGTACGTTCAGAAGGCAAATACTCCTGATTTTGGAGAGTATCTTGTCTTCCTAATGTTGAAACATCTCTAATGCGTTTCTGGTAGTATATATTTTTTTAATTTTTTAATTTATTGAAAAGACTAACACCAAGGATTTAAACCAATGATATTAGAATTTATTTTACAATCTTCAATGTGAGCAGAAAATAGCTCATTATTATGAAAAAGGAATCTGGTCATGTCCAGGCTCGAACCCAAGTTCCCTTGATCAGAAGGCAAGCGTTCTATCCTCAAGAACACCACTACGAGTATATACAATATATTATTTCATATGTTCTCAATAGATGCCTTAATCCTTAATTTTATAATGTTTATTGATGAAAAAAAATAATTTAATTTGATAAAGAGAGACCATGTAGAGAGAGTGTATACTGAAAGTTTGATAAGTAGGTAAATAAAATACCAACAGACGAATGCCTTCAAGGAAGACCTTTCAAAATATGGTGAGACCGTTAGAGATCTACTAGTATATCTCAGAAATTAAAAAATTAAAAAAATAACAAGATTCAATCCTAATAAAACAGAAGATGAAGTTACAACACTTTCCCTATGAGCAATATATAAATTACATGAGACGAAACCCCTTTGGTACTTTCCCAGGCTACCCTTATCAGTACGTCAACGGGGTAGGTTCCAAAGTAAAATTTTCTTAAACAAATCAATCTTTCCCCGACACGAAAATGCTTTTATTAAAATACGATACATCAATGCACCTGCCTGATACTTAAAACGGCGCTATGGCTGCAAATTCCACTAAGTGTTAAAGTACAAATTTTCCAGCCGGTATGACTCGGATTTTATAATCAAATTTCCTCATTTCATTCATTTTCTGACACTTTCAAAGGAGTTTTTTTTCTTTCTTTAAAGTCGTAAGTGAAAAATTCAATGGGAACATATTTCATCATAGGCACTTAAAAACGTGTAGCACTCGGTATTTAAATTTTTCAAATAGATTTTTTTGAAATATTTTCAATAAAAATAAATTGGAAAATTTATAGATCGCTATTTTTATCAAATCATATCCAATCAAGTTAACAATCTACAATATGGAAAAACAAATACATGGCCATTAAGAGTAAGATGAGAATCTATAAAGCATGTGTAAGACCAATAATAAATTATGGCGTCTATGCAAGGGCAGGCACAGTAAGGACCAAACAAGTTTTGAGGATTTCCGAGATGAAGACACTGAGGACGATAGCAGGCAATACACTGAGAGATCGCGTGAGGAACACCAGAATAAGAGAGATATTTGAGGTTGAGGATATTATAAGATGGACCAGACAGCGAAAAAGGGACTGGTACGGTCATGTTCAAAGAATGGACACCACCATACTCCGCTAAATTGCACCACATTATCAGCCTCACGGAATTTGTCCTCGTGGAAGACCTTCTTAAATATGGAAGACAGCTGGGAGTCTACCTCACAGGAGGAGCAACACTCTGGAAAACATACCACATAGGTCTACAACAAGAAAGAAGAAGAAGAAGAATAATATATCCAATCTTTTTTAAATGTTATAAATTTATTTTATTTTTTCAAAAGATATTACAAACAAAAAATAAAGTTTAAGGCATCTGTTAAGAACAGGTAAAATATTACGCATAAAACCAGAAACGTAAAAGAGATGTTTGCACTTAAAGAAAACAATTTTTTTTTTCACATTGCCATTGCCGGGAATTGAACCCGGGACCTTCAGTGTGGCAGTCAAAGCTTTTGCACTCTGTCACAAAGGCCGTTAATATATTTGTTATTACTGTGATTATTATTTAGTTGAATCGCTCTTTACATCAATACATCGCAAGCCAAATCGAAATGAAATAGGTGAAATGTGAGAGGTAGCAAATCTATCGACATTTTAGTGCCACATGAATTCTACATCAGACGAAAGACAATGTGACAATCACACTGCCATCACCGGTAATCGAACCCAAGATCTTTGGTGTGGCGGTTAAAGCACTTACCTCTCGGCCACGAAGGGCGTCAATAATAATTAAAGGTTTTGTAAGGTGACGATGGTGTTCTTCTACCGACCCTTATGTATGGAAGCATAGCATGGAACTGGCAAAAGAAGGATGAAAGTAGAAAAAATGCAGTAGAAATGAGATCTCTTAGACGAATGTGTGGATTATCTGTGTACGATAGAGTGTCGAATAAAAATATAAGATGTGAATGCGGTGCGAATGATGGTGTCATGAACAAAATAATGAAAGGATCATTAAGATGGTTTGGACATATGGAAAGAATGAATGGTTAAAAAATGTATATGTTCATGATGTAAATGGAACCAGAAATAGAGGAAGATCGAGGAAAACGTGGCACGATCAAATAAATCAAATATTGAATGTCGGCCATGTGAGGAGTCAGAGAAATCGACGCGCGTGCATGACACGATGTATGAATGTTGAGGAATCAAGAGAAATATGTCTGGAAAGAAAAGTGTGGCAGTCCATTCTTTCTGCCTACCCCTTCGGGGAGACGGCGTGATGGTTAGTTAGTTAAGGTGACTACGTGTTATGTGAAATAATATTTTTTTTATCACTTTTTGAATTACTCGTTTCAACTTATGTTTTATGACTCTCCATTATATTAATATTTATGTACATACGTATGTGTACAGGGATAAAAAAATTAGGCATCAAGTAATAAAATCAACTATAAATCGGACTTTCCCTTGATGAAATAGACCACTCTTAATTAACTGGTTAGTGGAATGTTCCACTGGTTATGTCTGTAAGCTGGATAGCCCGAAAGATACGAGAGTACTTGATCCTGTTTTATATATTTCCTACCCCATTCATAGGGGTGATCATAAACATAAATCCTGATGTAGGCTGTATCTAATCTTGGAACGTCGGGAACCAAGAATAGTTTCGGGTCATATTTATTGAACAGGGCAATTGTAATTTGCAATTGCTTGAGTCTACTATTTTACCGTTTTTTTATATTGATTTCTTTTATGTAAACTAACTAACCATCACGCCGCCTCCTCGAAGAGGTTGGCAGAAAGAATGGACTGCTACACTTTTCTTTCCTGACATATTTCTCTCGCTTCCTCAACATTCATACATCGTGACATGCACGCGCGTTGACTTCTCTGACTCCTCACATGGCCGACATTCAGTAATTGATTTATTTGATCGTGCCATGTTTTCCTCTGTCTTGCTCTATTTCTAGTTTCATTTAGATTGTTTACATATACTTTTTTACCATTCTTTCTTCATTCATTCTTTCCATATGTCCAAACCATCTGAATTATCCTTTCATTATTTTGTTCATGACACCATCATTCGCACCGCATTCATTTATTATATTTTTATTCGACACTCTATCATACACAGAGTATCCACACACTCGTCTCAAAGATCTTATTTCTACTGCATTTATTCTAGTTTTATCTTTCTTTTGCCAGTTCCATGCTTCGCTTCCATACATAAGGGTCGGCACAAGAACACCACTATGCACTGCCATCTTAGGTTTTTTGGATAGGCTTTTGTTTGCGATGACAACTTAGAGTATACCATTTACTCTATTGAATGCCCTAATCTTTCAATATCCTTCAAGACGAATGTGTGGTAAATCTGTATATGATAGAGTGTCAAATGTTGTATACTCGTATAAGAAGTGAATGTGGAGCGAATGAAAGTGTTATGAACAAAATAATGAAAGGGTCTTAAGATGGTTTGGACACATGGTAAGAATGAGTGAAGACAGAATGGTGAAGAACGTATATGTAAACAACGTGAACGGAGCTAGAAATAGAGGAAAACCGAGGAAAACGTGACACGATCAAATCAATCAAATATTAAATGTACGTCACGTGATGAGTCGGAGAAATCGACGTGCGTGCATGATAAGATGTATGAATGTAGAGGAAGCGAGAGAAATATGTCAGGAAAGAAAAGTGTGGCAATCCATTCTATCTGCCTACTCCTTCGGAGAGACGTTGTGATGGTTAGTTAGTTAGTTAGTAAGTTATAAAATGGGGTAAGATTAGCTACCTACAACATGTCACGAGAATAAAATTCTACTGTATTTAAATTGATTTGGCTTGCGCTTTTTAAATAGTGATTCAACAAAATAATAATAATAATAATAAAATTTATTCCCGTTACATATTTTAGGTAACTTATCTATCGCCATTTTATTGCCACGTGAATTCTACACCAGACCAACGTTAGTGTGACAATCACACTAACGTCGCCGGGAATCGAACCCGAGACCTTCAGAATGGCAGGCAGAGGTCTTGCTACTTTGCCACGAAGGTCGTCCGACTCCTCACGTGACCAACGTTTTATATTTGATTAATTTTATCTTCCAACATTTTTCTCGGTGAAGCTTTATTTCTAGTTCCCTTTACATCGTTATCAATATATTTTCTTCATCATTTATTATTTCCATGTATCTGAAACATCTCAATGAACTAACTAACTAACTAACCATCACGCCGTCTCCCCGAAGGTGTAGTCAGAAATAATGTACTGTCATATTTTTCTTTCCTGACATATTTCTCTCGCTTCCAAAACATTTATCGTGCCACGTTTTTCTCGGTCTTCCTCTATTTCTACTTCCATTTATATCGTTAACATTTACTTTTCCGTGTCTCTAAACCATCTTAATGATCCTTACATTATTTCATCATCATCATCATCATCAGCCGTCTGTCATCCGCTGCAGAATGTAGGCCTCTCCCGAAGAACGCAATCGCCCCCTATCCATTACCGCTCCCATCCATCCATGTCCAGCAATCCTCTTTAGATCGTCGGTCCAGCGGGCAGGGGGGCGTCCAACTATACGGAATCCTGTATGCGGTCTCTACTCTTCCCCATCGGCTGTCAGTTCTCCGACAGATATGGCCAGCCCACCGCCACTTCAGCCCGCCTATCCGTAGAGTCACCTCAGTCGCCTTAGTTTGTTGTCAAATAAATTCGTTTCTAAATCTGTCCCTCAAGGTTATTCCAAGCATTGTTATTTCCATGGCGCGCTGGGTTACTTAAAATCTGTAGACTAGACCTTTTGTCAATGTCCACGTCTCGGCTCCGTACGTCATGACTGGCAAAACGCACTGGTTGAAGATTTTAGTCTTGAGGCATTGTGGTATTTTGGAAGTGAGAACATGACGTAATTTCCCATAAAATAACATATTCTAAAAAGATTTTATTAGCTACTGATTTGTCAAAGAAACATAAAAATTCTAGATGTGTTTTAGATACTAATACTCACATACGTAAAGATGCGAGATACTGCATGTATTAGTGTACGTTTTAGGCTATTCCTTCGTCACTGAGGGGTGTATGATCGGCTCCTGGGTCAAAGCCAATTTTTTACAAGCTTTTTATTTGCTGTCATAAAAATACTGTAATTTGATTAATACGAGTTATTTCCTTTTTGCAAAACAACTCCCGGCGGCCTTGAGTACAAGTTGGTACATTTAGTACGCTTTCGACTTGTAAGAAATATGTACGAGGGGTGTCTGAAAAGTTAGAAACCAAAATTTGAGATATTTGTAAAAAATGCAAGATACCCATGATTATGACGACCTTCGTGGCTATATGGTAACTGTTTTGACTGCTACCCCGAAAGTCTCGAGTTCGATTCATTCTCGGCGATGGCAGTGTGATTGTTACACTGCCTTTGGTCTGGTGCAGAATTCACGTGATAATAAAATGGCGATAGATTAGCTACCTATCTCATGTCACGAGAATCAATATATTAGCTTTTTGCTTGCGCTGTTATGAAGAAAAGAGTGATTCAACCAAATAATATTGCAATAATAAAAAATAAAAAAAATATTATTATGAGGGATTTTGAAAGTAGGGTTGGGGTAGGCAACAATGTGAAGTGTGCACTTAAAGTTGTCATCGCAAACGAAAGCCTATAAAAAAAAGGTTAAAGAGCAGTGCACAATGGTGTCCTTGTGCCGCCTTTATGTATGGAAGCGAAGGGTGAAAGAAATGTGAAAGTTGAATAAATGCATGTAGAAATCAGATCTTTTAGATGAATTTGTGGAAAATCTGTGTATGATATATTGTAACAGCATGAATGAAGAAAGACAGGTGAAAACGTGGAACACGATCAACTAAATCAAATATGAAATCTAATAGCCAGAGAAATTGACGTGTGTGCATGTCTAATGCCAAGAAGTTTGCTGATCGAAGCGTAGTTTGCCGCAAGTTATGGCTATCAGCAACACAATGTTCAGATGTATACGTTGGTGCCATTCTTTGAAGCGCTTTAAAAACCGTCCAGCATAGTTTATACTGGATTCTTTCAGGACACTTGAGCCAGTGAAGACTTTTCTTACTCTTTTTATAGGTCTGATGACCTGTTATTGGTTGCATCTCCGTCCTCTTAGGAAGTGGACCGCAAACTATCTCGCCATCTTTTCGATGGTCAGCCACGTGGCCGATAACCCACCGGTAGACTGTCGCGAGCTATCTTTGGGATCCTATTTTCTTGCATATGGGAGACATGCTCGTTCCAGTAGCTTCTATTTTGGCGCCCTCTTCGGAGCCTCGGGAATTCTTAGGATTTGTGTATTTCTTATTCCGTCACGAAGATTTTTATCGGCTATACATCGTTTTACTTTCATCTCGTTGACGTGCAAGAGTTGCTTGGTTTATGCTGTGTCTTCTCTGGATTCTATGGCGTTAAGATAAGGCTATCGCAGGTTTTATATATCCTCATTTTACCCTTGATGCTCATTTGCTTATTTTATCAGATAGTTTTCCTAAGACAGCCCAATATTACTTACTTACTTCCTATGTCAAAACAACTCTTGAAGAGTTTTAGCTTCCTTGATGATTTTTCGCAAAGCTCTTCGATCCTGCGCCTTTTGCTCCTAGCAGTCCAATTCGCCTAACCTAGCCAGATCAGCCAGAACATTGTTCATTAGGCGCTGTCTAGGCCTTCCTAGAGGTCTTATTCCAGTCGGTCTAGACGCGTACAGGTTCTTAATTGCTCTGGTCTCTTCGGCTCGGCAAATGTGCTCAATCCATGCTAAGCGACCGGCTCTCACGGTGCTCGTTATAAGAGGCTGCTGGGTCATCGTACAGATCTCTTGGTTGGTCCTATGCCTCCAAGTTCCCGCTGCAACAGCGGATCTGGGTCCCAGAATCATTCTACGTATTCTATTCTCAAACCAGTACATTATTTGTTGTTCATTTAGAGCCTTTGTCCACGACTCAGAACTATATGTCAACACTGGCTTGATGATGGTGTTATAAACACGCAGCTTGTGTTTCTGGATAGAAGCTTGGACTTTAGGAACGTTCGCAATGAGGCTTCAGCTCGTAGGCCTTTCTCTGTGTTTCAACTCCGCGTGCATATCGTTGGCTCCCGTCACGCCCGATATTGATGCAGCTTTATTATAAAAAAATAACTTTTAAGTTGATCCTCGTTTAGAACTTACTCCAATACGAATTCTTCTAGATTTATGTTACAATACCGTTTTACGCCTTGATCTTCTTGTTTATTATGGGCGTACCTAGTTCCCTAATTGGAATGTTTCCTTTATGTGACATTACTCGTAAGGATCTTCCGGAAACGCATAAAAAGTACGAATACTCGTAAACCTCGCTAAAGTCAATTTGCGACTTACTGAAACATATATCTCACGGCGCTTGCTTGCATTTCCGTAGTACAATACACGAGAAAGCCATAAACTCCAGTACTTGCTTTGGTAACAATATTTTTATCGAAATCTGATAATGGCTGTAAGAAAAGCGAACAATGGAAAACATGTCTAATTGCCACGCACATAAGATCTGGAATTGAGATTTGGTTTCAACTTTTACATAAGCATGTGAAGTGTCTCAGAAAATATTGCTCCTCTTCACAGCTTGGAACAATTTTTTTATTTAAAAAGTTTTAAGAATGCTTTTCGGTTTTACGTCTTGGCGATGCTTAGATGTTAATGTGGTTAAACAAATTTTCTGCTACGTATGTACTCACCAAAAGAGATGACTGTAATAAAACAAATAGTAAGGATACTACATAATTTTTAAGAGTTCAGTTTGTATAAATATCTGTTAGTTGTGGCCAGTAATCGACAAGACTACTTACTAAATTGACTAACTTCCTTACCATCCCGCCATTTAAACGGTAATCAGGGAAGATGGATCGCCATACTGCTCTGTCCTGACATATTTCTATTTCTTTCTCTGGATTTATACATCGTAACATGCGCGTCATCGACTTATTCCGACTATTCCGACTATCGAATATGGCCATTTTTCAATATATGCTTTCCTTGATCTTCCACGGGTTCTGTTTCCACTCACACTGCTTGTTTACTATATTTTAGCCATTCTTCCCTCGTCCAATATTTTCATTTGTCTAAACCATCTCAGGGATCCTTTTTTTAATTTTACGTATTATCCAATTATCTGACTAAGATTTCTACCTTATTTCGCCGATCATAAATCGTTTACCTGTACATTCTTCTAGGTGATCTAATTCCTACGGCATTTCTCCTAATTGTATCTTTCTTTTGGCAGCTTCAAGCCACAATTCCATGCATAAAGCTTGGTACTAGGACTCCAATATGAACTGGAATATTTGCTTAAGTGGATATGACGACCTTCGTGGCCGAGTGGAAACTGCATTGACTGCCACCCCGAAGGTTTCGGGTTCGATTCCCGGCGATGGCAGTGTGATTGTCATCTGTCTTTGGTCTGGTGTAGAATTCACGTGACAATAAAATGGCGATAGATTAAGCTGCCTATCACATGTCACAAGAATCACTATGATAGCTATAATACCCTTTACATCGATTTGGCTCATGCAGTCATGCTGTAAAGAGTGATTCAACAAAATAATAATTATAATAATATGTTTCTATTTGCTGTGATGATTTTGACTTTTTCTTTCTACTCACACTGGTTGTATACAACATTTTAACCATTCTTCTCTCGTTCATTCGTTCTATATATCCAAACCATTTCAGGAAACCTGAGATATATAAGATTCCGAGATGAATGAATACATATCATCTTCATAAAGTGCTGTTTGTTGGCTATCACCCTGGCAAAGGTTTCTCTCTCATCTATCCTTTCATGATAAGGTGAAGCAAACCGTATTATTCGTGGCTAAGAATGTGTCCCAAATATGCCATTTTTCTAATCTTTATATTAAACGATAATTTTCATTCCGCTCTAGCTCTTCTCAAAACCTCAGTGTTAGTGACCATTCAGTCTACAGGATGCGCAACAATCTGCGATGGATCCACATTTCAAATGTTAAACACGGTTCATTGTGTTCACTTTGAGGGTCCAGCATTTTATATGGTCTCTATTAATTCAAATCAATTTATTTTCTAAAATGATATTACAAACAACAATTATAGTTTAAGGCATCTGTTGAGAACAGGTTAAACATAAAAAAATTATAAGACCAGGAGCGCATGAGAGATGGTCCAATATTAGGAATACATAATACTCTCCAAAGTCAAGAATATTTGTCTTCTGAACGTACTTTCACTTATATGAAAGACGTCGATCTCCGAGGTAATCTAGTTCAGCAGAGTGATTGTTCTTCCCACCGGCATTATTAGAGGCAGGTTGGTTCTTGCGGCCGGAAGAAAGAACAGCTGGCGTTGTCGGAGATATCTATCGGGAACAAAAAGACCTACAACCTCCAGCAGTTTCTAAAATATCCCCTAATTAATCTAAAGAAATGGGTTATGAGAAACTCGTCTCTTCGAAACTGAAGAGTAGATCTCAACATTCCCAAAAGAAGCGCTATGGGATAGAGCCGTGGATAGCTACCATACTCTTTCATATATAGAGATACCCAATAATTTTTTTCTAAACCCTCTCCAATATCACGCCTCGTGCGGACTCCATATTACAGAACCACTTTCGAGTCTACTCCGAACCAATGAATTGTATAGTACTCTATTATATTTAAAAATGTCACGCCATAAATTTATTGCTTCATACAAAAGTATATAATATTGTATAAAATAAGTTTGTTCAGTGTTACTGGTCGGATAATAGTTAAAAACAATGTTTACCTAGAAACATCATTCGATGCGTTTGAAAAGCATTAGAGTTAAATTTTTTTCCTAAAAAAAGTTATGGATACAAAAAAGGGTTTTTATTTTATTCCCTGTGGTATAAATATCGCAAAAATTGTTTTCGGATTCTTACTTGATCCAAGTTGACTTTTTATTTCTCTAGGGTCCTAAATGATGAAACAGAACTCCAAATTACTCCGAACCAGCGCTTTATATAGTTTTCGAATTGACATAGGGCCAAAAAATCATCTTGTATTTTATTATTAAATATAATAAACATTTTATTTGTTTATTTTATATTCGCCTTCACTTTGTGTTGTATTTCAATAAATATAGTTATACTTTGTATTACAACATTTTTTATTTTTACTGAACTCACGTCAGGTTTCGGTTACAAGTAAACTTAATCAATGTATACAATTTTAACAGTCCAATAAAACAAATAGAACACCTCTTTACCTTCCTCCATATTCATACAGCGAGTCATACACGCACGTTGATTCTTCCGACTTCTAACATGAGCAACCTTTAAAATTTGACTAATTTGGTCTTGCCATGTTTCCCCTGTTCCTGCCTTGACTCCGTACTCCATTTACATCATATAAGTATAATTTCTTAATCATTCTTAAACTAAATATATTAATTAATTAAAGTAAATACTCGTAAATATAAAAATATGTTTTTTATTATATTATATTTAAAATTTTATTTTCATTACATTTAAAATGAAATTACTGAACACACGACATGTTTCGGTTACAAGTAAACTTAATCAACGTGTACAATTTTAACAGTTAAATAAAACAAATGGAACACCTCTCTAGCTTCCTCCACATTCATAAAGCGAGTCATACACGCACGTTGATTATTCCGACTTCTAACATGATCTCTTAGACGAATGTGTGGATACTCTGTGTATGATAGAGTGTGAATGAAAATATAATAAGTGAATGCGGTGCGAATGATAGTGTCATGTACACAACAATAAAAGGATCATTAATATGGTTTGGACATATGGAAAGAATGAATGAAGAAAGAATAGTAAAAAAAATATATGTTAATGATGTAAATGGAACCATAAATAGAGGAAGACCGAGAAAAACGTGGCACGATCAAATAAATCAAATATTGAATGTCGGCCATATGAGGAGTCAGAGAAATCGACGCGCGTGCATGACACGATGTATGAATGTTGAGGAAGCGAGAGAAATATCTCAGAAAAGAAAAGTGTGGCAGTCCATTCTTTCTGCCTACCCCTTCGGGGAGACGGTGTGATGGTTAGTTAGTTAGTTTTTTTTTATTTGAATGTTAATTTTTGAAATTTTTATTGCGACTACTGATTGACAAAATAAACTTTTTAAAATTTTTTGAAAGTTTTGAAAACGAAATATCCACACAATAAAAAATAGACAATCAAGAAAATAATTCAATAAAATATTTATTTTCTAAGCAATTACAATAGTAAACAATGCAATTGTTCTCTGAATGCTAATAATTTACAATGAAATATTTCCAAATTCTGACTGGAAGACATGAATAATTAACTACCCAGTCTTTATACCACAAGAATAAAAAATTTCAAAGGTCAAAATTTTCAAAAAAAGAATGGAAATTTTTATCTGAGATTGTTTTTAATAAATTTTCTTTGAAATACAGTTTACAGTGGGTTGTAAAATGATCTTATGTACAAAAAAATAAGTATTTTATAACTCCTTCAAAACGCTTACGTAATTAATATTTTAAGAACACTTCTAAATAATATTTCATAATTTTGTATATTAACAGATAAAAAAAAAGATAATTAATTTTACAGTCCATTGTTTTGGCCGAAACACTATAAAACTTCTATATTATTAACTGTTTAATCAAAAAACTTTGTTTAAGTATCAAATATACTCGTATATATATTTTATGAATTAATTGTATCTCAATAGAGACGAAGGTGCAAATTGGAAACAGAATATGGTGATCGAGGTGTTTACAGGACTTATGACCTGTCATTTTTTGGGTTAAGCGAATGCTTTATGTAATACAACACGCCCCATTCCACCCTTCTTACGACCACCATGTCTGACAAATTTTTGGAAGTTGTATATATGTTAATATGTGACATTCGTAATTTTGTGAACATTCATGTGTATTTGTTCCTACATAAAACATATATAAATGGTCTTCTTTTTCCTCTTTTAATAGATCTGTGGATCTGTTTTTATGGCGTTGAGCAGTCACCAAAGAGCAGTGTGACGGTCCATCCTCTCTACCGTCTCCTTCGGAGAAACGGCGTGATTGTTGTTTAATTAGTTAACAGTTAAAACTCGTATACGAGTATATTAATACGAATAAAAACGTTTGTTTTATTGAGTTTTATAATAATTTATAGTAATGACATGTTTCACCTTTCTAAAGCATTATTTAGTATTTCATTACTTCTTAGAAATGTGAAACATATCATTACCATAAATTATTTAAATAAACAGACTTTTTCATGCGAAAAAAATATTTTATATGGAGTTTAACATCATTGTTCAAGAAACTTTAAGTAAAATCACATTTATTACTATTTTCTCAAACCAAATGTGGTGTTGACATCAGTTGATTATGTATTTTTTAACTGTTAAACTGTTAAATTAAATAACTTTGTTTTATGTATCACAATTTATTTTATTTTTAATGTACTATATTCTAAATAAAAAAAACTGTCCCCTATACAATCTAGCTAAAAAATATTAATACTACCTTCAACTTTTGGCACCTTTCTTATTAATTTAATATACTTTATCTTTATCTTTAATTTATTATGTTTCATCGTTTTTGACTCTATACTATGTGTAATTGTTAATTCATATGACTGTTTTATTATTATTTTATTATTATATTTTCCACCTTTAATCAACTCCAGCAAGAACTTCAAAATTATATCAAATAAATGATTCAAATTGACATAGGAGCAAATACACGTAAAAGTTTAAAAAATCACGAAAAGTTGACATTTGATGTATTATTGTAACACCTGATGATATCAACGAAGGTTGACGAAACAGCTGTTATGTAAAATAAAATAAATTGTGATAAATGAAAGAAATATTTAATGTAACAGTTTAAAATGTTAAGGTATCATAGTGTTTCGGCCAAAACAATGGACTATGTATTTTTACTTATGTTAGAAAATAGTTTGAAACTCATTTATTCTACAATTGTTACAAGAGGGTGTTCTTCTCTTTGTTGCTCCGATGAACATATATGGTGCATGTAGACTGGATTCTGAAAATCCAGAGAGAAGGTATACATACACCTATTACTTAAGATCTGAAGTTTTCCCATCACGACTGCTATGAACTTTCAAGTCACACATCCGTAGAATAGCAGACCCTCAACTTTGCTGCAGAAACTTCGGACTTTGAGGTTTTTGAATTTACAATACGTAGTGTATGTACAAATGTTTGCATATAAAACAATTTTTTATATATATTTTGTATGTAAAACAATAACATTAAAAAAAATAATATTACAAATCAGACATGTTTCGGACAACCGGTCCTTCCTCAGTGATATTATAAAGATACATATTTGCACCCTTGCTAGACGCGATATGTTATTATTGGTCTTACGCATGCTTTATAGATTCTTATCTTATTCTTAATGGTCATGTTTTTGTTTTTCCATATTGTGGATTATAGAGCGCCAGAGATTGCAGCTGCATTGTTTACTTGTGCTTGTATATCTTCCCGCAAATCAGCTCCTCCCACTAGGTCTAAGCCTAGATACTTGATAAAATATTAATATTTAAATAATAAATAAGCAGAAATAATTCGTGAATGTATACTTATACCTGTATACGAAATCCTGGATTTACACCAAAGGGTGGTTAATTCAAATTTTAATTGTATCTCAATAGAGACGAAGACGTAAACTGGAAACTGAACATGGATGATCAAGGTGTTTACAGGACTTATGACCTGTCATTGGTTGGGTTAAGCGCACGCTTTATGTAATTACAACATTCCCCATTCCACCTTTGTTATTGTGATCATGAATGACAAATTTTTTGGAAGATGTATATATATTTCAAAATCCATATTTATCTTCACGTGTCAGTTTCAGTCAGCCATCTATGTAGATTTGGTTGCACTTGTGAATTTTTTCAAGAATTAACCTATACAACCGACCCACTAACGCCATCTATGGAGAATGATTTTCGGCATTTAGCAAACTACCTTATTAACACAATGCGAAGGCTGTCGCCTAACATATTGTTAGGCGACCTAACCCAACCAATGACAGGTCATAAGTCCTGTAAACACCTTGATCATCCATGTTCAGTTTCCAGTTTACGTCTTCGTCTCTATTGAGATACAATTAAAATCAGAAATAATTCGTTCATATAAAGAAGAAATCGGGTCGTGTCCAGGCTTGAACCGAAGTTCTCTGTAATACAAGACAAGCGTTATGTACCTTGAACCACCACCTGACTATAGGTTTACATAGGTTTTAACAAGAGAGCATTAAGGTCTTCTTGTTATTTTAATTGATTTGACCATCTCCTGGGATGATATGTTCCAGCTGTCCCTCCATTTCTAAGGTGGTCTTCCAGGTGGACGGTATCTGAAGGGGATTTTATAAGCGGCTGTATATACTGATGAGTCTGTCACTATGGATTCTGGCAACATGGTTTCTTGAGTATCTTTTTCGTTAGTA
The DNA here is from genome assembly GCA_022606425.2 of Lepidostoma basale. Taxonomy (NCBI): domain Eukaryota; kingdom Metazoa; phylum Arthropoda; class Insecta; order Trichoptera; family Lepidostomatidae; genus Lepidostoma; species Lepidostoma basale. The sequence goes on along the minus strand of JAHDVF020000264.1, from coordinate 174,581 downwards.
AGGTCGTCATAATTGTCATAATAAGGTTATCATAAAAATTAACTTAATCACCATTCTGTTGTAATAAGCGAAATTACATATGAAATATATAAGTGTTATGATAATGCAAAGTGCGTTTCTTCATTTATTTATTTATTTAATCATCAGCGCTTAATATACTTATTGCCCGGTGATTTCTACAGTCCACGCGAGACCCCTTTCCCTTATATATAGGCATGATAACAGCCCTTCTCCATTCGAACGGCGTATATCCCTTTTCTTAACACTGGTTAAAGATTCTATATCACCACGTTGAAACCACCGGCCAACCGTTTTTGATAAACATCAAGGCGACATTCAATATTTGATTGATTTGATCGTGCCACGTTTTCCTCGGCCTTCCTCTATTTCTAGCTCCGTTCACGCCGTCTACATATACCTTCTTTACCATCTTCTTTATTAAGGGTAACATCGGGTGGTGGTATAGGGGATAGAACGCTTGACTCCTAATCTAGGGGACTTGGGTTCAAGCCTGGACACGACCAGATTCCTTCTTTATAATAATGAGCTATTTTCTGCTCATATTGAAGATTGTAAAATAAATTCTAATATCATTGATTTAAATCTTTGATGTTAGTCTTTTTAAAAAAAAAAAACATACAGCGATATCAATAACATATATAATAATTTTTTTTGAATAATTAAAATAAGGCCAATTACATGCTACCACAAATATAAAATAACAGTTAACAATTAACAAATGATAGTGCGAAACGAGATTGAAGTTAAACTAAGACAAAATAAGGTATACATTACATTTAAGATTTAAAATACTTATAGTACTGGAAATAGACAATAAAATTAAGATAAATAAAAAAAGTAATATACGAGTATTATAATATCATGTAACATCGTGGTTACATCCGCGCCGAAATGTTGCTCCGATCATTTTCTTAAAATTTTACTCGTTCAAATGAAAAACATTAATATCTCCTGTTGTAGTTGTCACAGATTCGATACAATGCCACACTCTGAGCGTAGTTAGTGTGATAAACATGAAGATGGAAAACTTGACTCGCAGTGTGTCTCGTGCGAGACATGAGGGTATTGAGTGACAATTTGCTGAGAAGTTCAGAATTGTCAATTTTAAAGTGAATTATTTTATGTAGCAACATCATATCATGAAGAGTACGTCTATTTTCAAGAGAGTCTAAGGAGTGAAAAATAAGGAAAAACTATTATGTAATATGATGCAAATTCTAAATTTAAAAAATAATAATAAAATGATTACGGTCACTTTGTTATTATAAAGTTGAGAGCGCTTAATTTCGCAGTAGTCCAAGTGGTGTTTGTCTTTTCGGGAAGTTATTCCCCAGCGGTGGAAACTATGTCCCTTCTCTATTACAAGCTATTTCTTAATCATGTGTGTTGGCATCGAACGTCTATAAACTTGAGTCGTAAGAACTTGCCAACAGTTTCGAGATCCGGAAGCAATGACGGGGATGTTTAACGACGTCATTCGATCAAAATGAGATAAGGCGCATGGGGTTCGGTTTCCTTTAATTACTCAAATGTGTGACTTTCAGCAATAAACGTGATATATCCTGATGTTAAGTGCAAGCTGGTGTTTGTATGATTAACATAATAACATATTTATTGTTTCTTTATCATTGAAGCATGGAACTGGTAGAAGAAGGATGAGAGCAGAATAAAGCGGTAGAAATGAGGTCCCTAAGACGTATGTGTGGTAGAACGATATACGACAAAATCTCAAATGCTGATATAAGAAATTAATGTAGAGCGGAAGAAAGTATTATGAACAAAATTATGAAAGGATCGCTGCGTTGGTTCGGACATACGGAACGCATGGATGGAGAAAGAATGGTTAAGAAAGTATACGGTAATGATGTAAATGGGGTACGAAGTCGAGGCAGACCGAGGAAAACATGGCATGACCAAATTAATAAAATTTTAAAGGAATCGACGTGCGTGTATGACTCGTTGTATGAATGTGGAGGACGCTAGAGAGAATTGCCAGGATAGAGTAGTGTGGCGGTCCATTCTATTTGCCTACCCCTGCGAGGAAACGGCGTGATGGTTTGTTTGTTTGTTATCATTGATGCAAAACTCCATTTTAAATAAACAATACAAATGAAAACGCCTGTTATCTAGAAATTGTATTATATGTTTAGGCTTTATCAAATGTTTTTGATAATGCCATAGGTACGCTAAATCAAACATTCGATAATTCTTTAGATAGGTGAAACATAACATTGACATAAAATATAATAAAACTTCTAGAAAACAGACGTTTTAATGATTGACATAACATCACATTCAATCTTGAACAATGATGATATACTCCACATCTAATAATTAATATGAATGAAAACGGCTATAGAAGTTTTATTTTATTTATAGAAGTTATATTACAAAATAAAATAATAATACACTTTTAGTATTTCTATCTATTCGCTCCCGCTGGAGCTTCGTCAGGGTGAGGTAGTAAACAGTTGAAACCGGTTGGTGTTATCGTCATTCGATCAAAATAAGATAAGGCGAACGAACTGTTTACTCTCTCACTCTGACGAAGCTCTGGCGGGAGCGAAACCGGTTGGTGTTACCAAATTAAATGGTTTAGATACAAATACTGAAAGTGTATTATTATTTTATTTAATATTGCCACACCACAAATTAAGTGCTTCTACGAAAGTTGAGTTATATTACAATTCATCAGAATGGCATATTTCACTTTTCTAAGGTATTATCAAGTAATTGAAAATGCCGTAGAAAGGCGGAATATGTCATTCATAAATTATAATAAAAATTCTTGAAAAAGGCGTATTGATTCGTATTAATTATTATTTGGCACATTTGCTTATAGAATAATCGTAAATGAAATTATAAAAAATTGAATAAAATAAATTTATATAATACATTGTTTCAATTGTTTGTTTCAAATTTTTTTTTTGATTTCAGAATGGTATTGGCAGCGTGTTGCGGTATTTAAGAAGGAAAAAAACAGCCAATGGGATAAAGGTAAATCTATCAATAATATATTAAAATATAAAGTAAATTTTTGTTATTAACTATGATCTTTTACAAACAATATCTTCTACATATATTCGCCTTCAATTTGTGTTAGTGTCACACTGGAATAAATAAAATTACACTAAATTTAAATTTACGCATGTTTCAAAAAAATATATACACCAAAACAGGTCGTGTTACAACAGAAGTATGTCTGCAAAAAGTAAAAGTGTTGTGAAAACAACAAGTGTTATTTAATTTATTTAAATTCTTTCAACACATTTAAAATACTGACAAGATTATTCAAAATATAATAATAAAAAAAGCCTTTAATTGTGTAGATTACTGAATTTTTTTTATAACTGTTAATTCAAAAACATTGTTTTATATCACAAATTGTATTTATTTTACTTTACGACAGCTGTTTTATCAACCAATGTAGACATCATCAGGTGTTACAAAAATATATATCAAATGTCAAATTTTCGTAATTTTTAGAATCTTTGTGTATTTTTCCTAAGTCAATTTAAATAATTTATTTTATATAATTTTGAAGTTCTTGCTGAAATTGAGTTAGGTACCTAAATATTTTAATTTAAAGAACGGATAGTTACTGTTTATGGGAGAATATATTAAAGGTGGAAAACATAATAATAATAAAAAAATAAAATAATAATAATAAATAGAAGGAACAATTACACAGAGTAGAGAGTCAAAAACAAAAAAACATAATAAATTAAAAACGATAAACAATAACAGGAAGTATATAGATTACATTAATAGGAAAGGTGACAAAAATTGAAGGTAATGTTATTATTTTTTAGCAAGATTGTACAGGGGAAAAGTTTAAATAAATATGATTTGTGATATAAAACAAAGTTTTTGAATTAACAGTTATAATATGTTAAAATATCATAGTGTTTCGTCCAAAACAATGGACTATTGATTTTTTGTTGTTGTTTGTTTTTGAAATTACTGATGAATAAAAACGTTGGGAATTCTAGAAATTTTATAATATTTAATAGAAATGACACTAGACGAGACTCATAAAAAGTACTCATAAAAAATAAAAGAAGTAGAAACAGACGTTTTTGTTCATGACCTGTACACGTATTTTTCGCTTGTTTCAAACCTAGAGTTTGGTTTGCAGCAAAACATTTTTGCTAGTTTATGGGATGCTACATGGGCCTTTTAACGTGTTCCGTTCCTTTCCACGTTTGTATACAGCAGATTATTTGAACTCAATTACTGTATACAATATATTTTTTTAGCTATTATATTGATTCTCATGACCTGAGATATGTAACTTATTAATCGCCATTTATTGTCACGTGAATTCTGCACCAGACCAATGACAAAGTTAAAATCGAAATGCCAATGCCGGGAATCGAATCCTAAACCTTCGGTGTGGCAGTCATAGATCATGCTAATCTGCCACGAAAGTCGTCATGTATTATATAGTAAAAAAATAAATAAAAGCCTTTCTCTCTACACAAGAAATATGAGTGAAGGGAATTTACGAGTCCCTCTCTCTCTTTTCATAAGTTCACTCATGGATTATCTCAAGCGGAATCGCAAACCCTCGAACTATGTCCTATAATTGTCTGTAAGAGATATTCTTAACTTCAAATATTCACAATTTTGAATTGTTTAACAAGCTGCTATTATTGTGAAAATTATTCACCGTATCCTCATGTATGGAAGTGAAGCTAAGAGCTGGCAAAAGAAGGATGAAAGCAGGATAAACGCCGTAGAAATGAGATCACTAAGAAGATGTGCGGGAAAACGTTGTATGATAGAATACCGAACGATGAAATAAGAAATAAATGTAAGGCAGATGACTGATTCATGGATAAAATTAAAAAAGGATTCTAGAGATGGTTTGGACATATGGAACGAATGGATGAGAGAAGAATGGTTTAAAAGTTGTACACAAGCAGCGTGAGTGAAAAAGAAGCCGAGGACGACCGAGAAAAATATGGCATGACCAAATTAATCAATAACTAAAAGGCGGCCACATTCGAAGTCGGAATAATCGACGTGCGTGCATGGTACGATGTATGAATGTAGAGGTACCCCGAGAGGTATGCCAGGACCGAGCATTGTGGCGATCCATCCTCTCTGCCTACCCCTCCGGGGAAATGGCGTGATAGTTAGTTAGTTTTTTTATTCATCGCAATTTCAATCCTAGATATTGGTTCCCTTCCCTGGGATTTAGTATGCAGCAAAGATCTGCATCTCATTCTCACTCCGTTAGATCCTTAATAGACCTCTTTAGCTCCGCGTATGAGGTTTGTTAGTTAGTTTAAAAAATAATCAAAATGTAAATAGGCAAAAACCCGGTTGTCACCAAAGAAAAGTATGGGAATTTTTTGAATACAAGAGAGTGAGAAAGGAATACTTTGATTTTTTTCGAAGGTAATTAAAAAAGCTCACGATTTACAAGGCAGAGAACGTATCTGAATTATTTTATTTTTTATTTTTTGTACACATATTTATATACAACACTTATGTTAAGTTTGTTTGTTTTTAACTTTGTTGTAAGTAATTACCTGAACCTTAATAATAACTTTTAATTATTATTTTAAATTGAATCATAATATTTGTTAAAACAAAAGCATAAAGGTTCCAAAATAAATCTTTATAACATTTGTCAGATCATGTCAACAATTTTATACTATTTTTTAAATGTATCTTTATACTCGTAATATGTATCACTGAAAATGGACTAGTTGTCCGAAACAGGTCTATGCAATTTAATTTTTTTAATATAAAATTATATATACAAAGTATATAATAAAGAAAACGAGAAATAAAGCATCATAACAATACAAAGTATGGCTTATATAGAAGAAAAGTCTCTGAATTATTTTGAAATTTGTTCTGATAATTGTTTATGATATAAAACAAACAAACCACGAAACTTATTGTAGAACTTGGTGAGATTCTGTGAATATTTCACGGTTTGCAAATAGTTTCAATTTACTTACAAAAAGAGAGAAATATCATAAGTAGATTGTATAGGAATAGTCCAGTTAATAATAATTGATTATATAGATTAACGAAATGCCACCAGTTCAAAGAACTCACAGACGTTCGGTGTAGGATTCCTACATTTTTTTTATCGCTTCAAATTTCATAATGGCTAAAATCCACTAAAGCAATTCTCGCGTCCCGGATAAAGTGATTGGATTCGTTATTTCGGGACGTCAATCAAAGAATTAGCAGTTTAGCTCGCAAAGCTGCGAGACGCCTCCCTGAAAACCGCGCACAAAAGAAAAATCGGTTCAGACGGGAACCCGAACCTTTTTATGCGAAGGGTGACACGCTGGCTTCCAGGCGCGGGATCTGTCTCCTCGGCGACTGTGGCGTAATAAGAAATTCATGACCCCCCAACATGTAAAATGAACTCTATGAACGCGCGTGAATGGGACCGAGCTACGGAAGAAGAATGGGAGAGACGTGAGGTTTTTAATTCCAAGCAACAACGATTTTTCAAATTTAGAACGTTACACAACTGACGAAAGAAAGATACACAATATGTGGATTTATATTTGTTTGAAATTTTCCTTGTAAGGAAACATTAACAACAAAACATCACACTGTTTCAGTGTAGGCAGAGAGAATGGATCGGAACACTGCATCGGCACCAAATTGTTTCAATATTCATTCCAAATCAAATCAAATCAGTTTATTTACTCAAAAGACATTACAAACAGCATAAATGGCATCTATTGAGTACAGGTAAGATATTATACACATACAACATAATACCAGGAACGCATTAGTGATGGTTCGACATTAGGAAGATAAGATCCTATCCAAAGTCAAGAGTATTTGTCCCCTGAACGTACTTTCACTAACATGAAAGACCCGATCGACCTCGATCTCCGTTTCCCCATTTCAATATTCAATAGGCATCCAAAAAAGTCCCATATAACACAACATCTCAAAGAACTTCACTGGCTTCAGAGTCCAGAAAGAATCCAGTATTCTCGAATTCGTATAATTTTAATTTTCTACAGACCCCTTCAGACGTCTTAAGGACCTCTATGGTATATAGGAACAACATTGGCTTCACTGGCTTAAAACTCCAGAAATAATCCACTATAAACTTTGCTGGACAGTCTTCAAAGCGCTACATGGAATGGCTCTAAATTATATAAATTCACGGAAATCCACACTTCGCTCGGCGAACTCCTCAGCAATAGGAAGATTAGTTGAGCCGAAGCGTTGCCCCAGTACGAATTTCGGGGATCGAGCGTTCGCGGTAGCCGGTCCATCAGCTTGGAACAATCTTCCTTCACACCTTAGATGCATAAATGATCCGACAGATTTCAGATCTAAATTGAAAACCCATCTTTTTCATATTTCATAGCCAATTTAAACATTTATACTTTGTTCTACTATACTTTTAAACCGATCGTTTTTTAAGCGGTCACATTTAGATTTTTAGATTTAACACGTCTTAATGCGCCCTTGAGGTGATAACATCACAAAAACGGCGCTCTAAAAGTTAGCATATTATTATTATTATTATTATTATATCCGAGCTCTGTATAACGGACAGTCTAAATACAAGGAAATCCACACTTTGCTCGACGAACTCCTCGGCAATAGTAAGATTAGTTGAGCCAAAGTATTGCCCTAGAACAAATTTCGGGGATCGAGCATTTGTGGTAGTTGGTCCATCAGCTTGCAACAATATTCCTTCATACCTCAGATACATAAATGATTCGAAAAGCTGATCTAAGCTGAAAACCCATCTTTTTCATATTTGAGATATATGAGAACTTAAAAATTGTACACAGAGTGACCATGGAAAAAACAACGGACAGCAGCTACAAATTAACTTAAAATTCAGACATACACAGACACTGGACCAGGAACTGTGACAGATATCACTTACTGAATGCACGAACTAAGATAGGACAATCAAGGATATTGAACAATGGACTGAAACTTTACAATTAACTACCAGAAGACACAAGGAATCTCACTACAACTCAATATAAAAAAATATCTGAAACAATACACAATTAATAGTAAGATCTAAAAATGTAACCATATAACCGAATTGGGTTTTTTAAAAAGAAATTACATAAAAAGCGTTCTATCCCCTAGACTACCACCCGATTAAATTCTATCGCGTTTATTATTCTTTAATGCTCCTGTTGCTGGTTTTATGTTTCACTTCCATACATAAGGGTCGACACAAGAACACCATTGTGGACTGCCATCGTTTGTTTGCATTGCATTAACTTATTATATGATATTAACTAACTAACTAACCATCACGCCGTCTCCCCGAAGGGGTAGGCAGAAAGAATGAACTGCCACACTTTTCTTTCCTGACATATTTCTCTCGCTTCCTCAACATTCATACATCGTGTCATGCACGCGCGTCGATTTCTCTGACTACTCACATGGCCGACATTCAATATTTGATTTATTTGATCGTGCCACGTTTTCCTCGGTCTTCCTCTATTTCTGGTTCCATTCACATCATTAACATATAATTTTTTTACCATTCTTTCTTCATTCATTCTTTTAATATGTCCAAACCATCTCAATTATCCTTTCATTATTTTGTTCATGACACCATCATTCGCACCGCATTCACTTCTTATATTTTCATTCGGCACTCTATCATACACAGAGTATCCACACGTTCTTCTAAGAGATCTCATTTCAACTGCATTTATTCTACTTTCATCCTTCTTTTGCCAGTTCCATGCTTCGCTTCCATACATAAGGGTCAGTAGAAGAACACCATTGTGCACTGCCATTCTAGCTTTTTTGGATAGGTTTTTGTTTGCGATGACAACTTTAAGTGCACCATTCACTTTGTTGCCTGCCCCAACCCTTCTTTCAATATCCCTCTCCACTCGCCCATCTCTTGTAAACATACTACCTAAATACACGAACTCAACTACTTGCTCCAAATTTTCACCATTCACGCTAATGTTGCAGACTGTCGTGGTTTCTTCCTTTTCAAAAATCATTACCTTGGACTTATTAACATTCATCATCAGATCATTTCGCATGCATACCTCATACATACAATTCACCAGGACTTGTAGTTCATGCTCGTTGTCTGCAAGAAGGACAGCGTCATCCGCATACAAGAGACAGCTTACTGACACTCCGCTCATTTTGGCACCTACATCCAACCTTTTCAGCTCTTTCATACATTTGTCCAAATACAGATTAAATAACCACAGGGACATTACGCAACCCTGTTTGACACCTGGTTATTGATATCAAACTAGATGTCTCATATTGATAAATGTTAGAAATAATGCACAATTGCCAAGTAAAGGAGTTCATAATGTATGTAATATTTTTGGCAATACACATTTAAGTGTTCATAATACGAAATCACCTCGAGTCTCGCCTCTTTACATGACAGTATTATTGTGTACTAAATTTCAGACCGTGCGTCATAATAACTTTACTGCTTCGGTCACTAGTGCATCAAGGAGGACAGCTTTTAGAGGAGAGAACAAGGTGTACAAAATACACACTGTTAACATCATTCATTTCATGGTGTAGTTAATTTGTCACAAAACCAAAAATTTACTAATATTAACTTCGTCTTGGTTCATGGTGTTCTTCTACCGTACTGGCAAAAGAAGGATGAAAGTAGAATAAATGCAGTAGAAATGAGATCTCTTAGACGAATGTGTGGATACTCTGTGTATGATAGAGTGTCGAATGAAAATATAAGAAGTGAATGCGGTGCGAATGATGGTGTCATTCAGTTAGTTAGTTAACTTCGTCTTCTTAAAGTGCCATGTCAGGTCACCCCGACGTTGGCGATCACTCTGGTAAACTCTTCCCTATCCTGCGCTGTCCGGAATAGCTCCTCCACAGTTCCGATTCCCATTCATTCCCTCACATTGCGCAGCCAAGAGATCTGCCTTCTCTCTGCCCTCCTGCGGCCTTCTATTTTTCCCTTCAAAATTGGATGCAGCAGGCAATATTTTTCTTCTCGTAGAACGTGACCCAGATATAAAATCTTGCGGACTTTGATCAATGTCAGCAGCTCTCTATTTACTCCTGCACGATTCAGGACTTCTGTGTTCGTCACTCTGTCTGTCCATGAGATCCTGAACATTCTTCGGTGAAGCCACATTTCAAATGCCTCTAACCGGTTCATTGTATTTACTTTAAATGTTCATGTCTCACACCCATATAACATAACATACCACACATAATACCTTAACATCCTCTGTCTTAATATTGAATAATTTATTAAATAACCATCACGCCTTCTCCTCGAAGGGAATGAAATAATAGACTGTCTCACATTTCTTTGATGACATACTTATATCGCTTCCTCAACATTCATACATCATGTCATGCACGCGCGTCGATTTCTCTGACTTTTTACATGGCCGACATTCAATATTTGATTTATTCGATCGTGCCACGTTTTCCTCGGTCTTCCTCTATTTCTGGTTCCATTTACATCGTTTATGTATAATTGGTTTACAATTCTTTCTTCATTCATTCATTCCATATGTCCAAACCATCTAAATAATCCTTTAATTATTTTGTTCATAACACCATCATTCGCACCGCGTTCACTTCTTATATTTCCATTCGACACTCTATCATACACAGAGTATCCGCACATTCGTCTAAGAGATCTCATTTCTACTGCATTTATTCTACTTACATCCATCTTTTGCCAGTTCCATGCTTCGCTTCCATACATAAGTGTCGGTAGAAGAACACCATTGTGCACTGCCATTCTAGCTTATTTGGATAGGTTTTGTTAGCGATGACAACTATAATATAAAATAAAAAACAAATAAAAATAATTTAACACATAATGTTAGATAAAAATATTAATATTAATCATAATTATGAATAATAATAACAATAATTATTATAATAATAATTATTAATAATGATAACATAACAATATTAATAATAAAAATAATGATGATAATAATAATAATCCTCTGCACGTGCGCATTCCAGTATATTATTCTTTGTCTGCCCTATCTTACGATATCTTTCACCATGCAGATTTCGCGAATAACCTTGTGACTGACTTCTCCTTCTTCTTCTTCCTTACATATGTGATCCGTTCTCCAGAGAGTTTCTCCTCTTGTGAGGTAGATTCCCAGCTGTCCTCTTTTAGGAGGTCTTTTACGATGATGAGTCCCATGAGGTTCATTATGCAATGGAATATAGGGGAGTCTGGTGGAGTCCATTCTTTGAACTCGACCGTACCAGTCCCTTTTTCGCTGTCTGCTCCATCTTATAATATCCTCAACCTCACATATCTCTTTTATTCTGGTGTCCCTCACGCTATCTCTCAGTGTCTTGCTTGCTATCGTTCTCAGTGTCTTAATCTCGGTAGTTCTCAAAACTTGTTTGGTCCCAACTGTGTCTGCACTTGCTGACACTTGCGATCCCTCAGTGTCTTGCCTGCTATCGTCCTCAGTGTCTTCTTTTCGGAAGTCTTCAAAACTTGTTTGGCCCTACTGTGTATGACGACTGATTTTCATAATTCATAAGTGAAATGATCAAAATCCCTAAGTGTCTTGCCTGCAATCGTCCTCAGTGTCTTCATTTCGGAAGACTTCAAAACTTGTTTGGCCCTACTGTGTATGACTGACTGATTTTCATAATTCATAAGTGAAATTATCAAAATCCCCCAGTGTCTTGTCTGCTATCGTCCTCAGAGTCTTCATTTCGGAAGTCTTCAAAATTGTTTGGTCTTTACTGTGTATTGTTGACTGATTTTCATAATTCATAAGTGAAATTATCAAAATACGAGTACAATAGAAGGATGTTCCACTATAGAATATTTTTCACACCGCCAAAACTCTGCCTAGCAGTATTTGACCTCCCATATTACGTCTCTGTTTTACAGTTTGGAGTAGAATCCAAACACTTGTGTAACGCCCTTCCTGAATAACGTAAACGGAACAGAAATCCGCCACTATCGCCAGCCCGGCATCCCCAGACTCGCGTTTAGGGGAAAGCGTCGAAAGAAAAAGTGATCGCATAGCGAGAGACAAACAGATTTTTTCTCACGGAAACTTTACGACCGTAAACAATTCAAAGTATAAATAACTATAAGAATTTTATGTGTGTACATTCATAACTCGCGTCATATTTTGATAAATAACATGTCAATCATAAAAACTTTTTATGTACCCAAAAAGTCAAATATTTTATTTCTAATTAACTTAATTTATTTTTATTTTTTTTATTATTTTTATTTTTTTTATGCACACAACAGGTCGTTTAAACCCAATTACTGTATACAATTTATTTTTTTAGCTATTATATTGATTCTCGTGACATGTGATGATAGGTAGCCAATCTATCGCCATTTTATTGTCACGTGAATTCTACACCAGACCAAAGACAGTGTGAAAATCACACTGCCGTCGCCGGGAATCGAACCCTGGACCTTCGGTATGGAAGTCAGAGCTCTTACCACTCTACCACGAAGGTCGTCTAATGTAAAGGCCAAAACAATTAAATGATAAGTACAAGCATTGCTTCAAATGCATCATCATCAGCCGTCTGTCATCCACTACTGAATGTAGACCTCTCCCAAAGCACGCCACCACCCCCTATCCATTGCTGCTCCCATCCATCTATGTCCAGCAATTACAATTATTCAAATTAGGATATTAACTATCTGAAACGTATCTGTAAAGAAAATAATTATGTGTTCTTCTTCTTCTTCCTTGTTGTCGACCTATGTGGTCTGTTCTCTAGAGTGTTGCTCCTCCTGTGAGCAGTGGCGGTACTCCCATAGAAGCCCAGAAGCCCGGCTTGCGTAAGAAATTTTGAATCAAAACCTCTTCTGGCTTACAGAGGTTCAGCTCTTGTGGCTAATTCTCTTACGTCTGATGGGAAAATTGTCAGAAGGTGATTTGGTGGGTTGTTGGTTTGTGGGGGGGGGCACAATTTCTTAGATTTGGGGATTTTGATTCAAAATTTCTTACGCAAGCCGGGCTTCTGGGCTTTTTTGGGAGTACCGCCACTGCCTGTGAGGTATACTCCCAGCTGTCCTTCCATCTTTTAGGAGGTCTTCCACGAGGACGAGTCCCATGAGGCTGATTATGCAATGCAATATAGGGGAGTCTGGTGGTATCCATTCTTTGAACATGACCGTACCAGTTCCTTTTTCGCGGTCTGCTCCATCTTATAACATCCTCAACCTCACACATCTCTCTTATTCTAGTGTTCCTCACGCGATCTCTCAGTGTCTTGCTTGCTATCGTTCTCAGTTCTTGTTTGGTCCTAACTGTGTCTGCACTTGCTGATACTATATATTTAAGAATTGTATTTAATTACGTGAAAGAAGTACTGAAATACGTAGTTTAATTTCTTTATTATTAACAAAGTTTTTGTAAAGTTTCTATAGCAGAATTTCTAGAAGTTTCTATTTTCATAATGATAACAATTGACTCTGAATCGACGTTTTCAGATCCACGAATAAGCGGGTAAATATGGGAGATTCTTTGGAGCAATATTTGCTGCACATAACGTGAGCTGCCTAGTCCCTGCAAGAAGCCAACCTGGCTCGAGTATCCTGAAGAGGGCAATGCTATATAGGATTACCTCTATCATTAACACAAGGACAAGTAAGTATATGACGATTGATTACGTAGTTTAGAAATTAAAAAAATCTGCATAGTTAAAACAGAATGTTGTTAATAACATTGTACTTTATTTCGTCCTGACATAAAAAAAATTAAATATATATATTTTTTTATGAATTGGACATTTTTCCCAATTTTTAGTTTATTTTTCTCGACATGTTTGGAAAGCTTTACACACGAATCATCGGGATAACAATATAAATTAATCAAAATTTCTTCAATGAACTGTATCATTTTATATATATTTTTCTTCGAACTTTATCATAAGAAATATTACAAAATATTCAAAACGTGTATTTTTAATTACGTTTACACTATTCTTCTTTTAATAAACATTCTTGCTTTTTAAATTCTCGTGATTTTTTATTTTCGAATACTACAAATTATATATTTTTTTATAACATTTGTCGAAGTTTTCATGAGTAAAAACACTTTTCACCCTATATAAGATATTTTTCTGGACATGTTACGAAGGTTTCCACCTTCATCATCAGCTCTTCCAATGACGAGTGAAATATTTCGGAATATGTCTAGAAAAATTATCTCAAAATTAGAAAAAAGGATTTAAATTCATAAGAGGAATTGTGGAATTCCACAGTACTAACGCCTTAAGTTTATATTATCACCTTTATTTATTAAAACAATGTTAGGAAACTTTGTATTGAATAACTAATACGAATCAAACCGTCTGTTTTCTAGAAATTCGATTATTAGATAATCAAATTATTTTACTAAAATCTCTTTATGGAAGTTCATTTCAAATAATAATGAAATAAAACGATGTTTCTTTAAAACTTTTTCCGCTTTTGTCTTTATTTCGACAGTTAGAATTTAATTTAACTCTATTATATTCCTAAAAATATTCATCATTCATTATGTATTATAACATACATATGTATATATTTAATATTATTCCCATAGGAGTATCGCTTTTCTAAGGCATCTTAAAAAAGGATACTTGATAATGCCGTAGCAAGTTGAAACATGGCGTTCCCTTAAAATGTAATAAAACTTCTAGAAAACAAACGTTTTCATTCGTGTTGACCAATTACACTTATGATTTTACGCCTATATTGCTGAAAATGAAGTCCATTCAAATTTAGATATTTTTATTAATTTTTTATTAAAAAAAAAGACTAATACCAAGGAATTAAACCAATGATATTAGAATTTATTATTACAATCTTCAATGTGAGCAGAAAATAGCTCATTATTATGAAGAAGGAATCTGGTCGTGTCCAGGCTTGAACCCAAGTCCCCTGGATCAGGAGCCAAGCGTTCTATCCCCTAGACCACTACCCGAACATTAGATACTCGTAAAGCATGTGTATTTTCTCTCTCTTATTTGAATGGGAAGAAAAAAAACATTTCAAGACCACGGATATCTTGAATGAAATCTAGAGAGAACCAGAAAGCTTGAAATTTGATTGACCTTTCTATGTAGCATTCTTTTATTTGAGTAAGGTGACCTTTTCATATCGTATAACATACTTCAACCATGGTATTGTGTATGAAATAGGGTCTTTTCAAGTAGCAAAAATATTTCAAAGTTTACACAGCTTGGACAATGGTTTTATTATTCATATTCAGAATAATCAAAAAACATTCAAGACGTTCACTTTAAATGATACACTATCTTCTTCTTTCGGTGCCATGTCAGGTCCCTCCAACGTTGACGATCACTGCAGCAAAGGCATTTCTAACCTGCGGCACTTGGAACAGGTTCTGAACTCCTTTTGATTCCTGTTCACTTTTTGATGTTCCGGAACCAGGACAGCTGCTTTCTACTTACCCCCCGACGTCCCCCCACTTTACCCATTAATATCAGTCAAAGGAGGTGATATTTTTCTCCCCTTAGTACATGACCCAAATATGAGACACTTTCTAATTTTCACACTCGACAACAGCTCTCTATTGGCTCTGGCTCTCTGTAGTACGTCTGCTTTACTGACCCTATCGGTCCACGTTATACGGAGCATTCTGCGGTATATCCACATCTCGAATGCTTCCAACCGGTTCATTACATTTACTTTTAGAGTCCAGGTGTCGTAGCCATATAGTAGAACATACCATATATAAAACATTGAATCATTCTTTGTCGGAGTTTCAAGTTAAGATTATCGTTGCAAAATAATGTTCTCATTTTATTAAATGCAGCTCGTGCAAATTCAGTCCGGGTCAAGCGCTTTTGTGATAATGCTGCTAAGGTATTTAAATTGGTCGACCATATCAACAGTAGTAAGTTAATTTCTTCTTCTTTCTGGCGCTATCCCAATTCATCTATCAAGACGCTATTGCACTGAATCATCCACGTGTTTCTTGGTCTTCCTCTGGGTGGTTGACGAGGAAGATTCACAGACAAAGCTCTATTTACCTTGTGGTCTGGTGGTCTCCGTTTTATATGCCCGTACCATCTCATTAAAGTTTGGTCTCGCATAGTTTATTAAATTACGTTAATTAACCAACGATAGAAATCCACGTTTATTAAATAGTGTTTGTTCATGCATAAGTAATGAGATCTCTTACATGAATGTGTTGTAAATCTGTTTATGATAAATGTCAAATGCAAGTATAAGAAGTGAATGCATTGCGAATGAAAGCGTTCGCGCTTCGGTAGTTTTAATCGAGGGAATTAGTTTGTTGTAAAGTGTAACATTTTGCTAGTTCAAAGAATACAACTTGGGCTTTACATGTGGTAGTTTCCCGTTGCTTTCCATATTATGAAGCAAGCTATTTGAATGTAATAACTGTTGAATTGAAGGTTAAACATGTTAAAAACGTAATTATGAAAAGTTCATTAAGATGTACATAGGAAATTGAAAAACTTTGTTTAATCCACTATTTATTAAAAAATATTAAAAAAACACGACATATTTCGGAGGATACCTCCATCTTCAGGTGTAAATTATAATAAGAACTTAACAGAGAAAGACTAATAAAAAACGCATTTAAAATTCGATACAATAAGTTAGTACCTACCTACTTATTACAAATAGCCCCGGTTAATTATGAAATTTGAATTATTGTATCGATTTTCAAATGCGTTTTTCATTAGTCTTTCTTTGTTTAGTTTTTACTATATTTTTACTCCTGAAGATGGAGGTATCCTCCAAATCATCTCGTTTTTAAAAAATTTTTTTTTTTAATAAATAGTGGATTAAACAAAGTTTTTCAATTTCCTAAGTACGTATAATTCCACAGTGTTAATGCCTTAGTGTTCAATAAGTCGTTAAGATGTTTTGGACATATAGAATCATTGAATGAGAAGACAACATATACTTTCTTCGCCTTAATGGCAAAAAAAGTATGTGTTAATAATGTAAATGGAACAAGAAATATATGAAGACCTAGGGAAACGTGGTAGATCAAATAAACCAAATATCGAATGTCGGCCACGTAAGGAGCCGTATAAATAGACTGACGGATAATTTTTTCAGAAAACTGACATTTTTGTTCGAATTAATATTAGATAATGTCTTCACAGTCAAAACACGTCAATCCAATGAAATGTAGATAAGTTTTCCTCAAAATTAAATTTACTGTCCAAGGTAATAATTAAAAAAAAAGAAGAAATCATGACAGTCTGCAACATTAGCGTAAATGGTGAAAATTTGGAGCAAGTTGATTAGTTCGTGTATTTAGGTAGGATGTTTACAAAAAATGTGCGAGTGGAGAGGGATATTGAAAGAAGGGTTGGGGCAGGCAACAAAGTGAATGGTGCACTTAAAGTTGTCATCGCAAACAAAAGCTTATCCAAAAAATATAGAATGGCAGTGGACAATGGTGTTCTTCTAGCGACCTTTATGTATGATGAAAGTAGAATAAATGCAGTAGAACTGAGATTTCTTGTGACGAATGTGTGGATACTCTGTGTATGATAGAGTGTCAAATGAAAATATAATAAGTGAATGCGGTGCGAATGATGGTGCTTACACAAAATAATGAAAGGATCATTGAGATTGTTTTTCACAAATGGAAAGAATGAGTGAAGAAATTATGGTGAAAAAAAGATTTGTTAACGATGTAAATGGAACTAGAAAAAGAGGAAGACCGAGGAAAACGTGGCATGATCAAATAAATCAAATATTGAATGTCGCCCACGTGAGGAGTGATATTATAACAGTGATTTAAATTTGAACAGTAATAAATTCATATTTCTTGGATACGCATCTAGCTTCTTGTAAAAAATATGTACTTCTAAGATGAAAAGCTTTTTTTAAATCTCAAACTTATGTATGAAACACGTCGTACATTGTATGTATAAACCAATAAATAAGAATTAGTTTTTGTGAAAGCGCTATAGAACTTATTTCTTCCGGTTTCTGGGATTGGAGCCAGCTCATTCCAACACCATTTGTCATTAGCCGGAGCTTAGTTGTGCGACCGCAAGGACCTCCTATGGAGAGCTTTATTTATGACGCATTCGCAGTACGGTGTCTAGTGTAATCGTGTTAATATCATCTCAATATAATTAAGAAGTAAATAAAATAATAAATATTTAATATTCTGCTGCTGGCCATTGCCAATTTTCCGTAAAATACTTATGAAACAAGTTATTTTAAATATAATATTCATGTACCGTATACGGAAAATAAACTCACAAGAAATAAAACAGTAAATTTAACTAACTAACTAACTAACTAATCATCACGCCGTCTCCCCGAAGGGGTAGGCAGAAATAATAGACTGACACACTTTTCTTTCCTGACATATCTTCTATTCTCTAAATTCCTCAACATTCATATATCGTGTCATACACGCCCGTCGATTTCTCTGACTCCTCACGTGGCCGACATTCAATATTTGATTTATTTGATCGTGCCACGTTTTCCTCTATTTCAAGTTCCGTTCACGTCGTTTACATATACCTTCTTCACCATAGCCAAAGCCTATCCAAAAAAGCTAAGATGGCAGTGCACAATGGTGTTCTTGTGCCGACCCTTATGAATGGAAGTGAAGCATGGAACTGGCAAAAGAAGGATGAAAGTATAATAAACGCAATAGAAATGAGATCTCTAAGATGAATGTGTGGCAAATCTGTATATGATAGAGTGACAAATGCAAGTATAATAAGTGAATGTGGTGCGAATGAAAGTGTTATGAACAAAATTAGGAAAGGGTCATTAAGATGGTTTGAACACACAAAAAAAATGAGTGAAGACAGAATGGTAAAGAAGGTATATGTAAACGGCGTGAATGGATTTAGAAATAGAGGAAGACCGAGGAAAGCGTGGCACGATCAAATCAATCAAATATTGAATGTCGGTCACGTGAGAAGTCGGAAAAATCGACGTGCGTGCATGACAAGATGTATGAATGTAGAGGAAGCGAGACACGTATGCCAGGACAGAACAGTGTGGCGTTCCATTCTTTCTGCCGACCCCTCCGGGGAGACGACGTGATGGTAAGTTAGTTAGTTAGTTTCTTCACCATAATGTTTTCATTCATTCTTTCCATGTATCTAAACAATCTTAACGACCCTTTCATTATTTTGTGCATAACACTTTCATTCGCACCGCATTCACTTCTTATACTTGCATTTGGCATATATCATATACAAGTTTACTTCACATTCGTCTTCGAGATCTTATTTCTACTGCATTTGAAAGAAGTGTTGAAAATAATATAGTGGTGTAAATACAAATTTACAAGTGTATTTATATTATATTTAAGGATTAATTGTATCTCAATAGAGATGAAAACGTAAATTATTTGGAAACAGAATATGGTAGTCGAGGCTTTTACAAGACTTATGACCTGTCATAGGTTGGGTTAAAAAATGATTAACCCGCAATGGGTAAAAATCCATTATTTCGCACGCCTAATAGAACACTGGCTTAACTCAAAAAAGCAAGTTTTGTTCAATCTGACATGAGTCGGTGTTTTAACAAATACAGTCGAAAAACACGTACGAATGGATAGCGTTAACATTGTGAAAAATAGATGGATAGCGTTAACACAAGCCTCTGTCTAATGATAACTGAATTATGACCTAAACCATAATCGGTCAATTTACTCTTAAGCATGTGATTTGTCTTCAAGTATTTGTATACAAAAAACAAATTCTATATTATATTTAATAATTCCACTACGCAAATTAAGTACTTCATATAAAAGCATATTAAATTATTTGTTTTATTTCAATATGCAAGTGTTTACTTGGTATTTATATGTTCAACGTCAATTTATTGAAATATATCCACAGAAGCAAAGATGGCGGTACACAATGGAGTTCTAGTGCCAACCCTCATGTATGGAAGTGAAGCTCGGAGCTGGCAAAAGAAGGATGAAAGCAGGATTAACGCCGTAGAAATGAGATCACTAAGAAGAATGTGCGGGAAAAGGTTGTATGATAGAATACCGAACGATGAAATAAGAAAGAAATGTAAGGCAGATGACTGCATCATGAATAAAATTAAAAAAGGATCCCTGAGATGGTTTGGACATATGGAACGAATGGATGAGAGTAGAATGGTTAAAAAGTTGTACACAAGCAGCGTGAGTGGAAAAAGAAGCCGAGGACGACCGAGGAAAACATGGCATGGCCAAATTAATCAATTACTAAAAGGCAGCCACATTCGAAGTCGGAATAATCAACGTGCGTGCATGGTACGATGTATGAATGTAGAGGAAGCCCGAGAGGTATGCCAGGACAGGCCATTTTGGCGATCCATCCTCTCTGTCTACCACTCCGGGGAAATGGCGTGATGGTTAGTTTGTTAGTTAGTTACGTCAATTTATTATGTTTCTGTTCGTACGTATAATATGGTTCAGCATACATTTTCTAGGGGCAAAGTAGCGATTAGACAAGACGCCGGTACAAAGTAACATTTTGAAGAGAAATTCCTTCGAAGCTGGGAGATAATTGGCTAACAGGCGTACTATTTGATGGTCAGTTAACGGGGTCAGTATGATCAATAGGGCTTTGACCACACTGAAGTCCGCTAGAAAGTTGAAAAGTAAATTGGAAATTAGATTTAAAGTTTAGATCTGAATTATTACTATGAAAGTATCTATAGACTTTTCTATATTAGTGTTTATCACTATATTCTAAAGACAAACGGAATAGTTCAACCAAAGTGGAATCTACCAGATTCATTGTGAGGACTGTGATGCCATGTATATTGGAAAGACGGGTCGATCATTTTTGAAGAGGTTATACGAACACAAAATTTCATACAAAAACAGAAACATCTTTTTGGAAATGGCCAATAATTGCCAATAATTGCCAATAAAGCCTATCCAAAAAAGCTAAGATGGCAGTGCACAATGGTGTTCTTGTGCCGACCCTTATGTATGGAAGTGAAGCATGGAACTGGCAAAAGAAGGATGAAAGTAGAATAAATGCAGTAGAAATGAGATCTCTAAGACGAATGTGTAGCAAATCTGTATATGATAGAGTGACAAATGCAAGCATAAGAAGTGAATGTGGTGCGAATGAAAGTGTTATGAACAAAATAAGGAAAGGGTCATTAAGATGGTTTGGACACATGGAAAGAATGAGTGAAGACAGAATGGTAAAGAAGGTATATGTAAACGGCGTGAACGGAGCTAGAAATAGAGCAAGGCCGAGGAAAACGTGGCACGATCAAATCAATCAAATATTGAATGTCGGTCACGTGAGGAGTCGGAAAAATCGACGTGCGTGCATGACAAGATGTATGAACGTAGAGGAATCGAGAGACGTATGTCAGGACAGAACCGTATGGCGTTCCATTCTTTCTGCCTACCCCTCCGGGGAGACGGCGTGATGGTAAGTTAGTTTAGTTAGCCAATAATTGCGTGAATTTTGACCAACATTTCGAGACAAAAACACGAAATTTTTATAAAATATACAGCAAATAATCCTCAAAAATTAAAGAATTTTGAAAATTTAGAAATTTTGAAGGCCTAAAAATACAAACTAAATGTTATTAATAACTAAATTCCTTCTTATTTCCCATTAGTATTTAGTGCATTAAAAACTTTTCCCCTGTACAATCTTGCTAAAAAATAATAATAACACCTTAAACTTTTGGCACCTTTCCTATTAATGTAATCTATGTACTTCCTGTTATTGTTAATCGTTTTTAATTTATTATGTTTCATGCCTCTGCCCACCCCTTCGAAGAAACGGGATGATGGTTGTTGTCTTGTATAATTAATTGAATTTCTTAGGACTAAATTTAAACAAATAAAGTACTAGTGCTAACTTGAAATCGAAAAAACAAATTTATTCCCTTTGACAAGAGAAGCGTTTAATCAAAGTAATTACAATGTCGTGTTACTTAAGTCGGCACTTAATAATAAAATATTTTGGTCTTCTTTGTCGCTGACTTTTAAGGGCTAATTTATATCATAATACACCGCAATTTTGAACGCCTTAATAATTTGTCACAAAACTGACGGAATCGAACGGAGAAGGACGGAGTTTACCGAGCGGCTACGCCAAACGCTTGTATTGGGAGGGCCTTTTAGTATCGCCGCGGTCGTAGACGTTGTCGTGACTCTACGGTGCTACGATTTCTTGTGGGGCGCCTACGAAAGTTTTGCAATCGATATAACGCAAATAAAAACATAAAACTCTTAATTTAACTTTATAAATAAAGTGACTAACTTAAAGTTTTATTGTTTTTAACTTCTCTTAAAAACATCAAAATTCTGGTAATTTATAATTAAATTAATAGTTATATATTTTTAATTACCAATTTGTTTTCGAAGAAATTTTAAAATAAACAATTTTTTGAAGAAAAATACGTGACATTTTGTTTGTTATAGTTACACAAAATTGGTAATTTTTTTTCTGCTGGACCAAAAAAGTTTGATTGGTAAGTGTTTTGTAAGAATAATTTTAAATTGATTAATATAAATCACGTTTTCAACATTTCAATGTTTTTATTATGTTATCGAATATCCAAAACCATTACCAAAATTATTAATATGTACGAAAAACGATAGTTTTCAAAGAGTTTTATTATAATATCTATGTATGACATGTTTCGCCGTTCTAAAACATTTTCTAAATGTGAAAATAATCATTTTAAAAATGCTTATTGTTCAAGAAACAATAAATTACCAAAATCCTATTCAAAAGGACATTTCTAAAATACTCGTATTTTAGCAGATAATTGTCGTTCACTATTATTTATTTTGAAATTTTATAAAATACATTATGATAATGCTGTATTTTTTCTGTTCTTAAAGAAATTAGTTTTTTTTTTTGGATAACTGAATTTTATTATTATCGTAGATGAAAAATTATCGCACGTTCATATTTGTGAGTGGATACAGGGTAAAAACATTTGTAAGCACTTTAATTTGCAGTGTTACCGAAAAATACGCATAAAATTAATTAATAATCATTAAAAATTATAATAATAATTAAATTTATTTAATAAAATTTCTAACGTGAGTTGAATTAATTAAAATTCATTAAAATATAATAAAAAAGGTGGTTGTATTCAGAATTAGAACCAAGCCCCCTAGATCAGGAGCGTATCTTTTCGTCCTCTACACCCCCGGTAAAATAAGAACAATTATACATTTTATTTCAATGATTTTGAAATTTTGACTAACATTTTATTAGCATTTAACACAAACTAAAACTAACTAACCATTACGCCGTCTTACCGAAGCGGTACGTATAAATAATGTACCACCAGACTTTTCTTTCCTGACATACTTCTCCCGCTTCCTTAACATTGATGCATCGTGTCAACACTATGATGTTTCAACATTTTTAACTGTTTATTTTGGAACACTGTTATCAGATCACAATTTGTTTGCTTAATTTTTATGCTTATTTAAAACTCTCCGCGAACATGTCCGCAACGCAGACATAAGAAAAACTTGCGAAATAGAGGATATCGTTCAGTGGAGTAGATCTGAAGAAGATATTGGAGGGACCATGTAGCTCGAATGAATGGTGATAGACTTACATATACAGCCACCTATGAAATCCCCTCCGGACACCTCCCACCTGGAAGACCGCCTAAGAGATGGATAGACAGCTGGACCTCATCATCTCGAGAGACATGATTTCTATGTCACAGATCGTCAGATCTATTAAAAGAAAAAAGCTATTTTACCAAATGAAAACTGGCCAGGAGAATTTTCGCATTTTACATATAATTTTATCGACATACTCGTATGTGTTGCTATTTTTATTTTGCTATTTTATTTTATCATTGTATTTATTTTGTGGAGGTTTTAGTTTCAACTGTGCGCGAGAGATGCCTATTGATGGCGATGCGGTTCGCAACCCATCACACCGCGTCTCCCGCGGGGACAAAAAAAAAAAGGATAGAATGCCAAATCGGTAAAAGTGTGGCAGTCCATTCTTTCTGCCTACCCCTTCTGGAAGATAGTGTGATGGTTAGTTAGTTAAAACTTAATTATCGCAATACAATTGTTTTTTTTAAGCTTTTTTTTATTGATTCTCGTGATAAATAACAGATATCTAATGTATTAATCTTGAAGGGTATCCATCCTTATGTCCGGATCTTCGACAGCATCAGTATATACTGTTTTATCTCCCAACATGCAGAACCAACCTGCCTCTGGCAATGCCGGTGAGGAGAGCAATAAAACTGCTGAACATGATTGCTTTGGAGATCGACGTCTTTCATATTCGTAAAAGTACGTTCAGAAGACAAATACTCTTGACTTTGGAGAGTATCTTGTATTCCTAATTTCGAACCATATCTCATGCGTTCCTGGTATTTTATATTTATTATATTTGACCTGTTCTCAATAGATGTCTTAAACTATAATCATTGTTTGTAATATCTTTTCAGAAAATAAACTGATTTGATTGGATTTGATTGCATTTTTATTGTCACGTGAATTCTAAAACAGAACAATGCCTCTCAGGCTATCGACCGGAATCAAACCCGTGATTTACGGTGTGTCAGATTAAGCATTAAACACACATTTTAACATTTTATTTATCGAAACAATAAAAAAGTCTTAATTATTAGAAAATCCTTTGTTTTGGCGGAATCACTAATGCTTTCGTATTTTCTTCGATATTCCTCGACTCCGTATTTTATTCACATCGCCAACGTATACTACCTTGTCCATTCTTTCTACAACCATGTGTTCCATATATCAAAACTAACGCAGTGATCCTCTCATCGTTTTTTCATAATTATTTCATCGCTCTACAATCTTTCCTTATATCAGAATTTGAAATTCTTTCGCGAATCATTTTAGTACACATACTCGTACGTCTAAAAGATTACATCTCTTCCGTATTTATTCTACACTTATCCTTCTTCTGCCAGCTCCATGGTTCGCTTCCATATATTAGTATTTTGAACGCTCATTTTTGCTTATTATCTATTTTATCAATTATTTATCAATATAAAGAGAAGCCGTGGAAGACCAAGGAAAGCATGGTGTAACCTAATTAATCAAAAACTGAATCGCTGCCATATTCTTCTCCTTCTATTTCTTTCTTGATGTAGGTCTATGTGGTCTGTTCTCCAGAGTGTTGCTCCTCCTATAAGGTAGACTCCCAGATGTCTTTTCATCTTTTAGGAGGTTTTCTACGAGGACGAGCCCCAATAAACTGATTATGCAATGCAATATAGGGGAGTCTGGTGGTGTCCATTCTTTGAACATGACCGTACCAGTCCATTTTTCGCTGTCTGCTCCACCTTATAATCTCATACTCATATCCTTAACCTCACATATGGCACATCCGAGGTCAGATAAATTAACGAGCGTGCAAGTTACGATGTTGGTAATGGTAATGGTAATGCCTGTGGGTAGGGCAATCTTATTGCTTAATCGGATCGCCACGGAGTTTGACATATTTCGTGATAGTGTGAGTTGCCTCAGGGATGCAATATCAATGTTATGATTTTTTCTTACTCTTAAGCTTAATTTTAATTTTTTTTAATGCTTCTCTGTTTATAATGTAATTGCAAACGATTTGGAATTGTATGTCTGTAATGTTTGTGATTATTATCAAAATAAATGAAATGAATGAAATGAAATGAAATGTATGAATGTAGAGGAAGCTAGAGATATATTTTAGGACAGAGCAGTCCGGCCGTTCATCCTATCCGTCCCATCCCGTCCCGTTATGGTTAGTCCGTGATGGTTGGTTAGTTAGTTATTTAATATTCTTTTAAAAGCACGATATTTTTTGATTTTATCCTTTTCCTCCCAGTTCCATGCTTTACTTCCATTCATAAGAATTTCAATCATAATATTATACATTTATGTCTGACTTCACAATATGCAATTCAATAATTATTATAAAAAATATAACGTAGCCCTACTTTCGCGGAACGTTAGGTTTTTATCTGGTATTTGCTTATACATAACAAACCCTCATATAACAATCTTCGCTTGATATTCAATTTCCTCCTTCCCTTCTTATTATAAAGAAATTGATAAATTTATAAGCAATTTGAAAGCAAACATCAAACAGAAAACGCTTAGTATATTTATATTTTACTTGAACTTAAAACCAAGTTCTGTGTCCTGTATGTAAAACAAATTAGAATCTTTTTTGATGTTTTCGAAGTATGAAATTTCATGTTTTTATAAAGGTGCTTTGTAAACAAAATTTTGTATTAAAAAAAACCTATTCGCCTCTATGAACCTTGTGGATTTAATTTCCGAAATATTAAAAAAAATATCTATGGAAGTTATACTCCAAGCTTGCAAAAGAAGGATGGAAGTAGAATATTTGGTGTAAAAATGATATCACTGAGATGAATGAGCAAAAAAATGATAAACTATTCGATGAAATCATAATCATCGGCTGTCCCTGGTGTCCAAAAAAGACTGTCCATCTTAGTTGTGGGTCCGCATGTGGCTTAAAATAGCCCTATCCTGAACCCACACACTCTGTGCCATCTTGGGCAAGGGAAGGCGTTAGCAGTGAAACCGCCACCGTCTTCCGGTGGTTTCTCCTTACTCCTTCTCGTTTAGGCGTCATTTCTGAGCAATGCTTTAAAGTCTTGTTATTCTCCACCTAGGTTTGTCGTCTTCAGTCTCTTCTCAGCATTAACAAACGATTAGTCCTATTATAGAATACTGAACGACGAAATAAGGAAGACATGTAAGGCTAATGATTGTGTCATAAGTAAAACAAAAAAAAAAAGATTCTTCTATTGAGATACAATTAAAATTTGAATTAACCACCCTTTGGTGTAAATCCAGGATTTGTATACAGGTATAAGTATAAATTCACAAATATATGGTCTTCAAATATTCTGGTCAAAATTCTTTGGCATATAGAATGGAATAATACTCCTAGCGGCTTCTAACAATATGTTGGGCTGACAGCCTTCACATTGTGTTAATAAGGTAGTTCGCTAAATGCCGAAAATCATTCTCCATAGATGGCGTTAGTGGGTCGGTTGTATAGGTTAATTCTTGAAAGAATTCACAAGTGCAACCAAATCTACATAGATGGCTGACTGAAACTGCCACGTGAAGATAAATATGGATTTTGAAGTATATATACATCTTCCAAAAATTTGTCATACATGATCACAAATAACAAAGGTGGAATGGGGAATGTTGTAATTACATAAAGCGTGCGCTTAACTCAACCAATGACAGGTCATAAGTCCTGTTAACACCTTGATCATCCATGTTCAGTTTCCAGTTTACGTCTTCGTCTCTATTGAGATACAATTAAAAAACAAAAAAAAAAACTTGAGATAGTTTAGATACATGGAAGGAATTAACGAAAAAATAATTTTTGTTAAAAAGATATTCTGCTTAATGCTTAAAAAATACAATCTTCATAGATGGCGTTAGTGTGTAGATTGAATAAAACTACCATGCAATGGGTGGTGATGCAGATTAACATATATACTCCTATCCTTCCTAATGTTGCTAATGTTGAACCATCCCTTATGCGTTTCTGGTAGTATACTATATTATATAATATATTATTTTACCTGTTCTCAATAGATGCCTTAAAAATAAAATTTGTAATGTCTGTTGATGAAATAATTTGATTTGATTTGATTTGATACACAACTTCCAAAAATTTGTCAGACATGGTGGTCATAAGAAAAAAGGTGGAATGGGGTATGTTGTATTACATAAAGCGTGTGCTTAACTCAACCAATGACAGGTCATAAGTCCTGTAAACACCTCAATCAACCATATTCTGTTTCCAGTTTGTATCTTTGTCTATATTGAGATACAATTATTTCTTGAAAAAAGAATGGTTAAAATTTTCTATACTCGCTGTGTGAGTGGAAAGTAACGCCGCGGAAGATCAAGGAAAGCATGGCACGAACAAAGTGAAAAAATATAAAATGCAGTCATATTTGAAGCCGAAAATATCAACGATACGATGTATGAATGTAGAGAAATCTAGAGTGGTTTTTCAGGAAAAAGCAGTATGTTGATCCATAATTTCTGTCTACCCTTCTCTGAAAAGGGGGTGATGGTTAGTTAGTTTAAAAATATATATTAAAGTACTTATTAATCTTGCTAGTTAGCAACTTGAATGTTAAAATACCTCTTGATATAAAAAATAATTAATCCGAATATAATGTTACAAATAAAGTGGATTTATATTAATTATTAATTGCGTTAAGCGCATGGAAAATGGTCGGGAAAATTTAGACGTTAAAACAAAATGTGTAAGTGTTTTTAAAGTACTGTTCTTTTTAAGTCTGCAACATTAGCGTGAATGCTGAAAATTTGGAGCAAGTAGATGAGTTCGTGTATTGAGGTAGTATGTTAACAATAGATGGGCGAGTGAAGAGGGATATTGAAATAAGGGTTGGGGCAGGCAACAAAGTGAATGGTGCACTTAAAGTAGTCATCGCAAACAAAAATTTATCCAAAAAATATAGAATGGCAGTGGACAATGGTGTTCTTCTAGCGACCTTTATGTATGATGAAAGTAGAATAAATGCAGTAGAACTGAGATCTTTTGTAACGAATGTGTGGATACTGTGTATGATAGAGTGTCAAATGAAAATATAATAAGTGAATGCGGTGCGAATGATGGTGCTTACACAAAATAATAAAAAGGATCATTGAGATTGTTTTTCACAAATGGAAAGAATGAGTAAAGAAATAATGGTAAAAAAATGATATGTTAACGATGTAAATGGAACTAGAAATAGAGGAAGACCGAGGAAAGCGTGGCATGATCAAATAAATCAAATATTGAATGTCGCCTACGTGAGGAGTGATATTATAACAGTGATTTAAATTTGAACAGTAATAAATTCATATTTCTTGGATACGCATCTAACTACTTGTAAAAAATATGTACTTCTAAGATCTATCTATAAGAAAAACCTATCCAAAAAAGCTAGAATGGCAGTGCACAATGGTGTTCTTCTACCGACCCTTATGTATGGAAGCGTAGCATAGAACTGGCAAAAGAAGGATAAAAGTAGATTAAATGTAGTATAAATGGGATCTCTTAGACTAATGTGTGAACACTCTGTGTATAATAGAGTGTCGAATCAAAATATAAGAAGTGAATGCAATGCGAATGATGGTGTTATGAACTAAATAATGAAAGGAACATGAATATGGTTTGGACATATGAAAATAATGAATGAAGAATAAATGGTAAAAAAATTATATGTAAACGATGTAAATGGAACTAGAAATAGAGGAAGACCGAGGAATGCGTGGCACGATCAAATAAATCAAATATTGAATGTCGGCCATGTGAGGAGTCAGAGAAATCGACGCACGTGCATGACACGATGTATGAATGTTAAGGAAGCGAGAAAAATATGTCAGGAAAGAAAAGTGCGGCAGTCCATTATTTTTGCTTACCCCTTCGGGGAGACGGCGTGATGGTTAGTTAGTTACTTAGTTATTTCTTTTTAATGTACGATAAAATTATTTTTGAGTTCATTTAAGAGTGTCAAAGTAAGCATATTCTTAGTATAATTATGTTGTATGGTATATATTATCACCATTGAGATAATTGTTCTCTTCTTCCTTGCTGTTGATTTATGTGGTTTGTTCTCCAGAGGGTTGTTCCTCTTGTGAGGTAGATTCCCAGCTGTCCTTCCATCTTTTAGGAGGCCTTCCACGAGGTCGAGTCCCGTGAGACTGATAATGTAGTACAATTTAGAAGAGTCCGGTTGTTTCTCCATTCTTTTGACACGACTACTCAAGTCCCAACTCTGTTTGCTTCATCTTATAATATCCTCAGCCTCAGATATATTAGGGTGATTAAATCACCAAAATGTCAATCTACCAAAAATAAAGTCTATTTATTATTATTAAAATAACCAAATACACTAGTTTTATTTTATGTTATATATTTTTATAAGTTTTTAATTAATATCCTCTATATTTGCTTTCATATTGTGCTATGGAATTCACATTTGATTAAATAGTATAACACTTTGTATTTTCACAACACTTTTTTGTTTGATGTTTGTGAGTTATTTATATTAAAAATGGCACTATCAAATATTTATTTATTTATTAAGAGTAAATTACAGAGATATCAATAACATATATATATTAACACATTTAAGAGAATTAAAGTAAGGCCAATTACGTGCTACCACAAATATAAAATAATAGTTAACAGTTACAAATGACAGTGTGAGACGAGTTTGAAGTTGTCACGAGTGTGTTGATCATGTAACATCGTGGTCACATCCATGTCGAAATGTTGATCCTATCATTTTTTTTAAATAACGCTCGTTCAAATAGAACAAATAGAAAATATCAATGTCTCAAATGCTAAATGTAATTGTCACAGATTCGATACAATACCGCGCTCTGAGCGTATTTAGTGCGATAAACAGGAAGATGGAAAACTTGGCTCGCGGTTTGTCTCGTGCGAGACATGGAGGTGAGTGACAATTTGCTGAGAAGCTCAGAATTGTCTATTTCGAAGTGAATTCTTTTATGAAGCAACATCATATTATGAAGAATACGTCTGTTTTCGAGAGGGTTCAAGGAGCCTTTTGTATCGTACGCCTTAATAAATTTTATAAATTAAATAGTATTTTTCAATGTCTAGTCACATAAACAATGCTTTGCCTCTTTAAAATACGAAAACACGGTATACTGATAAAGTAACCACCCTTTGCTTTATTTTATTCCGAGAAAACGTAAATGTATTGTTAAAAGCATGGTGTAAGCAAACGGTAAATCTATCAGTCCACAAAGATTATTTCAACGAAGTGTGAGAAAATCCCGACCTCTGGGTAAAGATTTTTCATGATTTCGGCAACAGGGTTATAGTAATTTATTTAGTATTATTATTATTTTGTTGAATCCTCTTTACATCATTACAGAACTAGCCAAATCAATGTAAATGGTATGCTATCATATTGATTCTCTTGACATGTGATAGGTAGCTAGTCTCTCGCCATTTTGCACGTTAATTATACACCAGACCAAAGACAGTGTGACATCGCCGGGAATCGAACCGAGAATTTAACATAGTATTTATATAATTTTAAATAACCGCTTTTTTAAACTCAACTTGAGTATTTATTGTTTCTTGAACAGTAAAAAAAAAACTCAACATTAAATAATAAGTATCAGTTTTCTTATAAGATAATCAAATGATTTTACTGAAATCTCTTGATGGAAGTTCATTTTAAATAATAAAACGATGTTTTTTGACTACTTCCACTTTTGTCTTTATTTATACAGCGACCGGTTTCGCCAGGCTCGCTGGCATCGATAGACTGGTGACATTACTGTAAACTTAGTCCTTTATATACATACAGATCAGGGGTGGTAAACATGTTTCTATACAAAAATAATCTTCAAATATTTATGTAAAATTTTCTAAATTTAAATATTGGTATTACAGGTATTTTTGGAGGTTCGTATTTAATACAATGGATTTTAAATGTTATTATCGCTTACATATTCATATATAATGTTTGAAAAAATGGTAATTTTGTTTTAATTGTTACTGAATTTAAATATTATATGTTATAGTTCTTGGTCCGTAAGGTTGGCATCGCCTTATTCGGGTTTCCCCATCCATATAGCTGCTAGGGTCTGGAATCAAACAAAAATACATTTTGGGCAGTGATCGATTCCAGGAATATTTTTTATTTATTTATATTGGGTATTTTATTATAATATATAGGGTTTTCGTATAATATATGGTTATTATGTGTTCGTTTGGCAATTTCGATGTTTAATAAATAAAGACCACCCGGTTTAAAACTGTGAAGGATTACCACAATCACGAAGGATTAACCCCCCCGGAAGTGTTTATTTGAGAAGGGTCGTGAATATTTATGTTGTGTTTTATTTCTAACGACAAAAATAGTGTGTTTACAAATCTGAACCGAAACAATCGGCTATTTGTATTGCTCTCTTTACTTCCGGGTGATGGAACCATTGCTTTAGAATAAGTTGTGAGGAGATTTCGGAAATCTCTTACGAAAACAGGATTTAGACACAATTAGTTTGTACTCGTATGTAGACTGTGTTGCTTAAGGACTAACATTTTTAATTTTCTCTTTCCGACTGAATTCTTGCTAGTTATGCTAAGCTACAAATCATTGGAGAGAAGGAGGAACATTCACTTGGGAGTTCACTTCTTTCAGCTGATTGGCGGCCGTATACAGAACTCGGATGTCCTGAGTGATGTAGGTATATTTGTCCCTGATTTGTCTTCGTCAAAGACAGCACAGATTGTTTTATTTGCCACGCTGCAGAACCAACCTGCCAATGGTTATGCCTGTGGGTAGGGCAATCTTATTGCTTAATCGGATCGCCTCGGAGGTCGACATATTTCGTGATAGTGTGAGTTGCCTCAGGGATGCAATATCAATGTTATGATTTTTTCTTATTCTTAAGCTTAATTTTTATTTTTTTAATGCTTCTCTGTTTACAATGTAATTGCAAACGATTTTGAATTGTATGACTGTAATGTTTGTGATTATTATCAAAATAAATGAAATGAAATGAAATGAAATAAATTAATTGGGGAATTTAGCGATTCATAGAAAATACGCACAAGAATTTTTTCATATTCGAAGGACGTGATTTTTAGACTTAACAATATTTTTCTTACTTTGTTTTCAAACAACAGTCTGTTGAAAATAACAAATATTGTATTTACAATTGAAATTCCCAAATAACAAAAATTTTAACAACGCGGGACGATAACAAAGCATATAAATCTTCAATGGATTCTAACACATTAAACGTGTCGCACATTTCTACCAATTTTTATTCATTGAAATTGAAAAAGAATTGAAAAATAATATTAACTAAAATACACATGCATGAAAAATTATTGTAGAATTTATTTATGGCTAACTAACTAACTAACCATCACGCCATTTCTCCGGAGGGGTATATAAGGTTCCCACTACCACCCGAGACTGTTATAGGACGCAGCGACGCCCTTTCGTCAGTCTCGCTGCACTATCTAGGCCTGTTCCTTTTCCATCCGGGACTTACGTTAATTTAATTTAGCCTCTTCTTGTCATCAATCAAAAGGGTGACAGACCACATTTAATCTATTCTTTTAACCTTATATATCTCCCGCGCGGCCTCACATCTCTTTATTATTAAATAAAATCAGAAGTAAATATTATATAAAGAACACCTTAAATTAGTAAAAAAAAACACATTAAAATTATATAAAACACACATTAATTCACAATACACAATAGGACAAATATATAGCAAACTAAATTTTAAAACAGGAAGAAGATGGTGTATGAGGGAGGCGGGAAGATGTTAAGTAAGAATGAATAAATTGGGATGGGATGGATGGAGGACAGGTTTTAGAAAGAGCAGAAATGAATAAAAAAAAACAGTATTTATAAAAGACACATTATAAACAGAAAAGTAGATCAGAACACACCCACCAAGGAGGGGTAGGCAGAGATAATGGATCGCCACAATGCTCTGTCCTGGCATACCTCTCGGGCTTCCTTTACGATTATTCCGACTTCGAAAATGACCGCCTTTTCATAATTGATTAATTTGGTCATTTTATGTTTTCCTCGGTAGTCCTTGGCTTGTTTTTCCACTCAAGCTGCTTGTGTACAACTTTTAAACCATTCTACGCTTACCCATTCGTTCCATATGTCCAAACCAACTCAGGGATCCTTTTTTAATTTTATCCATGGTGCAGTCATCTGCCTTACATTTATTTTTTATTTCATCGTTCGGTATTCTATCATACAACTGGAGGAAATGGCCTCTTGCGATGTCAACTTCCAGTTGTCGATCCATCTCTTTGGTCATTTTCCCTGGGGTCGTCTACCATGGGGCTGGCCGTGCAACACAATTAGAGAGATTCTGGATGTATCCATTCGCCATTCCATGTATCCATTTCTTTAAATTAATCAGGGGATATTTCGAGAACTCGGCCGTGCTAGAGGGTGTTGGTCTTTTTGTCCCTGATAGATTTCTCCGACAGCGACAGCACATACTGTTTTACCTACCGGCCACCAGAACCAATCTGCCTCTAGTGACACCGGTGGGAAGAGCAATTAGTCTGCCGAACGCGGTCTTCTTGGAGATCGACGTCTTTCATAATAGTAAAGGTACGTTTAGGGGACAAATATTCTTGACTTAAGAAAGTATCTTGTCTTCCTAATGTCAAACCATCTGTAATGCGTTCCTGGTATTATGTTGTATTTTGTACTATAACAGTATATAAATATACCTGCACTCAATAGATGCCTCAAACATTTTGCGGTTTGTAATGTTTATTTTGTTAATAAACTGATTTGATTTGATTTGATTCTCCTCACGTGTGCATACCAGTATCTTATTCTTTGCCTCCCCGCCTAACGACATCCTTGATCTCGCATATCTCATTAAGTTTCAATAAATTAATAGCTTTTGAAAAAAAAACTAACTAACTAACTAGCCATCATGCCGTCTCCACAAAGGGGTAGGCAGAAATAAAGGACTGCCACACTTTTCTTTTCTGACATATTTCTCTCGCTTCTCCAACATTCAAACATCGTGTCATGCACGCGCGTCGATTTTTCTGACTCCTCACATGGCCGACATTCAATATTTGATTTATTTGATCGTGCCACGTCCTTCTCCTGCCAGTTCCATGCTTCGCTTCCATACATTAGGGTGTCTCTTCTTCTCTTATTTTTGTCCTGTCACACCTCCGTGGTGCAAAGGGCCTCAAGGAATCTTCTCCACCCGACTCTATTGCATGCCTGATGCTTAACATCATCCCAAGTGAGGCCTGCTGCCTTAACCTCGTCCTGCAGGGTTCTTCTCCAGGTGGCTCTAGGTCTGCCTCGCTTTCTCTTTTCCCCCATTGGGGACCAGTCTAGTGCGTTTTGAGCGATGCAGGCTGGGTTCCGTCTCAGAGTGTGACCGATCCACTGCTATTTGCGCCTAGCGACTTGTTCTCTAATTGGCTTTTCGCCTGCTATGGTCCAGAGAACGGCATTTGACACTATTTGGGGCCAATAGATTTTGAATATTGAGCGAAGGCACCTATTTATAAACACCTGGAGTTTACCAATTAACATTGGGGTGTTAACAAAGTGTGTTTTTTTCTTATTTCATAAATTTACGTTTAATTTTTCATTCGTTATATAAACATTAAAATTTAAAATTTAATATATTTTATACCTTGTGAAAACTATTTTTTTTCTGGCGAGTTTGACTTAGTTTACTTAACATAATAATGTTAAATACACAAATTAAATTTCGTATGTAATTTAATTTTTTGGTAAAACAACGGAAGTGCATGGAAGCAGAAATTAATTAAAAAATTCGTTGCGAACAGCTAAGTAAATTTGTTCATCGTTTCATTAGTAGTGATATCGTAGCGTGGGGATGAAAAGTTCCCACTTGAAAATGTTCGCTTTTCCGCTTGTTGGGGAATCCCGATTGAAAGGCGTTAAATGAGGCATTGAAGCGTCGGTAAACACAATTCTCACGGCAGTTTTTCAATCGTCTTGGATCAACACGATCAAATTAAACGCTATTTATAGAATTAAGGAATAACGTATACGGTCGATTGAATTCTAATTTATTCGATTCAGCAACCCTCCCAAAATTAATACAAATTTTGTATTCGACCTTTTTCTGATCTCTTTTAGAGCCAAACATATTCATTGTTTTTGCCGAAATACTATGATACTTTTACATTATTAAATATTTTGCACAATGGTGTTCTTCTACTGATCTTAATGTCCATACATACCTCATTTAACCAGAGGGTGATAGTGTATGATCAATATAGCCAGAATAACATGATTAAAATTATTATATATATGATATATACACGATTAATATATGTATGGAAGCGTTGCTTGGAACTGGCGAACGAAGGATGAAAGTAGAATAAATGCAGTAGAAATGAGATCTCTTAGACGAATGTGTGGATACTCTGTGTATGATAGAGTGTCGAATGAAAATATAAGAAGTGAATGCAGTGCGAATGATGGTGTTATGAACAAAATAATGAAAGGATCATTAAGATGGTTTGGACATATGGAAAGAATGAATGAAGAAAGAAAGGTAAAAAAATTATATGTTAACTATGTAAATGGAACTAGAAATAGAGGAAGACCGAGGAAAACATGGCACGATCAAATAAATCAAATATTTAATGTCGGCCATGTGAGATGTCAGAGAAATCGATGCGCGTGCATGACACGATGTAAGAGTGTTGAGGAAGCAAGAGAAATTTGTCAGAAAAGAAAAGTGAGACAGTCTATTATTTCATCCCCTTCGAGGAGACCGCGTGATTGTTATTTAGTTAGTTAGTCAATATTAGTAATTTTTTGGTCGACGCGCGTGCATGACAAGATGTATGAATGTTGAGGAATCAAAAGAAATATGTCAGGAAAGAAAAGTGTGGAAGTCCATTCTTTCTGCTTACCCCTTCGGGGAGATGGCGTGATGGTTAGTTAGTTGGTTAGTCAACAATTCAACTAGCTGATAAAAACTTTCTAGTTCATAGAAGTCTAGCCAAGAGATATTCAGGGGTCAAATTTAGACATCTATACTTTGTTTTATTATGTAAGGGAGAACTTGTATATATTATTTAATTAATTAACGTTAAGAAGTTGTGCGAGATTGTTCCCTAGGTAGTTCGCTAACAAGACGCATAAAGACCAAGATACAACTTTTAGAAGTTACTTCAAATTCACGGGAACATTATTATTTCAAGTTATTGTATAATTTCTACACAGATAGAACTCGTAATATTTCGTTTTGTTGAAGCTATTTAATAATTACAATATTGTTTTTCCTCAATATTGTTTCCAAATAACAAAGTCGTTTGCTAAAATGCTAAAAATCATTCTCCATAGATGGCGTTAGTGGGTGGATTGTATAGGTTTATCTTAAAAAGATTGACTAGTATAATCAAATCTACATAGATGGCCAATTAAAACTGACACGTGAAGATAGGTATGGATTTGGAGTATATATACAACTTCCAAAAATTTATCATGCGTGATCATAATAACAATGGTGGAATGGGGAATGTTATAATTACATAAAGCGTGCGCTTTACCCAACCAATGACAGGTCATAAGTCCTGTAAACACCTTGATCATCCATGTTCAGTTTCCAGTTTGCGTCTTCGTCTCTATTGAGATACAATTAAAAATGAAAATACATTTTTTATGCTATTGATGTGATAATTGCGTAAAAGCCTTTCACATTGTATAAATAAAGATTTTGTTATAAAATTATCTTAATAGATGACGCTAGTGTAGATGTCAAAAGTACAAGTTACAAAAATTTGTCAGACGTGGTGTCATAAGAAGGGCGAAATGGTAAATGTTGTTAAACATAAAGTGATCGCTTAAACCAACTAATGACAGGTCATAAGTCCTGTAAACGCCTCGACTACCATATTCTGTTTCCAAATAATTTACATCTTCTTCTCTATTGAGATACAATTAACCCTTGAAAATATATTGTTATTAAGAAGCAAACGTATTAATATTAATGTATTGAAAGATATATTGCTTTAAGTGCCTAATTACAGTTAATTAAAATAACGGTGGATAAATGGAATAATAAATTAAACACAAAATAGATGGAGCAAGTGTAGATTGAACTAAAATATGTGAAGTGTTTCTCACCATTGTAGCATATATAAATATTTCAAAAATTTGTCAGACGTGGTGGTCGTTAGAAGGGCGGAATGGGGAATGTTGTTAACATAAAGCGATCATTTAACCTAAACAATAACAGGTCATAAGTCGTGTGAGCGCCTCGACCATCATATTCTGTTTAAAAAAAAAAACAATTCATATCTTCGTCTCTATTGAGATACAATTAATCCTGAAACGCAAAAGTTCGGATCGTTCAGCTGACAGCATTTGCACCATCGAAAAGAACATAGCAAATGACAGTTTGTAATATAAGTGTGAACGAATAGAACTTGGAACAGGTGACGGAATTTGTGTATTTAGGTAGCATGTTCACAGTGGATGGCCGAACGGACAGTAATGTTGAAAGAATTTTTAATGCGTTTTCTTGAAATTGTGTTCATTCCATTTTTATAAATAGTCAATTGTTTTGGCCGAAACACCATCTATAGGAACAAATACACATAAAGATCCGAAAATTTTACTTTCGATATATTATTGTTACACCTGACGATGTCAACATAGGTTGATGAAACAGCTGTCACGTAAAATACAATACAATTGTGATACAAAATCAAAGTTATTTCATTTAACATTTTATTATTTTTTTAATCAAGTATCTGTACATTACATATACACGTATACTCGTATTTTGAACATTTCTGTATTGTACAATTTTATATATTATATATCACGTAGTCGATAGTTGGTTCACGTAGTCTACGTTGCTATTTTACTCCCTCGTAAACGTTTTTTTTTCTCCTTTTACCTGTTAAGCGATCTAGAAAAAGAATTTTATCTACAATTTGAAATGTATTTACGGATATTTTATGAGAAATTGGTTCAACTGCTTTTTTCGTTGGGTTTTATCACAATTTTCAATCTGATTTTTATGTTATATCGTAAGAAAAAACCTACCAAAACTGATCTTAAATAAAAGTATAACTTATATTCTTTTCAACAGAATGTTAAATCAAATCGAACATTGCCAAAGTTAATAAAAAGGGATGATTTTTTGATAAAAGTAAATTTTTAATAAGACAAGCCAGTTTGACGATGGCAGCTAGTCAGGCGAAGCCGGTCGCTGTCGAGATAAAAACAAATAATGGAAGTCATAATGATAATAATAATAATAATAAAAATAGGCTCACTTCTAAAGGGCCGTTTTTGTGATGTAATCACCTCAAGGGCGCATTAAGACGTGTTTTAAATCTAAAAAATCTAAATGTGACCGCTTAAAAAGCTATCGGTTAAAAAGTATAGTAGAACAAAGTATAAATGTTTAAATTGGGTATGAAATATGAAAAATATGGGTTTTTAAATTAGATCTGAAATCTGTCGGATCATTTATGCATCTGAGGTGTGAAGGGAGATTGTTACAAGCTGATGGACCGGCTACCGCGAACACTCGATCCCCGAAATTTGTACTGGGGCAACGCTTCGGCTCAACTAATCTTCCTATTGCTGAGGAGTTCGCCGAGCGAAGTGTGGATTTCCTTGAATTTAGGCTGTCCGTTATACAGAGTTCAGATATAAAACTTGGTGGCATTCCATGTAGCGCTTTGAAGACGGTCCAGTAGAGTTTATACTGGATAAGTTAGTTAAACAACGTTTTATTTGAATATTATTTGAAATGTACGTCTATCAGGAGATTGCAATATCATAAAATTATTCACTTTATCTATTAAATATATTTACAAACAAAACGAAGTAGTTAATGAAACAAATTATAAGTAAAAATGTTGTGTGAAATAACTGATCCAAGTTAAAGGCATAAAAATTGGAGAGACATCTCCAGGCGTAATCTAGTACTGTATGATTCACAGAGCCTTTCACAGTGCATTAATAAAGTTTTTCTGATTAATGCTTCTCAATCTTAATAGATGACGCTAGTGTAGAGTGAACTAAAAACATGTGATGATATAAGTGCAGAATTCTAGCGTATATACTCGTACATCTTCAAAAAAATTGTCAGGCGTGGTGGTCGTAAGAAGGGAGGAATGGGGATGACAGGTCATAAGTCCTGTAAGCGCCTCGGCCACCATATTTTGTTCCCAGAAAACAATTTACATCTTCGTCTCTATTGAGATACAATTAATCCTTAGTAAAAAAATAGATTAATACACAATAATATTTTTTACGCACAATGTATCAATAAAAAATCATATTATTAGTGATTT
Source organism: Lepidostoma basale (assembly GCA_022606425.2). NCBI lineage: Eukaryota > Metazoa > Arthropoda > Insecta > Trichoptera > Lepidostomatidae > Lepidostoma > Lepidostoma basale. The sequence continues at coordinate 134,717 of JAHDVF020000264.1, read as the reverse complement.
CGTTCACGACTATGGATATATAAAAGAATAACAGCTAAGAGCGGTAATAAATGATGTTTTTCCTGAATTTTCACTCCGCTATGATAATTGTTCAATGATTTTTATCCAAGCTCATCGCTAATCGATTTACTTTGGTTGGGTTAGGTATATTTATAGGTTGGAAAACCATCATATTCATTAACAAGCTACAAGTTAAATCCGTGATTTTTTAACCCCAACGTCTCTTATACGCTATAACTAACTAACCATCTCGCCGTCTCCCCGAAAAGGTGGGCAAAAATAATGGACTGTCACATATTAACCGATGCGGCCCCCATCCTTCTCTTTTCGCCCCGCGGGAGACGCGGTGTGATGGGTTGCGAACCTCATCACCACCAATAGGCATCTCCCACGCACACTTCGATCATCAACATCTACAAAATAAATCTACAATAAATAATATAAAATAAAATAAAATAACAAATTAAAAATATTTTAACACATAATGTTCATTATACATGGTGCACTTGTTGACATGGACTAACCGGACTTTTGTGTTTATTTAATTTATAGTCTATTGTTTTGGCCGAAACACTTTTAAACCTTAACATTTTAAAACTGTAAAATTAAATAACTTTGTTTTTGTATCACAATTGTATTTAATCCTAAGATATACCTAAGATTATCCTCCTATGATTATGAACTCCAGCTATCTCTTCATCATTTTGGGTGTCTTCTTGGTGTACGCTGTTTATCTTGTATTCCATATAGAGCCTTGTATAATTTTTTATAGGATTGATGGTAACGATGTAGTCGCCTCTATTTGATTGAATTCTGAACCTCGAAAATCTTTCTAATCGTAGATTTATTTATATGGTTACGTAGAGTCTTCTTAGAAGTCATCAAGTGTTTTAAATACCATTATCCTCAGCCTACTTTAAGTCTCGACATTGTCCGCCCTCGCCTTATTGCCATATGAGAGGATTTATTTATTTATTGTAGGGTAACATAAAGTGATTGTTAATACAAATGCAAATAAATAAAAACTTACAGTAAAATAAAGAAAAAAAAGGTTACCCGCCACTTACCCGAAGCTGTTATAGAACAAAACAATCCCTAGGCCTGCTCCCCATCCATGCAGGACTTACATTTGCTGGGGAATGCACCATTCTAGAAAAAAAAATCAAACGGTATAAGGGTATCCAGGCCACATTTCTTCTTCTTCTTCTTTAACAGCCGTTGTCGTCCATTGCTGGACATAGACCTCCCCCATATTCTCCATGTATGACATGTCGTACGGGGGGTGGTTGGCATTACACCGCAACGCTTGCCAGACGGGTTGGCGAGGTGTCATTCCACGTTAGCCTATGCATCAATATTATCCACCGAGGTTATTCACACTCGATCTCTAACATTTCGCATATTTTCCAGAGGAGACCAAAGTCGAGGAGGTGTGGATAGGTACTTGGGATCCGATCAATCCTCCACCGTGATGACGGCCATGCACTGCTCTATGAGTCAATAGGACACATTTAATCCAGTTTAATTTCAATTCAATTCTATGTCCCAATCTAACAAAACAAAGCAAAATGTGGTACATGATTTTATGGCCTATTTTAAAATTATGACAGACTGTGGGATGGGAGAGAAAACTTGGAATGACGAAAAAAAAATCTTAAGTATCATATGAGAGGATAGGTCGCACTCAGGTCTTATAGATTCACCTTACTCTCTGTTCTCATATATTTTGTTCTCCGTATGATATCTCTAAGGCAAACCGCCACATCTGCAGTTTTATCTAACTGAGGCCTTACTTCTCTGGAGATGCATGCGGAGCACTATCAATATATCTATAACTAAGTTACTTATTCAGTCTTATAGTCACGAACTTAGATTTCTCATTCTAGCGGGTCTTCTGAGAAAGGGATTACATTGTTGTAGAAATTTATTCGTAAAAACATCCAAACAGTGAAAAAAATCCACCACCGTGTGATTCAAAACATTTTATTACGTAAGTTTCCGTTTTTTTTGGCTTAATGCTTGGAGCAGGCAACAATGTGAATGGTGTACTTAAAGTTGTCATCGCAAATAAAAGTCTATATAAAAAGCTAAAATAGCAGAATACAATTGTGTTTTTTACCGGCGCTGTTTAAAGGGCGGTTTTTACCCATGTGGCGGCTTGTTTTTTAAGAATTTTTAAGGATTTTTTTTTGACGACCAGTAAAAAGATAGAACTTTTAGTTTTTTTATCATTTATTTGAATGTATTTTAAGAGTATGTATATAAATATTGAGCTAAAAATATCCAATAAAACGTGAGTTAAAGCGCTCTGAACACACCCGCCTCAAAAAAATGGACGTGCACTTCCTCAACGATTCCAGCTGATCGGCTTATCTGAAATAATAAAAATTTTACGGTATTTTAATATGTAAGCTTAAATGCACAGAATGAACTATACTTAATTGAAAATCCAAAAAATTGGATTTTTGGTAGACCTCTGAAGAAAAAAAAACGAATTTTATGTTTTTTTTTGTATGTTTTTGTTATAAAAAAATATAAACATTGAGAATTTTGGAATAATAGTTCATTCTGTGCGTCTATATGTTTTGAGTCTACACTAAATTTTTTAATTCATTCGGTCAAACCGTTCTTGAGATATGATGAAGGAATGTTTGGAAAACACAGTTTTGAGAAAAACGCGTTTAAAAATTCAAGTCCGGTTAAAACTATGAAAATCTTAACTTACCCTCAATCGGCGATTTCTGGTCCATTTAGTACTCCTTTCTTTTCCTCTTGGAATTTTTTCAAAGCAGATTGTTCAACTCTTATCAATTCTTTCTTCTTTAACCCTTAACGTACCGTGTTCAAAACAAAACGCTCGCTCCCATGTGGTCAATTCAGTTTACCGCTAACTTTATCTAAAAATATCAAGCATATAACTCGATGAATCAAAATTTAATTTATGTCACCTTGTAGGGAATTTTATTAGAAATAGATCGATATCTATAACATACATGGATTATTTGAAAAACATATCATTATTAATTTTTTTCTGGAACCATGCGATTTCTGTTATAGATGACGAGACAGCATATGAACAACTGACACCAAGTATGAACTTGTCTCGCCCCGCCTCGCCGAGGCGCTATAATTTTACGTATGATAAAGGCACCTAGGCAAAATGTATACTACGTTCAAGACAACGAGTACGTATTAATATTTGTCCCTTTCGGTAAAGTGTTAATATTTTTACATTTCTGATATTATTAAGTTGCGTGCTGCGTTTCCGTCCACAATCGGTATTATTACGTATGAGAAAAGGCCAAAGATATAATTTATAATACGTTCAAAACAGCGAGTAAGTATTTGTCACTTTTGATAAAGTTGTAAATATTAGCAAAACAAATTCTACCTTAACACAAATGAAGGTGAGGGCAGTCTTAAAAAATATTTTTTTTTGGGATGAAGAAAGTAATTTTTTGCTTTTTTTTATTACGAAATATTGAAAACACTTCAATGGAGGATTAAATTTTTTTTTTATAATATTAGGGTCCATAGGTTTTAAGAAAATCAACTTTAAATTAGCAGTGGAAACTCAATTGACCACATGGCAACGCGACGGTTAACGCCATTACTCTGTTGCCGTTCAGAGCGCAAGATGCGCGTTTCATCTCCGTTTCTGTACATAAGTATGCGTTTCGCGGCCAATGGGGCATCCCATAGTCGTCATTACTTTTAATACTCCTACAAAACCTTCGTTAAAGATAATGACAGATAAGTCACTATTTTAACAATCTTGGGGCCAGAGTGTAAATGCTTTGGAGCAAAAGTCCAAATCAACGATTGCTCATAGCCATGGCACCTAAAACTTTCCCGGTGTACTTTTCAATCAACGTAGAAGCATCAAATAGAAATGAGAATCCTCTTTTCTTCCAAGTGCCATCAACTGAAATTGTTAATTCATTCTGTGGTTTTCCAGCTTCTTCGTTCTCCATTTTTTCTTGCGTGACAGCAAATGATAATAAAGTTTCAAAGACTGAAGATGCGGCAATATGAATGTTTTTTAATAGTGTACCATTCGTTGAATTTCCAATACCTGAACATATGTCCATGAGGCTACAGAAAAGATTCACTCCTTCATGACCAACTCCTAATAATTACATCACAAATACAAACCGGAGATTAATTTCACACGCATTCTGAATCAATGGGCACGAGTTTATAAAAGTCTGTTTTTCACAGTTACACTAGAAAATAATTTTAAAACCTAAGTCTCTAAAACTTGATCGCGAGAAAAATAAATCACTTTTACACGTCTTACATATTACAGTTTCAAAAATAGCAGTAAGTACTGAAACAAACTACAAAATGCAATACGCGGAACTTTGAGCGATAGGAACCTCCATGTTCATGCTGTTTTTTAGTTTTCTCGCAGAAACTGATGTCTATTCCGTATTATTTTGGGTGGTCAAACGGTTTCCAGTATGCTTTCGATTTTTATTACGGTATTGCATTATTATTACAACATTTCCAGTCGTTCCTTTTCGACCACTTATTGCGAAAATAAATAATTTGTAGCGGTTGTGCTCTTCAAAGCTAAACCATGACTAAAACAAGTTCGACAACATATTGTATAACTATAGAAATTTCCTTTTAAACCTGTTCAAACTTGTGTATACTTGTATGAACGTATATTTGTATAGAAGGGTTTCAGCCGACTATACACAATAGGCCCAGCCTTCGACTGCCAACTCAACGCTCGAACAAATGCTTCTTCTAACTGCTGTATCTTTATAACAACTTTAAGCAATTTATGAAAGAAAGAAAAGTTCGATTTTTTTAATCCTTCACATGGGTCACCCCCTTAAAACACTGTTTTTTTTCACTTTTGAGTTTATTTTTCTCGACATGTTTTTAACCCTTAACGTACCGTGTTCAAAACAAAACGCTCGCTCCCATGTGGTAAATTCAGTTTACCGCTAACTTTATCTAAATATCAAGCATATGACTCGATGAATCAAAATTTAATTTATGTCATCTTGTAGGGAATTTCATTAGGAATAGATCGATATCTATAACATACATGGATTATTTGAAAAACATATCATTATTAATTTTTTTCTGGAACCATGCGATTTCTGATATGGAATGCGTCACAGCATACGAGCAACTGGACACCAAGTATAAACTTGTCTCGCGCCGCGGCCGGCGGGGCGAGACTTTACGAGATTTTACGTATGATAAAGGCACCTAGGCAAAATGTATAGTACGTTTAAGACAACGAGTACGTATTAATATTTGTCCCTTTTGGTAAAGTGTTAATATTTTCACAGTTCTGATATTATTAAGTTGCGTGCTGCGTTTCCATCCACAGTCGGTATTATTACGTACCTATTGAAAAGGCCAAAGATATAATTTATAATACGTTCAAAACAGCGAGTAAGTATTTGTCACTTTTGATAAAGTTGTAAATATTAGCAAAACAAATTCTACCTTAACACGAATGAAGGTGAGGGCAGTCTTAGAAAATATTTTTTTTGGGATGAAGGAAGTAATTTTTTGCTTTTTTTTTATTACGAAATATTGAGAACACTTCAAGGGAGGATTAAATTTTTTTTTATAATATTAGGATCCATAGGTTTTAAGAAAATCAACTTTAAATTGGCTGTGGAAACTCAATTGACCACATGGCAACGCGACGGTTAAGGCTTACACCTTTATCGTTGGGAGAAATATATAAACTTGATGTTATAAACGATATAAACTCGACGTTCTCCTGATGATGAAGGTGTAAAGCCTTCATCATCAGGAGAACGCCAAGAAAAAGAAACTCAAAAGTGAAAAAAAACATTGTTTTAGTTCATAAAAAAGTCGTCAATTTCAATTTAGTTTAACCCTAATAATCTCAATAGGAAGGGCGTATTTTTGCAAAACGTAAAATAACGTCCGCAAAAAAGTGACATCTTCTTTCACAAAACACCCAATAACAGTCTAATATATTTTCGTTTTGTGTGTTTTTTACGGTTCCTTAAATGTCTTTTTCTGTCATTCAAAGTAGGGTGGACTGAGTTAACTCCGTGATAACTGGGTATTTCGATCTTTTATTACGGCGGTCACAAAGTTATTTAATTACTTCAATATGTTCCCAGGAGAATGGGGCAATCGTAAATTGTTTCGTTATCTTTTTTATAGATAATAAACTAAAGTCCATTTATAGCTTCATTATAAGTCCTTAGTAAGCTGTATATAAACCTTATTAATTTCCCGAAGTTACTCTTAATATCAAAAACAAAGTATTAAGATAATAATATAAGTTTATTTTTAATAATCTCAGATGCTTATTTAATATTTTTGTGTATATACACTATTTTATTACAATCTTATAGATTAATTGCTTCTTGAACAATGATGTAAAACTCTAATCAAACAAACAAGCCAACACGCCGTTTCTCCGTAGGGGTAGGCAAAGAGAACGGACTGCCTGCTGTCCTGCTCTATCCTGGCAAACATAAAACATAAATATATATAAAATCAAATATATAAAATCAAAATTAAATTATCTGTATTGTCACATATTGCATTTCTCTATTAACTGTTTTTTATTTGTTTTTAATTTAATTTATTGTTTGTACTAACGATTAGATAATTAAAATGGAGTGTTACAGAGCTGACACCCCAATCAAGTACTCACCTGTATAATAAATTTAATCTCTCTAGGTCCAAATAACCCATTGGTTCCTAGAAAAATCTTTATTGTTTAGTTTAATGGCCCCATCTACTAACATTATATAAATTCTTCAAATGGCTAATCAGTTCGTGGAAAAACCTCAAATTGTTTAGTGTAATAGCCCCTTCGATTTGCATTATATAAATTCTTACCCCCACCCTAATTTCTTTAAAATCAATATAAAGACACATTGTTTGGCGACTAGGTTCAGTTTGAAAATGCCTTCGCAAGGCGAAACAAATTTGTAACTGATATTTGTATAAGAAATTATATGAATTAAAAAACAAAGTAAAACCATTAAATATCCGCATTTATTATTATAATAATTATAATAATAATCTTGCATATTTTTATATACCAAGTATAATATATACATCAGTACCCGAGAGCCAAGATGTTTTAAGTCCATTTTTGACATAATGTACTTAAATACATATTTGAATTTTATCAAATCAAATCAAATCAAATCAGTTTATTAACTCAATAGACATTACAAACAGTAAAATATTTAAGGCATCTATTAAGTACAGGTAAAATATTATTATAATACAACAAAGTACCAGGAACGCATTAGAGATGGTTCGACATTAGGAAGACAAGATACTTTCTAAAGTCAATAGTATTTGCCCTCTGAACGTACTTTCACTAACATGAAAGACGTCGATCTCCGAGGAGACCGCGTTCAGCAGACTAATTGCTCTTCCCACCGGTGTCACCAGAGGCAGATTGGTTCTGGCGGCCGGTAGGTAAAACAATCTGTGCTGTCGCTGTCGGAGATATCTATCGGGGACAAAAAGACCAACATCCTCCAGTACGGCCGAGTTCTCAAAGTATCCCCTAATTAATCTGAAGACATGGGTTATTAGATGTCCATCTCTTCGAAGCTGTAAAGAATTGGTTCCGAGCATTCCCAGAATAAATGCCGTGGGATAGAGCCACGGATAACTACCATACTCCCTCATGTAGAGATACCTCAGAAATTTTTTCTGAACCCTCTCCAGCATAACGGAATATCTCGCCTCGTGAGGACTCCATATCACAGAACCACTCTCGAGCCTGCTCCGAACCAATGCGTTGTATAGGACTCTGAGCACATTGGGATCCCTGAAAACTCTTCCGGTCCGGACGATGAACCCCAACATCCTCAGTGCAATGCCACAAATCCTCTCGATATGTGCACGAAAAGTCAGCCTACTCTCATAGATGATTCCGAGATCCTTCATCGTAGATACATGTGCCAGTTGCTGGTTGTTCATTGTGTATCTATGATATACAGTTCTCAATGCTCTAGTAAATGATAGCATAACGCATTTAGAGACATTGAATTGCATTTGATTACTGTGACTCCAGTTAACAATATTATTGATGTCCGACTGGAGGCGAAGACAGTCTTCAGGATTTTTAATTTCCAGGAATAATTTCAGATCATCGGCAAATAAAAGAAATCGCGAGAAGTTTATCACCTTCGCAATATCATTTATGAAGATGGTGAAGAGGAGTGGCCCTAAGTTTGAACCTTGTGGCACCCCTGAATGTACAAGAAAAGGTTCCGATTGAAAAATTCCGTATGAGACGAATTGTTTTCTCCCCTTGAGGTAACTAATGAAAAACATCATCAACTGAGAGGAGAATCCAATTTGAGATAGCTTTTCTATCAGAATGTCATGGTTCACAGTATCAAAGGCCTTTGAGAAATCATTATAAGAACAGTCAACTTGGTGACCTTTATCCAAGACCTTTGATATGTATTCTGTGAATACCATGAGATTAGTTTCAGTAGAACGCCCCTTCCTGAACCCATGTTGTTCTGTTATAATGTGGGGTTCTACTTTGGGAAATATAAATTTGTGTAAAATAAATTCAAATAGCTTGGCTGGAGCCGACAGTATCGCTACAGGTCTATAGTTTTCGACCGACTCTTTTGCGCCGCTCTTGAAAATAGGACTGATCCTGGAAAGTTTCCAGAGATCAGGAAAAGTATTTGTACTTAACGATAGGTTAAATAGAAAATACAGTGGAGATAATAGGAGCTCAGAGCAGCCTTTTAAGAAATAGATGGGAAGAAAATCAGGACCAACCGAGTGCGAATTCTTCATAGCCTTGATGGAGGATTTGATATCATTCGCATCTATGTGCGATATGACAAAGCTATTACTACAATAATTGGCACTTAAATTAGTCGCTGAATTGAAATTAAGCCGCGGGGGAACATTGCTATAGACAGATTGAAAGTGCTTAGCGAATGCGTTCGCTATATCTACACCCTCAACCTCTCTATCCCCATGCATCATGGTGTTAAGGATGCCACCATCCTTTCGTAAACTTTTTATATAGTTCCAGAAGGATCCGGGGTCATCCATAAGATTTCCCTCAATGGTACCCACATATGCTCGAAAGGCTGATCGAACATTGCGTTTCACCACCGAGCGGTACAGACTGAAAAGCTCGTATTCACTCCGAGAGCCAGTCGCCTTCCACTTCACATGATGAGTATGTTTGGTCTTAATGTCCGCGATGATTTCCCTGGAAAACCACCTCGGATATCTCCGCCCACCATTGCTCATGCGTTTTCTGGGAAAACATAAATCAAATAAATTATAAATGACACTGTAAAAATGTTGCAGGGCATCATTTACGGTGGTCAAGTTGTACAGGTCACTCCAGTCAAGTTGAGTCATCAGCTGGTATAGCTTCAGAAAATCACCCTGGCTGAAGTTCCATCCTCTGAAGATGTCTTTTTTATGGCGCGGTACTCTGGTAATACCAGGATTATCCTTACCAGAGTACTCAAACTCTAGCGCCGGATGATAATCATCTTCAGGTACTAGTGGGGACACTGCTCTTGAAACTTGCAATTTGATATTGCTCAAAATCAAGTCCAAGGTTCTGGAATCTGAGTTCAAAACGACATTGTGTTGTGCAAGCCCAAAAACTGCGCGTAGGTACTCCAAGTCACGCTGGACATTGTCGATCCCATGAGCAGAGTGCAGGTTAAAGTCGCCCATCACAATGACATTTTTACCTCCGATCAGATTGAAGCTCGTATGCATCGCATCGAAAAATTGGTTATAAATTTCCCAATTAGACCCCGGTGGTATATATGTAACACATATATATGTCACATGATTTACCCCATACATAAGTTTTACCCAGAGATCCTCATTGACTGATTCAAGATTGGGGACGCGCTCAGCCCTCAGCGCATCCCCCCTCCCGACCGCCAACAAGCAGCCGCCACCGCGACTGCGACTACTGTCGCTGTCCCGATCTCTGCGAAAAACGTGAAAGTTCTCCATATCAAAAAGCTCAGAGGAGAGGACGCTCGAATTTAGCCAAGTCTCAGTGAGAGCGACTATGTTAGCCTCACTCACCGAAACATTGGAGAAAAATTTTGAGCATTTTGTCCTCAATCCACGAACGTTCTGATACAGGAAGAAGAAAGAGTTGGATGAACCGAGTCAGCTAGGCCTCGGAAGTCGCGGAGCCGCAACACCCGCTCGCCACTCCTTGATGAAGGAACGGCGTGGCCAGTGTTTAGGCTCCAGGACCTCCGAGACAACCGAACTCGGTATTCCAATCTTGAACGACACATAGGAACTTCCCTCCTTGGGCTTGATTCTATGCACCGTATATGATGCCTTACGTAAACCATTAAGGTAAGACGCCATGTCACCGACCGAGGTATCGGGGTGTCAAAACTTTATGTCAAACTTTGTGCACGGGGGATGCCTATTGGTGGTGATGAGGTGCGCAACCCATCTCAGCGCGTCTCCCGAGGGAAATAAAAGGGAAGGATGGAGTGCCGCATCGGTTAAAGTGTGAAAGTCTATTCTTTCTGCCTATCCTTTCGGGGAGTCGGCGTGATGGTTAGTTAGTTAGTTAGTTTTTTTATTATTTTTTTAAATTCTACTTGTAGATGAATTATATAAGGTTCCCACCTCCACCAAGACTATTATAGGACGCAGTGACGCCCTTTCGTCAGTCTCGCTGCACTATCTAGGCCTGTCCCTTGTCCATCCGGGACCTACGTTAATTTAATTAAGCCTTTTCTTGTCATCAATCAAAAGGGTGACAGACCACATTTTATCTTTTCTTTTAACCTTATATATCTCCCGCGCGGCCTCACATCTCATTATTATTTAATAAAATCAGAAGTAAATATTATATAAAACACACCTTAAATTAGTAAAAAACACATTAAAATTAAATAAAACACACATTAATACACAATACACAATAGGACAAATATATAACAAACCAAATTTTAAAACAGGAATATGAATATGTAGATGAATTGGAGCATGTTATCCTGTAATGTTAATCAGTTTTTTTATTCTACTTACCATCAACATGGTTTAATTGTGAGCGAATACGCCATTAGATTTTAAGTTAGAATTTTTACTTTTTTAATATCATCTCATTTCATAGAACGTTCTTGAGTATGTTTCTATCTGTATATAGTTTTATGAGGCCATTTTAAAGCCTATCTTCGCTTTTGCAATTGCGTGGTAACTATAAGGGTTTCCTGGATTTATTTGTTTTTTATGGTAAGAATATTTGGCGCTACTTTTTAATAGAAGGTCGTAAATATTTCTAAAAGAATTCAAAAAGATAACACAAAACGCTGGCACAATATCAGAAATATAATTCAAATTATAATTTATTCGGTGAGTAAGAATCTGAAGGGATGAAAATAATAGGTAATCTGCGCCTTCAAAGAGAAATATCAGATTCCCAATAATTTAAGGTGTGAAGAAAATATTTTTGTGAATGTATACTTATACTTGTAAACGAATCCTGGATTTTCACCCATGGTGGGTGGTCAATTCAAATTTTTATTGTATCTCAATAGAGACGAAGACGCAAACTGGAAAATGAATATGGATGATCAAGGTGTTTTACAGGTCTTATGACCTGTCATTTGTTGGGTTAAGCGCTCGCTATTTGTAATTACAACATTCCCCATTCCACCTTTGTTTTTATGATCATGCATGATAAATTTTTGGAAGTTGTATATATGCTCCAAATCTATACTTATATTTACGTGTCAGTTTCAATTGGCCATCTATGTAGATTTGATTACATTTGTCAATCTTTTTTAAGATTAACCTATATAATCCACCCACTAACGTCATGTATGGAGATTGATTTTTAGCATTTAGCAAACTACTTTATTAACACATCATCCATATTCAGTTTCCAGTTTGCGTCTTCGTCTCTATTGAGATACAATTAAAAAATGTGAAGAAAATCTTTTGTAGAAATAAATTGGTAGAAATTCAGAAAACGTGAAATCAGATGAAAGTTTTTTCATGTATTTGGCTTACTCTTTACCACAAAATCACTATCGTTCTAAAATCAGTGAAATAATTATGAAAACAAACCATTTTCCTTGAAAAATAAACGAAGTTTTCAACCCTACGTTTTTATCCTCTTTGGTAAATAAAACCAGAAAAATATTTAAAAAGGCACACTTTTATTTTTGCTGAACTTTTGTTAGTTTTCTTTCTTTGAGGTAATTTCAACTGTACTTCTGCTAAATAAACATTTTTTCGGCTTAAAAAGAGGTTATTTTCTCTGTAGTTATAAGATAGCTTTTTTTAAAGTATGTAATGTTAATTATATCTATGATATTAACATAATACGAACTTTCAAATATTAAACATCTATTTAAATAATTAATTGTATCTCAATAGAGACAAATATGCAAATTAGAAACAGAATATGGTTGATCGAGGTGTTTACGAGACTTATGACCTGTCATTGGTTGGATTAAGCGCACGTTTTATGCAATATAACATTTCCTATTCCACATTTTTTCTTATGACCACCATGTCTGACAACTTGGACTTAGATCTGTGATTTGTTGGAGTGAGACTCGGAAGTATGTTACTCCTTCCCATTGACGAGAAAAACAAACATTGTCTGTCAAATTTTTGGAAGTTGTATATATGTTAATCTGTAACACCACTTTTTACATGGTAGTTTTTCAATCTACACACTAACGCCATCTATGAAGATTGTATTTTAAGCATTAATCAGGAGATCTTTTTAACGTCTCGTTTTAATTCTTGAATTGATAACCCGCAATCGGTAAAATCCAGTATTCGTCTACAAGTATTTGTATACATTCAAAATGTTGTAAAAAAATCTATTTTAAGATTTTAAATTATATTTTATTTCTTCGTCTTTTTCTTGTTCCTCTCGTAGGATAATATTTTAGGTATAGCAGCTCTTAACAAAGATGTCGTACGGTAACTGAACCATTATCAAAGGTTGTCTAGCCAGGTTTTTTTTCTTATCCCTTATATTGCACTTCGTTTTCCTTCAATTTTACCTTGGAAAATTAGTAGAAATACTCTGTATTTATCGTTTCTAATAACATGTCCGCGTTTGAAGTGTACCATGGTCTTTAAAATTTTTTTTTTTTTCATCATTTGCTGTAGTATTTCTTCTTTCGTGACATGTTCTATCCATGATTTTTTAATACCCACATTTCAAAGGCATCCATATTTTTAGTGATAGCTTTTGTTCAGGTACTTGTTTCAAAACCGTAGAACAAAACTAGTAGAATTTAACATCAAACTTTTATCATTCTCAATTTTTGGGTAGGTCTCTGTTGCATAGCACCGTTTTATTTTTAAAGAAACTATTTCTGCTCATTGTTCATCATACTCTTTTCTACAAAGATTGAATTCTACTTCTGAGAACTACTAGAACGGGGTGTAGTTTTTAAAATTACTAGAAAAATACTGAAAAGTATGTCCACCTGTGGTGTGACTATAACTTAAAAGCCTGTTATCCCTGGAAACTATACAACGTCGGAAAAAACATACACCACAGTGGCAACAGAATACGAGAGATACTGTTCTTTTAAAGGTCTTCAAGCAAACGAAAAATTAATTTTTCATTAATTGTATATATATTTAGATAAAAGCGCGCGTGTATTTGAATGCAACGTTGCGTCAACATTTCAAGGCAATCGGTAAATAAGTTTTGGAGACTTATGATTTTGAACTCGAAGGCTTACATTTATATTTATACAGATATGTGTTGCTGTTAAAATTTAAAGCACTGTTATAATATCACAATTTCTTATTATTCATTGAGAGTGCCGTGACAGCTGTTTCGCCAACCGATGTTGGCATCATCAAGTGTTACAATTCATTCATTTCTCGGCGCTACATCCTGGTGTGGGACTTGGCCTCCTCCACAACGGTCCTCCACTGACTTCTCTCTCTGGCCATCTCTTTCCATTCCCCAGCTCCTTCCATTATCTCCCAATCTTTTTCCACGCAATCCGCCCATCTTTTCCTCGGTCTGCCTCTTGGTCTCTTTTCGCGAGGCACCCATCTGGATATAATTTGTGTAAGTATATTGTAATACCTGATGACATCATTATCGATTAGCGAAATAGCTGTCACTACACTCGCAGTGAAAAAAAATAGTGATATTATAAGTGTTTTAAATTTTAATAATAATAATGTTGAAGTATCATAGTGTTTCGGCCAAAACAATGGACTACTAGTCAGATATGTAATATTTAAATTCAAGTTCTTTGAAAATCGGGATATTTAAAAATCGAACGTAAATATTTTAAAATTCTAATAAAAAATCGACTACGGAAAAATGCTTCCCTTAGGATATTTCCAAATTGCAATACGAGCGACTGATTGGCGTTCCCCGGTCCAGCGACAACATAAAACCATTGTGAAGCGCAGTTCGATAGCTGCCGGTTTTTTGAAGCAAAAAAGACAATTTTTTAATTGGATTTAGCAGCGGAGCTGACCCGAGTCCGCGGACAGTCGGGGAATCTGGATTACATACTGGATTACGTAGTACGTGTTACGGGAATAAAATTTAAATATCCGTTTGGAATCCCTTAACCCATTTGCTGTCGACGATGCGTTATCGCAACACTTTGAGTTGTTTTACAGCATCAGTCCTAAATTATGTTGCTGAAACTTCCCAGGAATAGAAAAATAACTAACGAACTAATTTCTTCTATGTTTGCTTTACTTTGTGTTGTAGATGTTTTATTTTATTATTTATTATTGAGGCTAACAAACAGCAATTACAGTATATGAATATTAAACACGCAGAGACAACAAAACAAGGCCAATTGCATGCTTCCAAAAATATTATATTACAACTGACATAAAGTTAAATTTATAAAGATAATAAAGTAACCCTTTGATAAGTTAAAGAGAAAACTAGTAGTATTAGTCATAATGAATAATTAAAGATGAAAAATAATTTAAACATGTAAGAAAAAAAGAAAAAGACAAGAAAATAAAAAGTAGAATAACTAGTTTCATTTGTCCCGAAGGGTCATTAAGATGGAACACATCGATGTTATTAAAGCACATATTGTACATGTCGCACGTCCGGTAACCGCCGCACTCTGAGCGTAGTTAGTCCGATAAACAGGAAGGTGGAATATTTAGTTCGCAGTGTGTCTTGTGCGAAGCAAAGGGGTATTCAGTAATAATTTACAAAGAATTTCGGAGTTGTCTATTTTGAAGTAAATGATTTTGTGAAGCAACATCATATCATTAATTGTTCGCCTATTTTCGAGAGAGTCCAAGGAATAAAAATTAAGGGCAGAATCATAATTTGTAAACGACCTGCACATTTTGAAATTAATGTGTTTAATTTTTATTTTTTTGGACTCTTTCGATGCGTTAAATATGCGCTGCATAGTAAGGAGACCAAACGGGAGATACGTATTTGTTAAATAGTCCATTTTAGAGCGGAAGAAGGTATTATGAACAAAATTATGAAATGATCGCTTCGTTGGTTCGGACATATGGAACGCATGGATGGAGAAAGAATGGTTGAGAGAGTATACGTTAATGATGTAAATGTAGTACAAAGTCGAAGCAGACCGAGGAAAACATGGCATGACCAAAATTATCAAATTTCAAAGGTTGGTCATGTTAGAAGTCGGAGGAGTCGACGTGCATGTATGACTCGTTGTATGAATGTGGAGGAAGCTAGAGAGGTTTGCCAGGATAGAGTAGTGTGGCGGTCCATTATCTCTGCCTACCCCTGCGGGGAAACGGCGTGATGGTTTGTTTGTTTGTTTTGTCCATTGTTTTGGCCGAAACACTATGATACCTTAATATTTTAAACTGTTAAATTAAATAACTTTGCGAATTAATTGTATTTCAATAGAGACAAAGATGTAAATTATTTGGAAACAGAATATTGTAATCGAGGCGTTTACATGACTTATGACCTGTCGTTGGTTGGGTTAAGCGATCACTTTATGTACTACAACATTCCCCATTGCGTTCTTCTTACGAACACCACGTCTACCATTTTTTTAAAGTTGTATATATGCTACCATGTTGAGGAACATTTCGCATATTTTTGTTCAATCTACACGAGCGCCATCTATAGATATTAGATGTTAGCATTAAGCATAAAATCTTTATTAATGTAATATGAAAAGCTATCAACCCAATTATCACACATTACTAGACAACTCCTGGAGAAAACTATCCAATTTTTGTATGCTTTGTCTACAAGTATTTGTATACATAAAAAAAAAACAAATCTGCCTCAATTTCTAGTTCCGTTGACAAACATAGTTTAGATATGCTTTTTTATCATTATCTCCATTCATTCTTTACACGTGTCTGAACTATCTAAATGATATTTTCATTATTTTATTCATTATACATTTGCTCTGTATTCACTTCTTGAATTTTCAGCCTTCGTTGTGAAGGTTTTAACTAACTAACTAACGAACTAGCCATCACGCCGTCTCCCCGAAAGGGTAGGCAGAAAGAATGAACTGTCACACTTTTACTGATGCGGCACTCCACCCTTCTCTTTTCGCTCCGCGGGAGACGCGGTGTGATGGGTTGCGAACCTCATCGCCACCAATAGGCATCCCGCGCCCACATCGATCGTCCAACACCCACACAATAAATCTAAAACAAATAATATAAAAACAATGATATAAAATAAAATAACAAAATAAAAATAATTTAACACAAAATGTTATTTTTAGATGGCGCACATATTGTTTATTTAATTTATGTTCCACGAATCCACCGTTTTTTAATTTAGCACATAATGTAATAACACATAATGTTTTTTTCGATGTTGCACATGTTGACATGGACGATCCGGACTTTTGTGTTTATTTAATTTATGTTAAAGGTATCCACCGTTTTTTTTAAATTAGCTGTAATTAGGCACTTAACCAGCAACAACTTTAAAATAATATTGAAGAAATTATTCAAATTGTCATTGGAACAAATGAAAAATATATTTTTACACCTGTCAAAATTCTTTATAAAAACGAAAAAACTAACATAATTTAACAGCAAAACAGTACAAACGTATTACGTGTCACAATTAACTATTATTAAGTGCGGCAACAGTTAAATTGACCAAAACAATTCACTTATACGCGAAATATCTCCAAATTTACAGGAGCACCAAATGAACCAAACCGATTTTTCAAAATCAGAAACAAGTCCGTGTGAAGGTTTTAACTTTATCTCAAGTCAACTGGCGTGTGTAGAGTAGCCGATCAAAACACCTACAGTACAACACAATTACATTGAAATATCAAATCGAAATATGAACACATCAAAAGTGTACAGTATTGTGATATTTTTTCTTTTGATATATTCAACCTTTGCAATAAAATGTTATAATTCATGTGAGTTTTCTTATTTTCAAAATACAATATAAAAATGAAAGAACCTAGTGGTAGGAAAATACGCGAACAATTTTCGCTGATTAATTTCCAGAATCTGGGCACAAAATTTATGTCTTGTCGGAGCGAAAATTAAATCAGAAAGTCCAAAGAGTATTTTTTTTAGTTGTGATCAAATTTTTGTGTCTGCGAGATATGAACTTCTCACAAGTACGCCCCAAAGTTTTCAAACTGCCTAGATGAATTGTCTTTCTCTTGGGAAATTTCCTCTGCCCGGCTGTGGGTAGGTGCTTTGGAATTTTGGAACTAGAAACATCTTGCGTCGTCACATAGAAGATTTAGCGTAAACGAAATATGTCAAAACTCCACGTCAAATCCACGTCACGTACGCTGAAGATTAATAAAGTTCCCTGGTACATGGTCTTTTTTACTTCGGTGCTTTCATTTTTTTCGACGAATTATAATGCCCCGTCCAGAGCCTTTGTTGTGAAGCTTTTAACTTTTTCTAAAGTCGACTGGCATGTGTAGAGTAGCCGGTCAGAACACCTAAAGCTTTCGGAACAATACAATAACCTTGAAAATTCAATTCGAAATATGAATACATCAAAAAGTATACAATATTGTGATATTTTTTCTTTTGATATATTCAACGCCTAGCCTTTGCTTAAATGATTTGTATACACACTTAAATTTGATAATAAGAAAAAAATAATTTATTGAAGCTAAGGCATTTGAACTGTGGAATTTCCTTGTAATAAACTGTATAATATTAAAAAAAAACTTGTATATAATCTGTATACGAGTATAATAAAAATATAAATTTGTATATCGTCGGTTCAAAGGTAAAACTCATTAAGTGACATTTAATTTTTTTTTTTTGTAATTTCTGTATCAGACTTGTGAATTCTACGTCAGAAACTAATCACCAAGTGTTTTTATTAAAGAATAACTGTTATTCTTTAAAAAATACACCTGGTGATTATTTCCTGACGTAGAATTCGCAAGTCTGATATAGAAATTGCAAAAAAAAAAAAAAAATGTCACTTAATGAGTTTTACCTTTGAACCGACGATATAATCCACAAAATATTAAAAACCACGACATGTTCCGGAGTATCTTACTGATAAAAATAATTATAAACATTTAAAACAATTAATCCAGGTTAATTTTTTAAAATTTAAATGTCTTGTTCCTTTGTATTGTATTGATTTTTGAAATGCTATTTTTATAAGTCTTTCATTGTTTAATTTTTACATATATTACTTTTTAACTCCTATAAGACAGACGTTTTCATTTATACGAATTATTTCCTGCCAAAGTTACAGATTGAGTTTATCATTGCCCTCAGGTAAATGTAGGTAGAGAGAATGGACCGCTACACTGCTCGATCCTGACACACGATTCTAGCTTCCTTCACATTCATACAGCGAGTCATGCATTTGGAAAATGAAAATTAGCCGAGTGGTGTGATAGTATGCTACTAATCAAAAGGGCTTGAGTTCAAGACTGGACATGATCTGATTACCTCTTCAAAATAATAAGCTTTTTTCTGTTCACATTAGAGATAGCAATTTTTTTTTTAATATTGTTGATTTAAATATTTGTTGTAAGCCTTTAAATATATGTAATATACTAAGGAAATTGAAAAAAAAAATTTAATCCACTATTTATTAATATTATTTAACCGTCGCGTTGCCATGTGGTCAATTGAGTTTCCACTGCCAATTTAAAGTTGATTTTCTTAAAACCTATGGACCCTAATATTATAAAAAAAAATTGTTATCCTCCATTGAAGTGTTCTCAATATTTCGTAATAAAAAAAAGCAAAAAATTACTTCCTTCAACCCAAAAAAAAATATTTTTTAAGACTGCCCTCACCTTCATTCGTGTTAAGGTAGAATTTGTTTTGCTAATATTTACAACTTTATCAAAAGTGACAAATACTTACTCGCTGTTTTGAACGTATTATAAATTATATGTTTGGCCTTTCCTCATACGTAATAATACCGATTGTGGTGTAATGGTACATCATTACGATTTCTTCGGCCACTGAATTCGCCCCAATTCTCCCCAGTTAAGTACCTTTTCGAAATTTATTTCCAACTTCTCCTGTTTCCGCCCTGTGAGCCACCGCCGCCTTCCCAATTGGTAACACTGCTTTTTCGGTACTCTATGCTTCGAGGCAGAAGCCCGTCACTTCTCTCTAGTCAGCCATTGCGGGTAGGCCGCCATCTTGTGTTTTTTCGCCAGTGCCTAGTTACCACCACGATGTAGGAGAAACGTTAATCCGTTTGCATCCGGCTGGACCAGCAATGGTTCAGCCTTTCTCCCAACATATCAGGTAGAATACTAATAATAATATCCATATCGAAGACCGCACATTGGTTCCACATGTGCGTCATGTGTCCGCGTGTCTGCGATTGATTCCCTCCGCCACGGTCCGAGCCATCCTCTGCTCCCGAAATTGCCGCCCACGTGTTGTCGCACATCATGCCCCGACAACGTGGTTGACCTCACCACCATGCGGAACTGCGAGGACCACTTCACGCCGCTTCAGACAGCACCAACAGGTTAGGGAACCTCGTGTCTGCCAGGTGACGCTCTAAATATTGATTTGCTGACCCACCATCTTCTGGTCAGCGTCGCTGATAACGTCTACGGACGACGTCGCCGGTCGATGTCCTGACGAGCACGCCATCGAGGAATCACCTCAAACAGCCTCTTCATTCTTTCATCATGTGCCTTTTTTTATGTATTCGTACGACATCCCTAGCCTCTGGATTATTGTTATAATGTTAACTAGATAATAAACCTTAATGTATCCCATGTAACTGTCTTTATATTTACACCCGTCCCTGAATCGAATAATATACCGAAAAGAATCTCACGATTACCACCCTGAGGATTAAAAACCATGCTCTCCGTGCTAACCGAGGAGGTACGTTTCACTGGCGCCCCAAACGTGTGGCGTTTCGGTGTTATTATTCGATTTAGGACTCGTGTAAATTTAGGTATCCGTATCATATATTACTGCATACGATTTCAAGTTCTACCATGCAAAATTCATAAATCTTTACATTCAAATGTTTAAGTAATCTTCCCGCTTGTATCCTTTTGTAAAGATCGTAATTTCAAATTTATCGAATTATATCCACATGCGCATGCGTCGATCTTCCTTTCGGTACACATGTACTCAGCGCGTGTATCCGCCGCGTATTTCATTCTCAAATTTCAAACGCTTCGCGCGTGAACCGGTTGATCGAAATAACTGTCAGTACGCTTGCACTTTGGCAAAAGGGAAATTCATAGTATTTCGCACATTTCCTTCTTATCCCGCATGGTAATCGTTATTAAATTTTCTCTCGTCTCTCAACTGTGGCTAGCAAAGTCGCAATATCATGAGTATATATTTTTGTTAATATTCTATCTGACCAAGTATTCACCTAATTGTAATAACCTTAATTTTTTATACTACTTGTAAATAACATTCAATAATAAAACTTCTGTCATCCTCGTGCTGTAAAAATAATATGTTTACAACACAATAACTATCTGAACTGACAAGAATAGTACACTGTCAAGTGTGAATAGTTTCTAAGTTCAACTCAAAACTTAGTGGCGTCCAAATGAATATAAATCAGTAATTAAATTCACTTAACACGTATACTTTCTAGATTTAGCTGGTGAAAATCTAGTGGCGTCCCAATTTCTATCTTACTTGCGTTTGTAGTGTCTATTGTGTAATGGTATGTATGAATAAGTGTCTGATGAAGAATAAACTGCCCCCATTCTCCACTTGGTCTAGTTATGTTAGAAGCGCTTTAAAAGAAGATGCATGAATCAATAGAATGAATGAATAAATGTAAATCTCCCGAATGCTAGAGAAACTTGATAGACCTACAAACTCATTTGTATTATGGTTTGGTTTTATTTTCCCTTCCTACTTGAATGTTCCATCTTCTTGTATGTTCTGGGTGGATTAGGCTTCCTTTATTTGTGTGGAATACTGAATTGTCCATCACTTATAATGTTATGAACTTTTCCATCTCAGCAGAACAGAAATTTCATTGACATACAATTTTTGTATGTGCCAATTGTCTAAATTTATAAATATTGTAACACCATTTTTTTTATACTTAGGTTTTTTTTTAATTATCTTTCATTGCTATATACATTTGTTCTTGTGTGTTCTGGATGGATAAAAACTTATTTTATTTGTGTGGAATACCAGATTGTCCATCACTTATAATGTTATGAACTTTTCCATCTCACCAGAACAGAATTTTTCTCCACATACAATTTTTGTATGTGCCAATTGTTTAAATATATAAATATGGTAACACCATTTTCTTTATAACTTAGATTTTTTACTTATCATTGATTGTTATATATGTTCATGTGTGTTTTGGGTCGTGAGTCGGTTAAAGGTGTTGCATATTGGATTGGTAATCACTTTTACGATTGAGTTCACTTCTCCGATTCACCTGAACAATAACGTCCATTATATGTTTTAAAATGTTGTAGGTATATATGTTGTTTCAGTCACCTGTAGAGTTTGTTTTTGTAGAGAATAGAAGGAGTCAGAACGCTATAGGTATACAGCCTTAGAATATGTAGATGTGCCTTATTTTCCGAGGCGAAAGGGAGCCAGACCCTAATAAAAAGCAACGCTATAGGTATACAGCCTTAGAATATGTAGATGTGCCTTATTATCCGAGGCGAAAGGGAGCTAGACCCTAATACAAAGCAACACTATAGGTATACAGCCTCATAATATGTAAACGGACATGCCTCTGCTGTATGTAATTTAAATTTTTGTTTTTACTGGTGACTGAACACACAATACTGTTGTAACTGTTTTTCTTTATAATCTATCATCTAGGCTAGAGATGTCCAACAATAATTTACCTCAAGACCCTAACCCCTTCTCCTTTTAGAATCAGTGAGTGCTATTTACCTGCAAAGAAAAAAAAAAAACAATTGTCTCTTTTGTGCTGTGGAAACTTTAAAACAATGATAAATTTTTGTATTTATAACTTAACTGCATTTGTGTTTTTACCTGAACTGTAATTTGTATTTTTTTTAACTTAACAATTTGTAATATGTCAAACTAACTGCTACCTAAGACTTAAACCTGCCTCTCCTGTGTTTAATGATCCTTAATATTCTGAACTAAACTATGATTTGTATTTTTTAAACTAAACTGTATTTGTAAAATGTCAAACTAACTGTCACCTATGACTTAAACCTGTCTCCCCTGTGTTTAATGATCCTTAATCTTCTGAACTAAACTATAATTTGTATTTTTTTTTCCACTTAACAATTTGTAATATGTCAAACTAACTGCCACCTAGGACTTAAACTTGTCTCTCCTGTGTTTAATGATCCTTAATTTTCTGAACTAAACTATAATTTTTTTTTTTTTTATCCTTACAATTTGTAATATGTCAAACTAACTGCCACCTTTTAGGACATAAACCTGTCTCCCATGTGTATAATAATGATCATTTTTTTTTTAAGCTTGTGAATCTGATTGGTACTTTTAAATAGGCTGTCTTTGTATTTCTCAATTGTCCAAACTGTCACCTTCTAGAATTTTTATCTACCTGCAACTTTTGTATGCCATTCACTGAAGGAGCTTTTTTTTTATTATTTTTTTATTATTCCACATAAGAGCGAGTGTAATGGTACATCATTACGATTTCTTCGGCCACTGAATTCACCCCAATTCTCCCCAGTTAAGTACCTTTTCGAAATTTATTTCCAACTTCTCCTGTTTCCGCCCTGTGAGCCACCGCCGCCTTCCCAATTGGTAACACTGCTTTTTCGGTACTCTATGCTTCGAGGCAGAAGCCCGTCACTTCCCTCTAGTCAGCCATTGCGGGTAGGCCGCCATCTTGTGTCCAGTGCCCAGTTACCACCACGATGTAGGAGAAACGTTAATCCGTTTGCATCCGGCTGGACCAGCAATGGTTCAGCCTTTCTCCCATCATATCAGGTAGAATACTAATAATAATATCCATATCGAAGACCGCACATTGGTTCCACATGTGCGTCATGTGTCCGCGTGTCTGCGATTGATTCCCTCCGCCACGGTCCGAGCCATCCTCTGCTCCCGAAATTGCCGCCCACGTGTTGTCGCACATCATGCCCCGACAACGTGGTTGACCTCACCACCATGCGGAACTGCGAGGACCACTTCTTCACGCCGCTTCAGACAGCACCAACAGGTTAGGGAACCTCGTGTCTGCCAGGTGACGCTCTAAATATTGATTTGCTGACCCACCATCTTCTGGTCAGCGTCGCTGATAACGTCTACGGACGACGTCGCCGGTCGATGTCCTGACGAGCACGCCATCGAGGAATCACCTCAAACAGCCTCTTCATTCTTCCATCATGTGCCTTTTTTTATGTATTCGTGCGACATCCCTAGCCTCTGGATTATTGTTATAATGTTAACTAGATAATAAACCTTAATGTATCCCATGTAACTGTCTTTATATTTACACCCGTCCCTGAATCGAATAATATACCGAAAAGAATCTCACGATTACCACCCTGAGGATTAAAAACCATGCTCTCCGTGCTAACCGAGGAGGTACGTTTCAGTGGATGGAAACGCAGCACGCAACTTAATAATATCAGAACTGTGAAAATATTAACACTTTACCAAAAGGGATAAATATTAATACGTACTCGTAGTCTTGAACGTAGTAAACATTTTGCCTAGGTGCCTTTATCATACGTATAATTATAGCGCCACGGCGCGCGGCGGGGCGAGACAAGTTCATACTTGGTGTCAGTTGCTCATATGCTGTGTCGCATTCTATATCAGAAATCGCATGGTTCCAGAAAAAAATTAATAATGATATGTTTTTCAAATAATCCATGTATGTTATAGATATCGATCTATTCCTAATAAAATTCCCTACAAGATGACATAAATTAAATTTTGATTCATCGAGTCATATGCTTGATATTTATAGATAAAGTTAGCGGTAAACTGAATTGACCACATGGGAGCGAGCGTTTTGTTTTGAACACGGTACGTTAAAGGTTAAAAAAAACACGACGTGTTTCGGATCTTCAGGTGTAAAAATATAATAAAAACTAATAAAGAACGCATTTAAAATTTGACACAATAATTCAAATTTCAAAATTAACCTGGGCTTTTAGTTATAAGTAGGTACAAACAATCATTTTTTAACAGTAACAAATTATAAATAATATTTAATAATAATAATACATGATGATAATATATAAAAAAAAAAAAATGTAATTTAGAAACACCATACATTTGAAAAGACATAATTTATATAGAAATAAAAAAAAACTAACTAACTAACTAACCATCACGCCATTTCCCCGGATGGGTAGGCAGAGAGGATGGATCGCTACAATGCTCTGTTCTGGCATACCTCTCGGGGTTCCTCTACATTCATATATCGTACCATGCACGCACGTTGATTATTCCGACTTCAAATGTGGCCGCCTTTTAGTAATTGATTGATTTGGTCATGCCATGTTTTCCTCGGTCGTCCTCGGTTTCTTTTTCCACTCACACTGCTTGTGTATTACTTTTTAATCATTCTTTTCTCATCCATTCGTTCCATATGTCCAAACCATCTCAGTGATCCTTTTTTAATTGTATCCATGATGCATTCATCTGCCTTACATTTCTTTCTTATTTCATCGTTCGGTATTCTATCATACAACGTTTTCCTGCACATTGTTCTCAGTGATCTCATTTCTACGGCATTCATCCTGCTTTTATCCTTCTTTTGCCAGCTCCAAGTTTCACTTCCATACATGTAGATTGGCACTAAAACTACATTCTATACTGCCATCTTTGCTTCTGTGGATTTATTTCTATTTGCAGTAATGACTTTGAGTGCGCAATTTATTTTATTCCCATCACCAACTCTTCTTTCGATGTCTTACTTCATTTTTCCGTTTTCCGCTTCCCAGATACGTTAATTCGGTAACTTGCTCCAATTTCTCGCCCATCGCACTTGTATCACAAATCGTCATACATTCTTCTTTCTCGAAAACCGTCACCTTAGATTTAGACACATTCATCACCAGGTCACGTTTTTTGTATACCTCATACATTCTTGACACTAAGATTTGCATATTAGAAAATAATAAATGATTAATTTGCATTTGATTGGGAATGGGAGCTTGAGAGATAAAATGCTTAGAAAGGATCATTAAGATGGTTTGGACATATGGAAAGAATGAATGAAGAAAGAATAGAAAAAAAAATATGTTATTGTTGTAAATGGAACCAGAAATAGAGGAAGACCGATGAAAACGTGGCACGATCAGATAAATCAAATATTGAATGTCGGCCATGTGAGGAGTCAGTGAAAACGACGCGCGTGCATGACACGATATATGAATGTTGAGGAAGCGAGAGAAATATGTCAGGAAAGAAAAGTGTGGCAGTCCATTCTTTCTGCCTACCCCTTCGGCGAGACGGCGTGATGGTGAGTTAGTTAGTTAGTTAGTTAAATTGCTTAAATTAAGTACTTTATCTGCATTATATCCAGTCATGCCTTAGCGTTTAATAATTTAAAATATATATACATATTACTCAAATTGTGTTATCTGAAAAACGTATTATTTCGGTCTCAGAGAGAACAAGCATATTATATGTCCCCACGTGTCTTTTTGGAGCCCAGCCACTAACAAGCACGCAATCTGAAATGAAAAGATCCGCTGGTATAGAAAGCCAAATTGTATGGTTAAAGTCGAGTCGGTTTTGTGAGATTTTCATGATTTATGAAACATTACGTTCCCCCCATCAAAGGAATGTTTTTCTCCGTAAATACACAGGGGATATGAGTGAGAGAAATTCATCTTCATTATAACTCACATATATGGTGTATTCTATTTGTTCCCATAAGTCTTGAGCTGACACTCGAAGAGTGAAGAGAAATAAATGACATGCTACGATGCTTATATAATGTACTTAACTTATTTGGAAATCTAACGAAAGTTACACATATCTAAATAAGTAATGGAGTTCTGGTGCCAACCCTTATGTATGGATATTAATCGACAGATTGGTTTGTCGTTTAGTCTGTGCCAGCGAGCCTGGCGAAACGGTCACTGTCGAAATAAAGACGAAAGTTAAAACATGTTTTTTTTTCGATTGTAAATACATCGATTGTAAGACCTGACATCGCTTAGCGAAACTGCTGTCTCGAAAAAATATAATCAATTGTGATATTTATAACAAGGTTTTTTTTATTTAAATATTACATCGTTTAAATAGTTTATTGTTATTTTAAGTAAATAAATAAACCGATGTTTTTTTAACAAAAAAAGTAAAATTATTCGTTTATCTTATGTACTAGATTTTGGTCAAAATATTTGTTTATCTTACGTATGGAAATTGATTATTCCTTGCACAATTATATAAAACTCCATATTTAATAATTAATACTAATGAAAACGTCTGTTTTCTAGAAGTTTTATTATACCATAATTTATGAGAATGACATATTTCGACTTTCTTAGATAGTAATAAATAATAAATTTGTAATTAATGTTTCATTAAATTACTTATTTATGAAAGTGAAGTTCCGAGCTGGCAAAATAATTATAGAGGTAGAATAAATACTGTAAAAATAAGATAACCGACAAGAATATGCGGAAAACCATCGATACCAAACTATAAAATAAGTTAAATTGTACGTAAGATGATTGGATCCTATGTAAAATAAAAATAAAAACACTAAGATGGTTTGGATTTTGGAAATAAAAAAAACCCTGTTTACGTTCCACTTTTTATTTTATTATATATCTTTACATAGGGTGTTTCTTTTAAGGGTTTGATTTTAAACTAGCAACATTGTTTCTACAGACTGTCGATTTGACAGTTGACAGTTGATTTGTAGTCATTACATTTTGACATTTTACCATGAACAGACTGACGTCCGAACAGCGCTTCCAAATTGTGCAAATTTATTTTGAAAATCATGGTTCGGTTCGCCAAACTTATCGTGCACTACGTCCATTTTACGTTCGGCATAATCGTCCATCCGAGCAAGTTATTCGAAAGACAATGGATCGTTTTCGCACCATGTATACTCTAGTGGATAATACGCATTTACAAAGACGACAATTGTCGAAAATTGGACTTCACGATTGCGCTTCATTCGAGCTAGCCGTGGCGCTCATATGCCGAAATCATATTTAAACAATAATGGCATAAAATTATCTATAAAATAAAGACTATGATAGTCATTAGTACATTGACATAGAATATGTATTTTTTTTCATTTTGAATATGTAATATATGCCTGTAAAATCACCCTACACAAATAAAATATTAAACACGACAACGTTTTGGAGGTGACCTCCTCTTCGTAAATATGTTTACTTTATAAAAGTATTTTTACTAAAAAGCGTTGTTTTTCAATTCCAAATATTAAACAAAAGAATTTTACAGTGTAAATGCCTTAACATTCTATAAAGTGGTATGGATATTATAATATAAACATACATTTTATTTTTCTTGAATGTTACCAATACTTGTAGACAAATACCGGATTTTACCCATTGCGGGTTAATCATGTGTTCTTGTGCCGACCCTTATGTATGGAAGTGAAGCATGGAACTGGCAAAATAAGGATGAAAGTAGAATAAATGCAGTAGAAATGAGATCTCTAAGACGAATGTCTGGCAAATCTGTTTATGATAGAGTGACAAATGCAAGTATAAGAAGTGAATGTGGTGCGAATGAAAGTGTTATGAACAAAAGAAGGAAAGGGTCATTAAGATGGTTTGGACACATGGAAAGAATGAGTGAAGACAGAATGGTAAAGAAGGTATATGTAAACGGCGTGAACGGAGGTAGAAATAGAGGAAGGCCGAGGAAAACGTGGCACGATCAAATCAATCAAATATTGAATGTCGGTCACGTGAGGAGTCGGAAAATCGACGTGCGTGCATGACAAGATGTATGAATGTAGAGGAAGCGAGAGGCGTATGTCAGGACAGAACAGTGTGGCGTTCCATTCTTTCTGCCTACCCCTCCGGGGAGACGGCGTGATGGTAAGTTAGTTAGTTAGTTAGTTAATCATTTTTAGTATTGATTGTATCTCAATAGAGACGAAGACGAAGATGTAAATAGTTTTTTTTTTTTGGAAACAGAATACGGTGGTCGAGGCGTTTACAAGACTTATGACCTGTCATTGGTTGGGTTAAGCGATCGCTTTATGTTAATAACATTACCTATTCCGCTCTTCTTACGGCCACCACGTCTGACAAATTTTTGGAAGATGTATAATATACATCTTCCAAAAATTTGTACAAAAAATTTTCCGTGGTGGTCGTAAGAAGGGCAGAATAGGAAATGTTGTTAACAAAAAGCGATCGCTTAACCCAATCAATGACAGGTCATAAGTCCTGTAAACGCCTCGACCACCATGTAATACGAGTATATGCTACAATGTTGGGGAACACTTTACATTTTTTAGTTCAATCTACACTAGCGCCATCTATTAAGATTAGGTGTATTTATATTCTATATTTTATTATTACATTAAAATACTTTTAAATTAAAACATGCAAGTTTTCAAAGAATTTTCAATTTGACAACGTCAAAGAAGATTAACGCGTTTTCCAAAATAGAAGCACCTTATTTTAGTATAGTGAAAGTCTTTAAAGCTCCTGTTAGACAATTATTTATGATAACTTGCATTAAGAAAGCTTGTCACGGGATTTTAATTAAGCATTTCTCAAATCTGCGACGTGTGGTTAAACGTGAATGTAAATGTTACGCGTAACCTTCACGTTGCGCGCATTAACTATGGAGGTTACTTTGTAATGTTTTAGAAAATTTACCCCTCCAGCATAGGAGTGATCAACCCTTAACGATTCGGGAACATAATTTTATTACATTTTATTGCATATAAATTGTATTTATTTTTTCTTGAACGATAATGTAAAACTCTATATTTAATAATTAATACGAATGAAAAAGCCTGTTTTATACATGTTTAAATTTATGAAAATGACATTTTTTGCTTAATTAATACGAATGAAAACGACAGTTTTCTAGAAGTTTTATTATATTTTTTGAAATTGATAATGCCTTGAAACTTATGCATTTGATAATGCCTTAGAAGAGCAAAAACCTGTCATTTCCAAAAAATATAATAAAACATTTAGAAAACTGACGTTTTCATTCGTATTTATTATGGAGTTTTACATCATTGATACAGAAACAATAGACATATTTTGCCTTGCTGTTCTAGAAGTTTTATTGTATTTTCCGTGAATGACGTGTTTCGCTATGTAAAGGAATTATTAGATGTGCATTTATTAATGCCTTAACAAGCCGGAACATGTCATTCCCATAAAATATATAAAACATTTAGAAAAATACGTTTTAACGTATTATTTAGTCATGTATATTAAACATTTGAATTATGAAGAGTTTATTCAACTTATTATGATTCAAATATTTAAATATAAATATAATTAAAAATGGTTTAAAATTTTACACTGATCAAAGATATACACAGTCTGAAACATGTTTGTGAAAAGTACAATATATTGTGAAAATATGATATGATATTTTTCGAACTAATATTTGAAATCAAATATTATTCAAAAACGAATTTTTTATTTATAAATATGTAAAAAGAGATGGGTGAGTGGAGAGGGATATTGAAAGAATGGTTGGGGGAGGCAACAAAGTGAATGGTGCACTTAAAGTTGTCATCGCAAACAAAAACCTATCCAAAAAAGCTAGAATGGCAGTGCACAATGGTGTTCTTCTACCGACCCTTATGTATGGAAGCAAAGCATGGAACTGGCAAAAGAAGGATGAAAGTAGAATAAATGAAAAATATATAAGAAGTGAATGCGGTGCGAATGATGGTGTCATGAACAAAATAATGAAAGGATCATTAAGATGGTTTGGACATATGGAAATAATGAATGAAGAAAAAATGGTAAAAAATATATGTTAACGATGTAAATGGTACTAGAAATAGAGGAAGACCGAGGAAAACCTGGCAATATCAAATAAATACAATATTAAATGTCGACCACGTGAGGAGTCAGAGAAATCGATGCGCCTGCATGACTCGATATATGAATGTTGACGAATCGAGAGAAATATGTCAGAAAATAAAAGTGTGTCAGTCCATTCTTTCTGCCTATCCCTTTGGAGAGACGGCGTGATGGTTATTTAGTTAATTTGTTAGTAACATTTGTAAGTAATTAACAAACAATAAAAATAATTTGTAACTGTTAAGGAAAACTTTGTTTTTGTATCACATTTGTATTTTATTTTACGACAGCTGTTTCATCAACAAATCGCACGCTTAATGGAATACTGGCTTAACTAAAAAAACAAGTTTCGCTCAATCTGACATGAGTCGGTGTTTTAACAAAAACAGTCAAAAAACACGTACGAATGGATAGCGTTAAACATTGTTATCGCTTGGTGCGCCTTCGTGGACCAGGATTACACAACTGCACCTAGAATCGGAAATCCCGATGATAGATGAATTCATTCTGAAACTTGACGAACGTTTTTACAAGAGACTCCCTTCATATCCCAACCCCACAATAAAATACCTCTCAAATTACGACCCAAACACTTCCAGCCGCCACAACCGCCCAAAATCGATTCTCCTTCAGAGGAACACTCCGGGCCACACAAATCATGCCCCCGAATAAACTAACAACCCACCAAATTACCTTCCAACAATGTTCCCATCAGACGTAAGAGGAATAGCCACATGAGCTGAACCTCTGTAAGCCAGAAGATCCAAGTCCAGGTCCAAGTCTAACATTGTGAACGATTATCGTACGTACGAATGGATAGCATTAACATTGTGAAAAATAGATGGATAGCGTTAACACAAGCCTCTGTCTAATGTTAACTCATTTATGACCTAAACCATGATCGGTCAGTTTACTATTAAGCGTGCGCAATGTTGACATCATCAGGTGTTACAATAATATATCTAATGTCAAATTTTCATGATTTTTCGGATCTTTATGTGTATTTGTACACATAAAGATTTAAAAAATCACGAAAATTTGACATTTGATATATTATTGTAACACCTGATGATGTCAATATTGGTTGATGAAACAGCTGTCGTATAATAAATTACAATTGTGATACAAAAACCGAGTTTCTTCATTAACAGTTATAAAATGTTAAAGTATCATAGTGTTTCGGTCAAAACTTTGGACTATTGAAAAATAATTTGGTTTTGTAACATGGTTGTCGACTACTGATCATATTACATTTCTCTTAGCGTGCAGGTTACGTGATTCGTCAGATGTACGTGTTTTAATGTATGTTTTTAGACGGAGGAACCTTGGTTGACAATGCGAATTAGTTGTTCCTTTTGCTAATTGAAAAACAACGCTACAATACGCCGTGTAATGCGAGGCCCATCTAAAGAGTGATATCGAATCGCGTGTTATACAAGTATAATAATTTAATAGTTTTTGTTTTTGAAGTCATTTCTGACGAAATTACAGAAAATTGTAGTTTTGACGACTGAGGATTGCGGTGTACAAATTTTTATGTCAGAATAATTTGTGATTATTTACATATATACTTATTAGTTTTCTGTTCATATGCTTTATACTTACGTTAATTCAGCAATTTTCATTAAAGTTACTAGGTATTTTTGCTGTATGAATTGATCTGTTTATAGTTTTTGTCATTTAAGAGAAAGTGTTACTAACTAACAATCACGCCGTTTCAAAAGATGGACCGCCATACTCTTTTATCCTGATATACCTCTCGACTAACTAACTAACTAACTAGCTTACCATCACGCCGTCTCCCCGGAGGGGTAGGCAGAAAGAATGGAACGCCACACTGTTCTGTCTTGACATAATTCTCTCGCTTCCTCTACATTCATACATCTTGTCATGCACGCACGTCGATTTCTCCGACTCCTCATATGACCGACATTCAATATTTGCTTGATTTGATCGTGCCACGTTTTCCTCAGCCTTCCTCGATTTCTAGCTCCGTTCACGCCGTTTACATATACCTTCTTTACCATTCTGTCTTCATTCATTCTTTCCATGTGTCCAAACCATCTTAATGACCCTTCTCTTATTTTGTTCATACCACTTTCATTCGCACCACATTCACTTCTTATACTTGCATTTGTCACTCTATCATATACAGATTTGCCACACATTCGTCTTAGAGATCTCATTTCTACTGCATTTATTCTACTTTCATCCTTCTTTTGCCAGTTCCATGCTTCACTTCCATACACAAGGGTCGGCACAAGAACACCATTGTGCACTGCCATCTTGGCTTTTTTGGATAGGCTTCTGTTTGCGATGATAACTTTAAGTGCACCATTTATTCTGTTACCTGCCCCAACCCTTCTTTCAATATTATTGTTGCAGACTGCCTCTCGAGATTCCGCAAAATTCATACACCGTGTCATGCACGCACGTCGAATTTTTTTTCTCCTTACGTGGCTGATATTCGATGTTTGATTTTTTATATTTGATCGTGCAACGTTTTTTTTCGGTTTTCCTCTATTTTATGTGCCGGCATTCTCTTCACACGTCCAGTTTATCTAAGCCAACCAATCTAACATCTATAGAGATCCAAGACTACATGATGGCTTTCACTCAACATTAAAGCTTTAAAAAAGCATTTTTAGAAACCTCATAATCATTTCAACAACAGCAACAAACAACAAACCATCATGCCGTTTCTCCAAAGGAGAAGGCAGAGAGGATAGACACCCACACTACTCAATATTTCCTCCACATTCATATGACCGATCTTTAAAATTGGATTAATCCAGTCATGCGAAGTTTTCCTCGGTCTTCCACGCACGGTTCCATATTTCATTCACACCGTACAAGTAAACTTTATTACTATTTTTTTCTTTATCCATGCGTTCCATGTGACCAAACCATCGAAATGGTTTTGTAATAATTTTGTTCTTTTCTTAATACCTGCACATGATGGTGTCATGAACAAAATAATGAAAGGATCATTAAGATGGTTTGGACATATGGAAAGAATGAATAAAGAAAGAATGGTATAAAAATATATATGTAAATGATGTAAATGGAACCAAAAATAAAGGAAGACCGAGGAAAACGTGGCACGATCAAATAAATCAAATATTGAATGTCGGCCATGTGAGGAGTCAGAGAAATTGACGCGCGTGCATGACACGATGTATGAATGTTGAGGAAACGAGAGAAATATGTCAGGAAAGAAAAGTGTGGCAGTCCATTCTTTCTGCCTACCCCTTCGGAGAGACGGCGTGATGGTTAGTTAGTTGGTTAGTTTTTTTCATAATACTTTATTCTGTTCTACATTCCTTCCTAATATAAGAATTTAAAATTAAGGCGTACATCATTTTACCAGACACGTCTTAGGGATCATTTCACGTTATATCTAAATATTATTGTCACATTTCTGAAACTTGGAGCAATGTTGTAATATTGTTATGTTAAGAGTTAAATGAACTCAGATAAAAGAATTAATGAAATACAAAAAGTCCCAAAGATTTCTATATCCCGGAAGTGAAGGCTCACAAAAATAACCGTCTTCGAAATCTTGTATTAAGGCTTCTCGGGTAATTTAGCAAATTATTTTATTTGCGTAAATCTCGAGAATAATGTTTTCAACGAGTTTGTTCTTAATTTGCAGAAGAAAAGATAAATTACTCGAGGAATCAGTTTAAATTAAGGCGATATCCTCTGGAGCAAGTTTTTAATATTTCCCGAGAGATATAGCGGAAATACACAATTTATCAAAGTGATCATTTTTAGCTTAATGCCTCGCTACCGAAATGTATTAAATATTGCGAGCTTTACTTCAGAAATGTCAGAACACTTAAATTTTCAAATTATTTATGAGATCGCGAAGGGTTAACTAAACCCATTTAGTTCGCGAATCTTAAAACTGATTTTATTTACTTTTATGATACATTTTTGTACTTAAAACATCTATCTCCACTTTTTTATATTATTTTCAAGTTTCATATGAGTGAAAAGATTTGTCTTTTAGGAGTTTTATTATATTTAAGATGGAATGACATGTTTTGCAATGACATTTTGGAATGACATTTTTGTACTTAAAACATCTATCTTCACTTTTTTATATTATTTTCAAGTTTTATACGAGTGAAAAAGATCCGTCTTCAAGGAGTTTTATTATATTTAAGATGGAATGACATGTTTTGCCTTTCTAAGGCATTATCAAATGTTTCTAACAAATTATCACGCCGTACCCTGGAGGGGTAGGCATAGCGGATAGACTGCTAAACTGTTCTATCCTGACATACTCTCGCGCCTTTTCTACATTCACAAACCATGACACGCACACTCTCTGATTGTTCCTACTTTGAACAAGACCGTCTTTTAGTATATGTTTAATTTGGTCGTGCCATGTCTTCCTTAGCTTTTCTTGGCTTATTTTACCATTCAGTGCGTTGCTTTGAGTGCGAGACGAAAATATGAACCTTTTTTGCATCGTTTGGTAACGGGAGAATTAAAAATGGGTTCTGTACAACAACATGACAAGAAAAAGACATTGGGCTTATACCTGGACAAGCCCCATTAACAACTTCGAAGGCCGAAATCCATAAAAAAAAGTTATGCTTTGTATTTGGTGGGATAGTAAGGGTATTGTGTATTTCGATCTCTTGGAACGCAGTTAAACAATTACAACAGAACAATATTGTCAGCAATTATTCAAATTGAACATTGCCCTTCAAAAGGATAGACCAGAATTGGTAAACAGAAAAGGGGTAGTGTTTCATCACGACAACGGGCGACCACATGTGGCTATGATGACCCAACACAAGCAAAATGAGTTGAATTGGGATGTTATCATGCATCCACCGTATTTTCCAGATTTTGTTCCTTCCGAATTTCATTTATTCCGATCACTGCAAAATTTTTTAATTGATAAAAAATTTGATACAAGAGAGCAGGTAAAAACATCCTTTAGTACATTTTTCGCATCAAAATCCACGAAATTTTACACTAATGGTATTAATAAGTTGATAGAAAAATGGGAGAAGGTTATAAGAACGCATGAAAATTATACAATTGATTAAATAAATAATGCAAATCTAAAAAAAAATGTTTAATTGTATTTATGTAAAAAACGGTCATAACTTTTGCATCAACCCAATATATAGGAAGAATAAAGTAACACTTTGATAAGTTAGTAGTACTAGTAATAATGAATAATTAAAGATGAAATATAATTTAAAAATGTAAAAAAAAAGCAAAAGACAAGAAAATAAAAAGTCGAGTAATTAGTTTCATTCGCCCCGAAGGATTGCTTCAACCATTTTTTATAAATCACTTTCATTAAGATGGAACACATCGATGTTATTAAAGCACTTATTGTACATGTCGCATGTCCGGTACACCGCCCCACTCTGAGCGTAGTTAGTCCGATAATCAGTATTATAAATAGAATATTATATTGTAAATGAAACACTTGTTTTACACCACTTGAGTTTTATATTTTACTCGACTAGTTTCGGAAGCTACAGATGCTTCCATCTACAGGTTTAAATATAAACTATATACTTTTTTTCCTTTTGCTTTCATCTACAGGTTTAAATATAAGTTTATATAAGTTTATATTTAAACCTGTAGATGGAAGCATCTGTAGCTCCCGAAACTAGTCGTGTAAAATATAAAACTCAAGTGGTGAAAAACAAGTGTTTCATTTACAATTTAATCATGTTCTACCACAAAGTGAATGCCGAAACAATAAATAACATAGAATATTATAAATAGGTAACGTTTTAAGGGGTTGATATAAGTTTAGTTCTTAACACCACTAATTAAATAAGATGACAGTTCCATGAGGTCAAATATTCGGGTTGAATATTAATATTGATGAACCCGTGAAAATTTCATTCGTTAATTACGGAGTATTTCCATTTCTTAAACTTTGAAACGTAACAAAAACAAAGTGATCAATTCAGATGTGTCAAAATATATTATTTAAAATGGCTACAGTAGATTATGGATGATAGCTTTATTTTTACTTCTGAATATTGTTGATGAATTCTTAATCTCATCATTTTGAAAGATCATTACTTATTTTGATGAATTGTCTAGGCTTTTAATTGAGATGTCTATTAATGGATGAAAATATGAAAAACACAAAATTTTCACTGAAGAGGAAATTAAGATTGTTCAATAATGAACTTTCCCCAATTCTTATATACAATCCCTTCCATTTAATTTAAATGTTGAATATCGTTTCGCTATACATCATGTTAAATGCTCTTCTTCTTCTTCTTCTGCTTTATTTAAGACTGCGTCCTGTTATTTCTCGGAGCCTGTTCCTGGGAAACAGATGCCCAACTGTCTCGCCATCTTTTAGGTGGTCTTCCTCCCGGTCGATTTCCTGTTGGTACTTTATTTGTGGCTATATTGATCACTCTTTCAGAACATGCTCTTTACAGTTGCGTCTTCTCAGTCTTCCCCATCGCACGACATCTTTGCAGATCTTTCTTATTTCAGAATTTCTTATTCTATCTCGGAGTGTCGTTCCCGCAACGGATCGGAGAGTCTTCATTTCTGTGGTTCTTAGGAGACTTTTTGTTCTGATGGTGGCAGGTCTCGTTTCGTTGTTAAATGACGTTTGTATTTATATTATGAATTATATTTTTTCTTAGATTTTATTTCTTAACTAACTTACCACTCCGCCGTCTCCCAGAAGAAAATAGGAGAATTAATGAACCGCCCCACTGTTCTTTCCTGACATACTTCTCTCGATTCCTCAACATTCATACATCGTGTTATGCACGCACGTCGATTTCGTCTACCACATCATCCAAGAAATCCTCCTTTTATCAATATCTATCAATATTCAACATCAACGTCCAAGAAAAAAAAAATCCTTTACGCTGGGGAAGTCTAGATTTCCCGTAAAGATGATATCCGTAGTAAGAAAATACGCGCGTGCTCGAATGAAACATTGTGTCAGCATTTAAAAGCAATCGTTGCATAACTTTCAGAGATTTAAGATAAAAAACAAACGAACAATTTCATTTTATTTGTATATTGTAGATAGATAAAATGGATTTAATAAATTACGACTTACGTAGCCGAGTGGAAAGAGCTATGTTTGTCATACTGAAGGTCCCGGGTTCGATTCCCGGCGATGGCAGTTTGATTTGATCTGGTGTACAATTTACAAGATAATAAAATGGGGATAGATAAGCTACCGATAGGTAGTTAATCACATGTCATTAGAATCAAGCCTATAACAGCTTCGGGTAAGCAGAGGGAGCTTTCTATGGCTTGGCCATATTTAATGGCATAATTATCAATCTCCTTCTTACTCAGACATCTCTCCACTGCAGGATATAGGCCTCCTCCATTTTCATCCACTCCACTCTATCTTAGGCTTTTCTTTGTCACATTCTACCCGCGACAGGGATAATGTCGTCGGCCCATCTTTTTTGAGGTCTGCTCTTCTTCTATCCCATGGTCTCCATTTGAGGACTCTGGGTGCCCATCGCTCTGTTCCCTGTCTGGCGACATGACCTGCCCACTGCCATTTCTGCTGAGCGACAAGATCCATTATGTCTATGACTTTTGTTCGGCGTCTTATTTCTTCATTTCTTATTTTGTCTTTTAGACATACGCCAAACATTTGTCTTTCCATGAACCTTTCCATGGATAAGAATCAATATAACAACTATTCCCTTTACATCAATTTGGCTCGCGTTGTAATGATGTAAATAGCGATTCAACATAATAACAATAATAATTTTATTATAAAAACACGCGTGTATTCAAATGCATCGCTGTGTCAAAACTTCAATCGGTAAATAATTTTGGGAGATTTAAGATTTGAAGACGAACATTTACAGTTTTATTTATGGTATATAAATTGGGCCATTTTCGAGGTCATTTAATTTATTATTATTGTGTCTGTCCATTCTGAATAAACCCACATCAACGTAGATAAGGTTTATTATCTACTTCCGAGTGTAGATAAGCTAAGACATATCATAGTAGGTATACCTTTGTCAAATGTCAGCAGAATGTATTGCGTCAGAAAAATATCATTAAAAAAACATTCAATGATACCGAATCAAAGAATATTATTTTATTTCTCTTTTTTCTTTTTTATATACTTTGTATATACAACACTAACATTAAAAAAAGTACATAGACTTGTTTCGGATAACCATACCTTCTTCAATGATATATATTTAAAATATTATAAAATTGTTAACATGATCTGACAGATGTTATAAAGATCATGTAAATAATTTTCTAACAATATATACTTTTGCCAGATGCTTAATAAAAAAAAATGTATTATTAAATTGAAAATTTAAATGTCAAATCAAACATTTTATAAGCATACTGCGTTCATGAGATATTTATAAACTTCTTGTGAAATAAAATAAATATGTATTTTGTGTTAAAAGCCCAATTTGTATCAAAAGGCGAGGAAAAATTTAAACTTGTGATTTTTGTGAAATAAAATAATTTGAAATATGTCATTATTTGAGAATAAAAATAAAAAGATTCTCTAGCATGAGGCAAAATATCTTCAGTCTAATCTAAATCTAAAAAATCTTCACTGATAAACAATAACAGTGTGATAACACATAACACTGATCCCGAAAAAGAAGTGAGGTGCAGAATGTAGATTGCGAGGACCGCATTCAATAATATGCTGCAACTATTATGCTGCAATGACATCTTCAAATTAATATTGAAATAGATAATGGTCAAGTTCTATATTTGTTCCATATTACTTTACGAAGTGGAGACCTGGACATATGTAGAAGCATTTGAAATGTGTTTCCATTGCAGAATGTTGCGGATCTCATGGACTGATATGGTCACCAACAATGAGGTGCTACATAGATCCAGAGTAGGACGAGAATTTTTGTCTGATATGAAGTCTAGAAAGATAGCATATTAGACATATTCTTCGCAATGAGAAATAGGTCTTCTGGATCTCATAACGTAAGGGAATATTGAGGTTAGGCGCTGTTGGGAAGACCCTAGATGTCCTGGCTATAATAATATTGCCGAGCCATAGAGGGCTCCCTCCGCTTACCCGAAGCTATTATAGGCGCAGTGGCGCCTTTCGTCAGTTTCACTCGTGCACTTTCTAGGGCCATCCCCCGTCCATGTGGGACTTAAAAATAATAATAATATATGTATGTAATATATGCAACCAAGAGGGAACCCAGACCACATTTAAGCTACGCTACTCTCCCTCGATGTCCCTCCGTACACACATAGCAATTCAACAGCATAAGAAAATATTCAATTGCGACATAAATAATATATGTTAGAGAAATAATAAAAAATAAATAATGCACAGCAGGAGGCACAGGAGGGATGGAGAAGACAAAATGCAGGATGGGGGAAATAAGGAAATTTATTTAATATGTGGAATAAGGAAGGTAACATAGGAGGTTTATTCTATATAGAATTAAGATTATAAAAATAATGCAATTGAACTAAGCAAAGGAAGATGAGGTCCTGCATTGCGGATCAGTATCCCTTTCTCCACAGCAAGATAATCGGCACCCCCTGAAAAGGGCAAGTGACTTCACAAAACGGCAACGTCCGGTCCGAGGTTAAAAAAATAAAGTTAACAAGAAATAATAAACAAATTAATGATAGCAGTAAAAACAATAATAATAATAATTAATAATAAACCTTGACCAGGAGCAGCAGCCCCAGAGATAACAAGAACAAAATAAAATAAGAAGAGAAAAAAAATTAAAGAGCAAATGTCCTGGCTACAGAATATCAAAGATCGGACCGAAATTCGGAAGGTGGAGGAGTTGTTTTAGCTAGCACAGGACATCGGGGGGACCTGACATGGCACTCCAAGAAGAAGAAGCATAAAAAAACAAAATATCTAGTGTTTTGATGAAATTTCATTGAGATCGCATTTTTTCCGATTTCAACTATATTTTAAGGCTGCAAATATTAAAAAAATGCTAATTGTAGTTGTCGCAAATCTGATACATTGCCGCGCTGTGAGCGTAGTTAGTGCGGTTGACAGGAAGGTGAAAAACAATTTTGTTGAAATACAACGTAAACCATTCTGGCATATTAATTAATAAGCTTATTTATTTAAGGGTGAGTCGAGACAATTAATATCCTATCAGTTTGCACAACATTACCCATAATCCCGATTTAATTATAGTACCACATATATTACA
Organism: Lepidostoma basale; assembly: GCA_022606425.2. Lineage (NCBI taxonomy): Eukaryota > Metazoa > Arthropoda > Insecta > Trichoptera > Lepidostomatidae > Lepidostoma > Lepidostoma basale. The sequence goes on along the minus strand of JAHDVF020000264.1, from coordinate 94,111 downwards.
CCTATATATTGTATATGTTTGATTAACTGAATTGAAAACAAACAATAATTGAAAACAATTCATACAGCTATTAATGGATTATGATTATGTGATGATTTAGTATGTGGCAAGACTGAAGGGGAACGGCAACCCTTTAACTGATCTGAGATAAAAACATTAAAAAAAAACTATCCAAAAAAGCAAAGATAGCATCACACAGTCGTGTTTTTGTACCGATCCTTGTACTTTTTCTTTCTGTGTCCTGTGAGGTCTCCCTAACGTAGACTATCACTCTTGAGTAGGCCTCCCTGTCTTGGGCAGCTCGGAACAGCTCCTCCACGGTCCTCAGCCCTGTCCACTCTCGGATGTTCCTCAGCCAGGAAACCTGCCTTCTCCCAACACCTCGTCGACCCTCAATTTTACCCTTTAATATCAAATGTAACAGTTACGCATCTCCTGGACTGACATGATCAGCAACACAAACGTTCTCCGTAGAGGCAGAGTTGACAGAGACTTGCGGACCAACATCAAAGTTCGTAAGGTGTCCTACTTGGGCCATGTTCCAAGAGGCGAAAAATACGCCCTGTTACATCCGTCCCTTGTACATGAAAGTAAAATCAAATATTTATTTTCAGTAACGTTTGAAGTTGAAAAAATCTTTGAGTGTGCAAGTTAAGATTATCATTGCAAAATAATGTTCTCATTTTATTTCACGCTACAAAAGGGAATTATAATATTTACTAACTAACTAACTAATTAACCATCACGAAATAATGGACTGCCACACTTTTCTTTCCTGACATATTTCTCTCGCTTCCTCAACATTCATAAATCGTGTCATGCACGCACGTCGATTTCTCTGACTCCTCATTCAACATTCCGACATTCAATATTTGATTTATTTGATCTTGCCACGTTTTCCTCGTTCTTCCTCTATTATAACAATCTAACATACATTTTTTTACCATTCATTCCATATGTCCAAACCATCTTAATGATCCTTTCATTATTTTGTTCATAACATCATCATTCGCACCGGATTCACTTATATTTTCATTCGACACTATCATTCACGGAGTATTCACACATTCGTCTTAGAGATTTCATTTCTACTGCATTTATTCTACTTTCATACTTCTTTTGCCAGTACATATAAAGTATAAAATAAATAAAATACATAATAAATGTACAAACAAAAAGTTCATATTCGGCTATTTAGAGTACAAACCCTTTACTGATTCTTTCAACGCGAATGAATTCCTTTGTAAACAAATAAATATTGTATTCAATCCCCTTTGAATGTCGTGTATTATTTTTATTCCATTCCAATTTTCACCCCGGAATTAGATTTCTGTCGCAGCTAAAGGGTACAGGGATCTGTCTACTAGCATAATATATTAACCCCTACGTGGGAGAGAATAAACCGCTTAATTTAGTGGTTCGCCTTGCTCCAGTATTTTAGGCGCCAGTGGTTTTTACATTGGTATAGTGTATATGTACACAGATACACATCATTTAATATTCATTCTAAATCGAACACCTCTGGGAATATGCGATAGAATCAAAGATGCGCATGTATCAATGATGTACCATATGACGGAACCAGCGAAGAGACGTTTGAGAGACGTTTTGACGACCTTTCATGGCAGAGTGGTAAAAACTCTGACTTCCATACCGAAGGGTGCGATTCCCGGCGATGGCAGTGTGATTGTTACACTGTCTTTGGTCTGGTATAGAAATCACGTGACAACAAAATGGCGATAGATTGGATACCTATCACATGTTACGAGAATCATCAATACAATAGCTAAAATCAATGTAATAGTCCATTGTTTTGGCCTAAACACTATGTTACCTTAACATTTTAAACTGTAATTTTTTTATGTATACAACTATATGTATACTACATCTAATCTCAATAGATGGCGCTAGTGTAGATTGAACTAAAATATGTGAAATGTTTCTCAACATGGTTACATATATACAACTTTCAAAAACAATTGTCAGACGTGGTGTTCATAAGAAGGGAGAAATGGGGAATGTTGTATTATATAAAGCGATCTCTTAACCTAACCAATGACAGGGTCATAAGTCTTGTAAACGCCTCGACCACCATATTCTGTTTCCAAATAATGAACATCTTCGTCTCTATTGAGATACAATTAATTCTTTAAATTGTTAAATTAAATAACGTTGTTTTACGCATCAGAATTTTATTTTATTTTACGCGACAGCTATTTCGTCAAACTATGTTGACATCATCAGGTGTTACAATAATATATCAAATGTACAATTTTTGTGATTTTTTGAATCTATAATATGTGTATTTGTTCCTATGTCAATTTGAATAAATTCTTTGATATAATTTTGAAGTTCTTGCTTAAATTGAGTTAGGTACCTAAATATTTTAATTAAAAGAATGGTAAGTTATTATTTATTTTTGTGGAAAAAATATAATAATAAATAAATAATAATAATAATAAAATAGTAATTAGACGGAACAATTACACATAGTATAGAGTCAAAAGCAAATTGACATAGGAACAAATACACATAAAGATTCGAAAAATCACGAAAATTTGACATTTGATTTATTATTGTAACACCTGATTTAGTCAAAATAGCTTGTTGAAACAGCTATCGCGTAAAATAAAATACAATTGTGATACAAAAATCAAAGTTATTTAATTTAACAGTTTAATTTATTTATTAATGATGTACATTTGTCAATTAATAACTCATCGTTCTGATTATTTGACCAATCTGCCTCTGGTGACACCGGTGGGAAGAACAATTAGTCTGCTGAATGCAATCTCCTCGGAGATCGACGTCTTTCATGTTAGTGAAAGTACGTTCAGAAGGCAAATACTCTTAACTTTAGAAAGTATCTTGTCTTCCTAATGTCGAACCATCACTAATGCGTTCCTGGTGTTATGTTGTATGTGTATAATATCTTACCTGTACTCAATGGATGCCTTTAACATTTATGCTGTTTGCAATGTCTTTTGAGTAAAGAAACTGATTTGATTTTATTATTTTTTGATGACAGCAAGATTCTTAATCATTAATACTTCAGAAGATTGGCTACTGCTTCAAGTTGACATAATTTCACTTAGTGAACGGTGTGTATAATATGACCTAAAACTGAATACTAACAAATATAAAGTAATGAGATTATTTTGAAAAACATACTCCAATTGATTATCCATACAAAATTGATAGTATTCAACTATCAAATGAAACCACCATACGTAACCTACGATTTACAATTGACTCCAAATTATCTTTCACCATAAACATTGAGCTAGCTGTCAAAAAATCTTTTAAAGTTCTTGGCATTATCAATAGAATTTCTTCCGACTTCAAAAACATATCTCAAACACTCTTTGCGCCTTAGTTTGCCCTCGTTTGGAATATGCTTCAATAGTCTGGTCCCCATACTATGAAATGCACATTTCAAAATCGTTTTCTAAGAAATATTGATCGAGTGCATAGACTCGATAGAGAAGAATATTCCTTCTCCGACCTGGAAAGGCTTCTAAATATTTCTCTACTTGTTATTCGTAGGAACAATTGATTTTTAATCTCCTTTTTCAAATTATATACGAGTACTTACACTTTGATACATCCTGTCTTCTCAAAGATTTAAAATTCAATATACCCAACAAGAATCTAAACTCTTACACTAGAATCTGAATAAAAAACTATGGATATAATGCACCTATACTCCCAGAAGGACTATCAGTTTATCAGTTTATTTATTCACTCAAAATATATTTTCGACAGTTTATGGCATCTATTTGAGAAAGGGTAAAGAATCCGAAACGCATGAGAGATGGTTCAACTTCAGAAAGACAAGATACTCTCTAAATTATTTTTCTTTTGAACGTACTTTCGCTAATATGAAAGACGTCGATCTCCGAGGTAATCTTGTTCAGCAGACTGATTACTCTTCCCACCGGCATTATTAGAGGCAGGTTGGTTCTTGCGGCTGGAAGAAAAAACAATCTATGCTGGCGCTGTCGGAGATATCTGTTGGGAACAAAAATGCCTACACCCTCCAGCACGGCTGAGTTTTTAAAATATCTCCTAATTGTTCTAAAGAAATGGGTTATGAGAAACCCGTCTGCAAGTTGCAGAGAATTAGACCCCAATATTTCCAAAAAAAAATTGCTGTGGGATAGAGTCATGGATAGCTACCATATTCTTTCATGTAGAGATACCTCAGAATTTTTTTTCTGAACCCTCTCCAGCATAAGGGAATGTCTCGCCTCGTGCGGACTCTATATTACTAGACTTTCACACTTTTGTCAAGACTTAGATTTTTTTTGTAATAAATTATGATTCTCTTCTATCTGAACATAAAATATCGTTCTCCACCAAATCCATTATTTCTGCAAACCAGTTCAAATACTTACTAGTTTTTGTCATTCCTTGTACTTAGAATTTATAACCCTATCACAATAAAGTCAATTAACTTGCTAGCTTATTGTTAGCCTTGTTCATATTACTCATCTCTAGTTCATTCATTTAATAATCCTTCCTTCTTTAATGATTAAAATATTCTTTATTTTAATACTGTTCATCATCTTAACTTGTCTAAGGCTTAATTTTTACTGTTACTTTTAAATATCTTCTTCTTCTTCACTTTTGGTAGACTCAGGAGTCTGTTATTTCAGGCTGGTTCTCTTGAGACGCTGAACTCCAGCTTTCTCTCCACCATTTCGGGGGTCTTCCTGGTCGGCGTTGTCCGTTTGGCGTTCCATGGAGAGCTATGTGTGGTATCCTATTTGAGCTCATTCTTTCTACGTGTTGATACCAGTATCGCCGTCTTTGACGTCCCCATCTGATCACATCTTCGACCTCGCAGATTTCTCGGATTGCTGTATTCCTAACTCGATCACGTAGGGTCTTGCCAGCTATAGCGCGGAGTGTTTTCATCTCGGTTGTCCTGAGCATGTTCTTTGTCTTGACAGTGTCTGCCCTCGATTCAATGCCATATGTGAGGATTGGCCGCACACAGGTCTTATAGATGCGTACCTTGCTGTCAGTCCTCGTGTCCTTGTTTTTCCATATGACATCTTTCAGGCAGCCCGCAACCGCTGCAGCCCTATCCACCTGTGACCTTAACCTATTAAATATGTATTTGAAAAATGTAAAAGAAAACCGTCTTAGTAAATTCTCATTATTTGAATCATATTCATTGAATAATGAAGTAAATAAGATTTAAAAAAATGATTTCAGCTATCAAAAACCTATTAAATATTTCGTTAATTCAGGACTTAAATTAAACCCAAAATTTAACCTCTACAAAGTTGAAACTAAGAGTCCTTTTGATCCGAAAATTCGGAGCGATTTAGCAATTTGACGGGTAAAATACTACTGAGCCAAATAAACTCACAAAGGTAAGGGAATAACTTATTAAGCATAAGTACATATTAATCCAAAACTTTTCTTTTGAAGAATGGAAAACTAAAGTTTTTACGACAGAAAGTTCCCGGTAGTTTTTTAATGCTAAGTGAAGTTGGAAATTTTTCTTCTTACGTTAGAACTTTATCCTGTTATGTAAAACGTCTTGTTCCGTAAGAATCAACCCTTTCGAAAACACCAGTCAACGCTAGGAGAAAAAAAACATCGCAAATACAGTAAGATCAAACGTGATGAATAATACATTATAGTTAGAGTATTCAAGTAATAAAATGAAGCTGGTAGAAGTTTAATTTAGTCTTTCACTATTCGTGTCATTTATAAGCATAATGGAAGGAATAACCTTTGTGGCATAGTGCCAAAAGCTATGACTGGTACACCGGAGGTCCCGGGTTCGATTCCCGATGATGGAATGTGATTGTTACATTGTCTTTGATCTGTTGTAATATTCATGTGACAATAAAATTGGCAGTTTATTAGCTACCCATTGCATGCTATGAGAATCAAAAGCCCAAAATTTGTTAAGAGTTATTGAGTTAAAATAAACTGCTGAAATCAAATGAGGGAATCAACGGAAAACTACCACATTAAAGACCCAATTAGCATTCCTAGAACCACCAAAAATGTTGCTGCAAGCGAATCTCTTAGATTAAAACTGGCGAAGCGAAGAAAGGAATTTTATGTCATGGTGACTAAAGAAAAATGTAACTTACTTACTAACCTTACTAACCATCACTCCGTTTCTCTGACAGGCAGAGAGGATGGACCACCATACTGTTCTGTCCTGACATACCTCTCTAGTTTCTTCCATATTCATACATCGTAACATGTACGTTTTTCGATTTTTCCGACTTTGAATGTGGCCGCCTTTCAGTATTTGATTAATTTGGTCGTGCCATGCTTTTCTTGGTCTTCCACGGCTTCTCTTTCCATTCACACTGCTTGTATACAATATTTTTACTATTATTTTCTCGTCTATTCGGTCCATATGTCCAAACTATCTTATAATCCCTTTAAATTTGACTTATGATGCAATCATCTGCCTATATTAGGTACTATAGTAAATACTAAGATTGGCATTCTGTACTCAACCGAACGGCTTCCTAAATATCGTAAGTAAGAGTACCTTAGGCTCCATTTCTTTCACTAATATCCTTCAAGAAAAGGGTAGATCAATCATTTTGGAAGAACAATCGAGATTTAGAAGAGACAGACGTAGTTTTTGTTTTTTTGCAATAAATTTGGATAACAATGTTTACGTTGATCTCGAAGTGATGAATTGTCGGATTTATAAAGTGTTGTTGGCTACCCTTTAGTATTAAATGTACATAAAACTTTCTTAGAAGAATTTTTAAAATTTCAAATAAATAAATGCTTCAAGAATTTTTTTTAATCATTTATTTATTTATTTAATGGTAACAAACAGCGAATAAGTATATAAACTAACTAACTAACTAACCATCACGCCGTCTCCCCGAAAGGGTAAGCAGAAAGAATGGACTGTCACACTTTTACTGATGCGGCACTCCATCCTTCTCTTTTTGTTCCTCGGGAGACGCGGTGTGATGGGTTGCGAACCTCATCGCCACCAATAGGCATCTCCCGCGCACACTTCGATTGTCCAACACCCACAAAATAAATGTAAAACAAATAATATAAAATACAATGATATAAAATAAAATAACAAAATTAAAATAATTTAACACCAAATGTTCTTTTTAGATGGTGCACATACTGTCTATTTAATTTATGTTCCACGAATCCTCCGTTTTTTTTAATTTAGCACATAATGTAATAACACATAATGTTTTTTTCGATGTTGCACATGTTGACATTGACGATCCGGACTTTCAGGTTTATTAAATTTATGTTACACGTATCCACCGTTTATTAAATTAGCTGTAATTAGGCACTCAACCAGCAAGAACTTGAAAATATTATTGAAGAAATTATTCAAATTGTCATTGGAACAAATGAAAAATTTATTTTTAAACCTGTCAAAATTCTTTAAAAAAACGATAATACTACTATAATTTTAACAGCAAAACAATACAAACGTATTACGTGTCACAATTAACTATTATAAAGTGCGGCAATAGTTAAATTGACCGAAACAATTCACTTATACGCGAAATATCTCCAAATTTACAGGAGCACCACATGAACCAAACCAAATTTTCAAAATCAGAATATACAGAATATATATATTATATAATAATAAAAACTAACACACTATTTTACATGTAAAGACAAAATCAAACTTCAACACTTTGTCACATTTCTAAATTTCATATTATCTCTTCCGTTTTTAGAAATTACGTTATCCGTTATCAGTAGTTCCATATCTTTTCGCGGATGTCACAGGTTATAAAGCAACTTCGCTTCCGATATTATCAGCAAAGAATATCGAAAATCTGAAAAGCTCTTCCGGACCGCCAAACTTTTGAGTATTATAAAATATGCTTGATTTATAAAATGAACCAAACTTCTAATAAGATGTGTTAAAGAATTTTGCATCGAAGAAATTCGTAAAGTTTTAAAGTTAATCGATATTAAAAAAAACATCGTTTGTAAATTTAAGTTTAAATTAAAAAATATATATATTTTACTTGTTAAAGTTTTAAGCCTGTTTATGGGTATTTTATTAACAAACTTTAACAAATATTGTTCAAATATATAAGACATTAGAAATTGATTAGTCCATTGTTTTTTGGGCCGAAAAACTTTGATACTATTTGATGCTAAAATTTATATTAAACAATGTTATGCTATCACACTTTTAATAATTCACTTTTTGAGTGTCGTCACAGCTGCTTCGCCAACCGATGTTGGCATCATCAGGTGTTACAAATAATTATTAGTTATAAAAGTTGTTTGTAACACCTGATGATGCCAACGATTTTCATCTTACTCATAATGGCCATGTCTTTGTTTTTCCATATTTTCTTATGTTTTTAATTAAGTCAAATAAATCTGTCATTTAGGTATTACAAATTAATATTTGTTATTAATAAAAACATTAAATAAACTTGTTTCAGATAACGTGAAGTTCTTTATCGTGTCACGTATTCGCTGACCAGAAACCTCATGGTATGTATATTCAGCAGTATTAATTAAAAATCGAATTTCGATGAAAAATTTGACCTACAAATGTTTATATAAAAGAAAACATGTATTCGTGATATAAAATCTTTTATCAATTTCTAAAAATAAATATGTAATGCTTGCGTAAATATTTGAGACAGATCGGTTTAGCCGTTTCTGAGAAAAATCTTGCTCGCCGACGTTACAAACACAGATTTAAGAAAAACGCGTTCAAAGTTTTAAAAGCAACGCTACATATTTTCAAACGCTCCAAGATGCTTTTACAAATATGCGAGTAATATCGAGAAATTTGTTGGATTCAAATAAAATTTTCTATGTACATATATAAGGTGTCACAGATAACGAAGTCAAGCTGAAAATATATGATAGGGCAAGTCATGCTTGTCATGGGAAAAATGTAAAAAAAGATCCAAGATTTGTATTTTTGAAATTATAGGCATTTAAAAAAAAATCGAGAAAATCAACACCCTGTGATAGTTTTTTAACACTTCCTTTTATTTTTCTTCCTCAGCCTATTCCCATCCACTCCTGGACAAAGGCCTTCTCCAATAGCTTCCATGTCACTCTGTCCTGTGCAGACTGCATCGAGGTTGTTCCGACGTGTCTGTTCAGATCATCCTTCCACCGTAGTTGCCTTTAACTCCAGTTACTACAAATCTTTTTTTTTTATCAATTTTATTTTTATTATGTAATCCTGAATAATGCTTCTAAAAATTGTTGTCTAAAATTTATAGATAACTGCTCCAGCTTGGAAGAAAATGTTACTTTTTGCGTAACCTAGTATTCAAAATCAATACTAAGGCCAATTTTAACTGACTGTACTGAAAATAAAATATATCATGCTATTTAGGCAGGTAACTTCAAAAGTCGGCGCATTTAAAATGATTCCAAAATAATATAACACTTGCTTGATTATTTCTTAAATTAGGTGTGGACAATTTTTTTTGTAATAAAATCCAGTTTTGACATTTTTTTTCTGAAAGACTAAAAGTCATTTTTCGAAGTGTGAGCGAGACAGATACTGACGCTACTTTTACTGATGTGTGTGACGAATAGATACATACCTGTTGTATATAAGAAAAAATAAAAATTCGTCATGCGGAAACCATTTAAAAAAAAATATTATATCAATTAATCTATCAACAGAGGTGCTACTACTCCTACAGAATTCTTCACTTCTCTCCCTGGTCCACCGCCCGTATTCTCCAGTTCGTAGCACCAATTGCCCTGAGGTTTCCCTCCACATCATCCATTCACCTCAGTTTTTGCCTTTCCACACTTCGCTTTCCATCTGGTCGTGTATAGAGAATCTTCCATGGGATTCGGTCTTCTTCTATTCGCTGGAGGTGTCCTAATACTTAATAATTAATATATGTTTTTTCTATGTTCGCCAAACTTTTTTTTCTTTTTCATATTTTTTGTATAACACTCACTTTAAAAAAAAAATTAATTAAATATCTGACATGTCAACCAGGTCCTTCCTTGGTGATATTATAAAGATATTTAAAATATTATAATATAAAATTGTTTACAAATATGATCAGTTTTGACTTTATGATATCTCTGTAGTATTTATATTACATGTATATATATTTTTAAAATATTACTGAGGACAGACCGGGTTGTCCGAAACATGTCTGATATATATTTTTTTTAAGTTAGTGATGTGTATACAAAATATATAAAAAATAAAATGAAAAAATAATATTGGTATTGTATTATTCTTCTTCTAATTCTTAGTGTAGGCTTTGTGACCTGTTTCTTAAGAGGGATTGGCCTCCTGCAAGTTCGACTCCCAGCATTCAATCCATCTCTTTAGTGGTCTGCCCGGGGGTCGTCTACCTTGGGGTCAGTGGCGGTACAGCGGCTTACAGATGTTCAGCTCTTGTGGCTATTCCTCTTGATGGGAACATTTTTGGAAGGTGATTTGGTGGGTTGTTGGTTTTTGCGGGGGCACGACTACTTAGATTTGGGGGTTTTGATTCGAAATTTGGGCTTCATAATCTGGGCTTCAATGGGAGTACCGATACTACTTGGGTTTGGCCGTGCAATACAATGAAGGGGAGTTTGGACTAATCCATTCTCCTCACGTGTGCATACCGGCATCTTCTCTTTTGCCTTTCCCACCTTACGACATTCTGGACCTCGAATATCTCCCTTATTCTTGAATTCCTTATTCAATCTCGTAATGTCTTGCTAGATACGTTTCTGAGCGTCTTCACTACTGACACTCTGAGCGCGTTTTTTTGTGATTGTGGTATCTGCCTTGCACTCGATCTCATATGTCATGATATGCCCCACACAAGTCTTATAAATTCCTAAAAAATATAACATATATTTTTTTGAAAATCCTGACTGAGTATAACCCCTTAAACGCTCTTAAAAAGTACGTTCTGGTAAAGTTCTTGTATTCCTTGATTAAATTATTTGGTAAGATAGAGTCAGCCTGATTATTCAGCCTAACAACCCCTAAAGGGCTAAACGGTCTGTTGTATGGCTGAACTTCCAAATTGGAAGTCTGCTGACTGCCAGGGGAGATCCTTGCAAGCTAAAAAAGTTTCGGACAAGATCAGTAATCGAATTGTTTAAGCGAACGGTTAATAATTTATTTAAAGCTCATCTAATGGATTGTCCGGAGGATAAAGTACGAAAAATTGTGATTTAGATCCTCATCGCTGGGGTTTATGGGGATTGTTAATCACTCGCACATGCTACATTAGGTTCAAACATTAAATTTAACGATACATTTCGTAGTACAAGTAGTATATTAGGCAATGGAAACATGTCGTAAATGTTTTGTATTTAATGATTTAATAAAAAAAAACGTTAAAATTAATACAACATTTTAAATGTATACAAATACTTGTAGACGAATACTGGAATTTACCCATTGCGGGTTATCATTTCAAGAATTAATTGTATCTCAATAGAGACGAATTCGTCTCTATTGAGATACAATTAATTCTCGAAATGATAACCCGCAATGGGTAAATTTCAGTATTCGTCTACAAGTATTTGTATACATTTAAAATGTTGTAAAAATAAAAACTGGTCAAAATTATAGCATATAGATTAGAGTGACATCTCCAAGCGGTTTCTAGCAATGCGCTAAATGGCGGTTGCCTTTCACATTGCGTTAAAAGGATCTTATGCTTAATGCTTAATTACAATCTTCATAGATGGCGTTAGTAGATTGAATAAACTACCATGCAAAGGGTGGTGTTGCAGATTAACATATATACAACTTCCAAATATTTGTCAGACATGGTGGTCATAAGAAAAAAGGTGAAATGGGGAATGTTGTATTACATAAAGCGTGCACTACTTAACCCAACCAATGACAGGTCATAAGTCCTGTAAACACCTCGATCAACCATATTCTGTTTCCAATTTACATCTTCGTCTCTATTTAGATACAATTAATTGTTAAAATTAATAATTATTACATATAAAACGATATATATCGTTTATCAAACAATAAGGTTAAATAATTAATTTGTATTAAGATCTTAAAGGTATAAATGCTGGTGCTAAGATAAGTGATTTGTATATAAATTATCTGGTTTACGCGAACGATGCCGTTCTCGTTGCGGATAGTGCGGACGAATTACAAGTCTTGGTGTCGATAATGTATGAGGTACGCAAGTCAAACGATCTATTAATGAATGTTGGAAAGTCAAAAGTGTTAGTTTTCGAAAGGAAAGAGCAAATGACAGTTTGTAATATAATTGTGAACGAAGAGAACTTGGAACAGGTGAGGGAATTGTTTATTTAAGTAGCATGTTCCGATGAGCGTCTCCCGCAGGGCGAAAACAAAAGGATGGATTGCCGCATCGGTTGAAGTGTGACAGTCCATTCTTTCTGCCTACCCTTTCGGGGAGAAGGCGTGATGGTTAGTTAGTTAGTTAGGTAGCATATTCACAGCGGATGGCCAAACTTTCATAGAAAATATTTTCTTTTCACACAAGTTAAAAATTTTCCAATTAACAACATCAAATATTTTCTCGCAAAAATAATCAAAACTAAATATAAAAATAATTCAGAACCATTCTCAGGCATACGCATCGTGTGCATTTAAATTACTTTCGGAAAAAATCGAAGTATTTCTTTCTCACTCTCTTGTATTCTAAATATACTCGTACTCTTTCTTGACGATATTCAGTTTTTTTATTCTTCTTCTTCTTCTTCTTCAGCCTTTTCCCGTTCACTCCTGGACAAAGGCCTCCTCCATTTGCTTCCATGTCATTCTGTCATGTGCAGAATGCATCCAGGTAATTCCGACGTGTCTGTTTAGATCATCCTTCCACCGTAGTTGCGGTGGCCCTGCACTTCTCTACGTCGTCCACGGTCTCCAAGTCAGCAGTCTTCTTGTCCACTTTTCATCTGAGCTTCTGGCTACGTGACCCGCCCATTGCCATTTTAGAGTCACCACCCGGTGGATGATGTCATTGACCTTTGTTTTTTTTTCTCACCGTATTGTTTCTGACTCTTAGGCTTATTCATAACATGGCTCTTTCCATGGCTCTTTGGGTCACTCGTAGTTGCCTGGCACTTTGTTTGGACAATGTTATAGTTTATTATCCACGATTATCCAATGTTCGATGTTAATATTATCCAACTTGCGAGTTGTAGGTGGCAACAGGTAACCCAAGATAGGCTTATTCCTAACATGGCTCTTTCCATGGCTCTTTGGGTCACTCGCAGTTTCTCGGCACTTTTTTTGGACAATGTAACAGTTTCAAGACCATAAGTACCAACAAGCAGAATGCAGGCTTCATAGACTTTTCGTTTCAGGTTGATCGTTTTAGGTTATTTATATAATAATTATAATATTGTTTATTAATAGTTCATTCAATTTGATGAAACGAGTACATCCCAAAATTTGGATGGATACAAAAAGCAGGGATATCTATGAGTTATTCATCATATTTCGGCTCTATTAATCTTTCTTTTCTTCTCTATAAGAGCCCAAACTAAACATTAATAGGTAATTTACAACCTTAATACGAATCGAACGAATCTATTATTCTATGACAATATAAATATGTGCCTATTATTAAGATGAACTCGGAGAAGCAGCGAACTATTTAGTTCACCCGGAAAGGGATATAGAATCATTACCCTGAAAGGTTTTCTACCAAAAATCGTACATTTGGTCGGTTAGGAAGCGATAAATGATGCCATTATAGGAACCTACCCTTTTTAGATCGTTTGTATATCGGCCGGTTAATAGATAATGCCTATACCGAGTCTCTCCCCCGAAATGAGAAGGAAAGCTCAGTGGGTTTTCTACGAAGCTTCCAGAGAAGTTTGTTTATATATGTACGATTTTTCAAAATACTTTTGTTTAAATATATATATATCATTATTTTAAACTGTTATTGAATTTACTTTGTTTTTTGTATCACAATTGTATTTTATTTGGTTGTTAAAGTTGACATCATCAGGTGTTACAATTAACTAATTAACTAACCAATACGCCATTTCCCCAGAGGGGTAGGCAGAGAGGATGGATCGCCACACTGGCTTGTTCTGGCATACTTATCTCGGGCTTCCTCTACATTCATACATCGTACCATGCACGCACGTCGATTGTTCCGACTTCGAATGTGGCCGCCTTTTAGTAATTGATTAATTTGGTCATGCCATGTTTTCCTCGGTCGTCCTCGGCTTGTTTTCCCACTCACGCTGCTTGTGTACAACTTTTTAACCATTCTACTCTCATCCATTCGTTCCATATGTCCGAACCATCTCAGGGATCCTTATTTAATTTTATTCATGATGCAGTCATCTGCCTTACATTTCTTTCTTATTTCATCGTTCGGTATTCTATCATACAACGTTTTCTCGCACATTCTTCTTAGTGATCTCATTTCTACGACGTTTATTCTGCTTTCATCCTTCTTTTGCCATCTCCATGCTTCACTTCCAAACATGAGGGTTGGCACTAGAACTCCATTGTGTACTGCCATCTTTGCTTCTGTGAATGTATTACAATAATATATAAAAAAAAATGTTGTTGATATATTATTGTAACACCTGATGATGTCAACGTAGGTTGATGAAACAGCTGTCGCGTAAAATAATATACAATTGTGAAACAAAAAACAAAGTTTATTCATTAACAGTTTAAAATGTTAAGGTATCATAGTGTTTCGGCCAAAACACTATTTTTAATTTTTTTGTTACCTAAGAAAACATGCATTTATTAATTGATTTATATTAATGAAAACATCTGTCTTCTAGTAGTTTTATTATTTTTTATATAGAATAACATTTTCCGACCTTTAAAACCTTATCAAATGATGTATTATTAAACATTTGATAATGCCTTAGAAAGGCAAAACATGTCATTCCATCTTAAATATAATAAAACTCTGAAAACAAACGTTTTCATTTAAATTAATCATTTTATATGGATAGAGATCTAGCAATACGTTAATGGCGGTAGCCTTTCACATTGCGTTAATAATGCTTAATCCAAGCATTAACGCTTAATGCTTAATCCAATCTTCATAGATGGCACTAGTGTGTAGATTGAAATAAAAAATGTGAAATGTGGTGTTACATAGTAGCATATATACAACTTCCCAAAAATTTGTCAGACATGTGGTCGTTATAAGGGTGGAATGGGAAATGTTGTATTACATAAAGCGTGCGCTTAACCCAATCAATATGTCAGCGGTCATAAGTCCTGTAAACACCTCGACCACCATATTCTGTGTTCAATTTGCATCTTCGTCTCTATTGAGATACAATTAATTTTATATGGAATTTTACTTAATTATTCAAAAAACAATAAATAATTGCAGTTATTTTATTAGATAATCTTTTGTTTTTTAAAACACTATAGAGCTTCAACATTATTAAACATTGTAAAGAAAAATTGCCGAAATGATTTTTCTAGGCCATGTTTTAATGTTTACAATATCTAATGAGTTTATAAATATTCTAAACAAATATGCAAAGTTTACACTAGTAGAAAATACTTGTTGTATTTATTATTTTACCAGTTCCAAATTTAAAAGAATTTTAAAAGCTTATTGATATCTCAAAATATGCACCCCTAAAATGTTTTACTCCCAAAGCCTCGAACTTTCGGGCTTATCTGCTTACAACTTTTACTTTGAGTTTAAGAATAATTATTTAAAGTAACGATGACATTAAATTTAATAGTAATTTGTTCTCGAATTCGAAGAAGCTTTTTCTGTTTGTTATAAATTTATGATAAGTACCGATTAATTATTATTTAAAAAGATTGAGAGGTAAAATTATACAAATTGGAGTAATTAGATACTTTTTTACCGTTTCTTGAACAATGATGTTAAAATTGTATCTCAATAGAGACGAAAATGTAAACTGGAAATTGAATATGGTTGATCAAGGTGTTTACAGGACTTATGACCTGTCATTCGTTGGGTTAAGCGCACGCTTTATGTAATTACAACATTTCCCATTCCACCTTTTTCTTTACGACCATGTAAAAATTAATCTCCATAGATGGCGTTAGTATGTGGATTATATAGAGTAATCTTAAAAAGATTAACATATGTAATCAAAATCATCATAGATGGCATATTGAAATTGACATGTGAAGTTAGGCATAGATTTGTAACATATATACTACTTCCAAAAATTTGTCTTACATGGTCATAAAGAAAAAGGTGGAATGGGGAATGTTGTAATTACATGAAGCGTGCGCTTAACCCAATCAATGACAAGGTCATAAGTCCTGTAAACACCTTGATCAACCATATTCAATTTCCAGTTTGCATCTTCGTCTCTATTGAGATACAATTAAAATTCATGAATTAATAACCCACCGTGGGTGAAATGCAAGATTCGTATACAAGTATAAGTATACATTCACAAAAAATGATGTTAAACTTCGAATGAAACTAATAATACGAATGAAACGTCTGGAAAAAAATGGGCAGTAAAACTGTGAACGTCATTTGCTATGGAAATGATGCTGCATTAAAAGCTGCGTCTGAAGATGACTTGCAAATGTACAAATTCCACACAGTATCACAAAGGCTAAATATGTAATATTAGTCAGCAAAACAAATATTCTCACTATATCTAGTACTGTTGATGATATACCTATGGATCAAGTAATAAGTTTTAGATATTAGGGAGTATAGATCTGCAGCCATAATGACCTTTACACCAAAGTACGAGAACAAGTTAGTTAAGCCTCTGCCGTGTCAGGGTACCTGAAGAATCTGGTCTGGAAGAACGATAGCAAGATCAGAATTTATAATAAATGCGTGCGACCTATCATGACGTACGCTGTAGGGATGCGGGCCGACACTGAACAAACCAAGGGTCTACTAAAAATATCGGAGATGAAGGCCCTAAGATCAATTTCTGGAAAAACTCTCCAAGGAGGATATTGTTTAGTGGAGTAGATACAGAAGAAGATACTGGAGGGACCATGTAGCCGGAATGGATGGTGACAGACTCGCATATACAGCCGCTTATGAAATCCCCTCCGGACACCGCCCACCTGGAAGACCGCCTAAGAAATGGAGGGACAGCTGGACCTCATCATCCGACGAGACATGATTTCTGTGTCACAGATCATCAGGTTTATTAAAATAGGAAGAAGAAAACGTCTGTTTTCTAGAATAATATGTATCGGCTGGTATTATTATCACATGTGAAAATAACATGCCTTATACAAGCAAAATATGTCATTCACGTGAGGCCCAGAGCTCTTTCTCGTAGCAAGAGATCTGACTGCCGTACTGAAGGTCCCTAGTTCGATTCCCGACTATAATAGTGTGATTGTCACACTGTCTTTGACCTGGTGTAGAATTCACACGACAGTAAAAAGGGAATAGATGAGCAACCTATCACATTTCATGAGAATTAATAAAATAGCAAAAAACAAATTGTATACATAAATTGGGTCATGAACTGTTGTAGAAAAAAAAACTAAAGTTTTTATTTGTATTAATTAGTCATTACCTTTATTGAAAAATCCGTTTAAAGAATTGGAAACAAACAAACAAACAAAACCATCACGCCGTTTCCTCGCAGAGGTTGGCAGAGAGAATAGAAAGCCACACTAATCTATCCTGGCAAACCTCTCTAGCTTCCTCCACATTCATACAACGAGTCATACACGCACGTCGATTCCTCCGACTTCTAACATGACCAATCTTAAAAAATTGATTAATTTGGTCATGCCATATTTTCCTCGGTCTGCCTAGACTCCATACCTCATTTATATCATTAACGTATACTTTCTTAACCATTCTTTCTTCATCCATGCGTTCCATATGTGCGAACCAACGCAGCGATCCTTTCATAATTTTGTTCATAATACCTTCTTCCGCTCTGTACGGGAATGTATTCCTTGCTTATATCAGCATTTGATATTCTGCCGTATATCGTTCTATCACACATACGTCTTAAGGACCCCATCTCGCACTTATTCTGCTATCATCTTTCTTCTGCCAGTTCCACGCTTCGCTTCCATACATTAGTGATGGGACCACAACTCCATCGTAATATCCGCTTTATCTACTTCTCAGTCATGATCCTCATGATTGAAGGTCGTGTCCAACCTGTAAACGATTGACCAGGGCACGCCATGCGCTCCTGTCACCCGTCTGTCTCCAGGCTGCAACTAATGAGAGACCAGTCAGCGCCCTGATTTGATGGACCAGCGGCTTGGTGGTCGTCCTTACTGTCGCTTTACCTCTATTTCGCCTATGATGATGAGCTTGAGAACAAACCAGTCAAGACCATGACCTTCGTGGATGTGCTCTCATAGGGTGTTAAAGTATTTTGAGCATGTAGCCTGGAGAGATCAGGATAACAATATGAATTTTTAGATAACCTCACAAAGGACCAAAAATATATTTATTATAGCCTCACATGAGCTACGAATAATGTTTTGAAAGTCACGCAGTTTTTATATTCAGCTTATTTTAGATCACCCTTCTTTTATTCTTTACCAATGACAATTGAAATAGATCTACATATAAATAAAACTCAATGTCTGTTTTGTGTGAAGACCATTTACTCGGTTATTCCTGAACAAATCCTCAGGAAACTTATAGAATTGATTATGTGGAATACGGCGGTGGTTGTAGGCATATTTATGTTACTAATCGAGCTCTAATTAACTTTATAAATTAATAAATTAGTTGAAAATTTTCGTAGTACAGGCGAATATGGACTTTAATAATCAAGCTCTGAGTTTATAGGGAATAAAAATGATTGACATTTTAAGTCATACATTAAGAAAATTCAAATTTTATTAAACAAATTAAAGTTGTTTTTTTTTTCGTTGAACAACGATTTAAAACTTTCGATAATATACAATAATTATTTGTATAAAAGCGCGGGTCGACTAGAAGTCTTTAAAAAAAAATTATGTATATATTTTCAACAGGTCTTTTGAACCCAATAACTATCCACGATTTGTTATTTTTAGTTAACTTTATATTGATTCTCATGAAACGTAGGTAGCTGATCTATTGCCATTTTATTATCTCGTGAATTCCACATGAAACCAAAGACTGTGTTACAATCACTCTGCCGTCGCCAGGAATCGAACCCGGGACCTTTAATGTGACATTCGTACCTCTTGCCCATTTGCCACGAAAATATTATTATTTTTAAAAGGCATCATTACTAAGGCATCAAATAATGTTGATAATGATTATAATAATCATTTGATAATGAGATATCTAGAAACAGACGTTTTTAGAAACGTAAATTTTTAATGGTCAGAAATTTTTATTTCTGTTAATTTCTTTAAGACTTATTTTGGAAATTACATGTACAATTGAATAAAGTTATTAATCATTGAAGAGGAAATAAATTATTGGCGAGATTACGCCATAGACAATATAACTTTACTTAACCGCCATTGACGGCATATAACTGTTTTAAAATATTTTATATTTATCTTCATAGATGTAAATATTTTAACGTATAATAATCTCAAAAATATATAATATAAAATAATGTAACTAGTTTGCAACTAATTAATCATCACGTCGTCTACCCGAAGGGGTAGGCAGAAATAATGGACTGCTTCACGTTTATTTCAATTTCTCCGACTCCTCACCGACATTTATTGGTTTATTTGTTCGTACCACGTTTTCTTCGATCTTCCTCTATTTCTAGTTCCATTTACATCGTTATCATATACATTTGTATTTGTTCCATTCTTTCTTTGGTTCCATTCTTTCTTCATTCATTCTTTCCATATTTTCAAACCATTCTGATGATCCTTTCATTATTTTCCTCATAACACTTTCATTCGTATCATATTTACCTATAATCTTTTCATTCGACACTCTATCATACACATTTTTTAACACATTTTCTCAGATATCATTTATCCTACTTTCATCATTCTTTTGCCAGATCCATGCTTCGCTTCCAAACATAAGGGTCGGAATAAGAACACTATTGTGCACTGCCATTTTAGCTATTTTGGATACGCTTTTATTTGCGATGACAACTTAAGTCCACTTAAGTCCCTTAAGTTCACTTTGGTGCCTGCCCCAAGAAATAAATAAATACAATTAGTACGAATGTAAACGTAAGTTTTTTGGAAATTTTATTATATTTATTAGAATGAGATGTTTTGCCCTTCGAAGGTATTATCAAATGTTCAACATTTCAACATTTGACAATGCCTTAGAAGGGCGAATCAAGTCATTCTTATAAAATATATTAAAACTTCTAGAAAACTGACGTTTACATTCATATTCATTATTTAATATGGAGTTTTAAATCATTATATTTTTCTTTTTCTTTTTTTATGCTTTGTATACAACAATTACCTACTACCCGGTCCTTCCTCGGTGATTTTATATAGATATTTAAACAGATTAAAAAAAAAAAAATTATAACATCCGTCAAATTTGATTAAATTTCTAAACAATTTTATATTTTTTTAAATATTTGTATAATATCACTGACGAAGGGCTGGTTAGTCCGAAACATGTTTGATATGTAATTTAAATTGTTCAAAAAGTTGGTATTGTAATACGAAGCATAACAATTAAAAATAGAAAAATAAAAAACATCAATAACAACACAAAGTATGGCAAACATAGAATAAATTTTTAAGGATTATATATATATATATATATATATATATATATATATATATATATATATATATATATATATATATATATATATATATATATATATATATATATATATATATATATATATATATATATATATATATATATATATATATATATATATATATATATATATATATATATATATATATATATATAAAGTATATATATATATATATATATATACAGTATGTATTACAAGCTTCGTGTCCAAAATTAATGTGTAGAATTCATGTAGCTTCGTGTCCATAATTAATGTACAGAGCAAATGCCATATCTATAAGCAGGAGTTATTAAAGAACATTAAGATAATATCCTGGACTTTACTGCATTCAAAGTGCATAAGTTCCGTTGAGCTTTAAAGTTCAAATTCACAGCATGTTTACATAATATTATTTTTCGATAGATTTGGGGGACAAGGAAGTCCACACCAGATAAAGATTGCATTGCATTGATTGTGTCAGTTGGTACATAACAAAACAATAATTAAATTAAATAAAAAATTTCTTAACTGTAAGTACCATCGGGCACCACTGGCAGATATGTACCAGTGGAATCTTCTCTAATGAACGCCAGAATACAGTAGGTAGCTAATGAAAATCCCGCTTCTATTCATCACTTCATCAGGATCCCATCATTCTTGCTTTGCGCTGTTCCCAAATAACATAATTCCTTTGATGAATTCATTCCATTGACTTAATACGGGACTGCCTACCTGCCATCAATCAATAACATTCTCTTCTCAACATTGTAAACGTTTAATTTCGGATACAATGCATCTTATGAAAGCTTAAAATAAAAAGATTATAATCTTCAAAATGATTTAAGCTTAAGTAAACATATAAATAGGTATTGCTCTTAAAATAACATTATTCAGAGCAATTGATACAACAACAAACCATCACGCCGTTTCCCCGCAGGGGTAGGCAGAGAGAATGGACCGCCACACTACTCTATCCTGGCAAACCTCTCTAGCTTTCTCCACATTCATACAACGAGTCATACACGCACGTCGATTCCTCCGACTTCTAACATGACCAACCTTTAAATTTTGATTAATTTGGTCATGCCATGTTTTCCTCGGTCTGCCTCGACTTCGTACCCCATTTACATCATTAACGTATACTTTCTTAACCATTCTTTCTCCATCCATGCGTTCCATATGTCCGAACCAACGCAGCGATCCTTTCATAATTTTGTTCATTATACCTTCTTCCGCTCTACATTCCTTTCTTATATCAGCATTTGAGATTCTGTCGTATATCGTTCACACATACGTCTTAGGGACCTCATCTCTACCGCATTTATTCTACTCTCATCCTTCTTTTGCCAGTTCCATGCTTCGCTTCCATACATTAAGGTTGGGACCAGAACTCCATTGTGAACGGCCGTTTTTGCTTTCATTGATAAATTCTTGTTTCCAATAACTATTCTTAAAGCTCCATTCACTTTGTTACCCGCACCAACCCTTCTTTCGACGTCACTATCCGTTCGGCTATCTGCTGTGAACATGCTACCTAAATACACAAATTCCCTCACCTGTTCCAAGTTCTCTTCGTT
This sequence comes from Lepidostoma basale, assembly GCA_022606425.2. Classification (NCBI taxonomy): domain Eukaryota; kingdom Metazoa; phylum Arthropoda; class Insecta; order Trichoptera; family Lepidostomatidae; genus Lepidostoma; species Lepidostoma basale. The sequence continues at coordinate 71,915 of JAHDVF020000264.1, read as the reverse complement.
CACACTTATATTACAAACTGTCATTTGCTCTTCCCTTTCGAAAACCATCACCTTTGACTTTCCGACATTCATCATTAAATCATTTGACTTGCATACCTCATTCATTCTCGACACCAAGACTTGTAATTCGTCCGCACTATCCGCAACGAGAACGGCATCGTCCGCGTAAAGCAGACAGTTTACAGACAGATCACTCATCTTAGCACCAGCATTTATACCTTTAAGTTCTTTCATACACTTGTCCATATACAAATTGAACAACCATGGAGACATCACGCAGCCCTGCTTAACACCCTTCGTGATATCAAACCAAGGCGTGATGTCTCCATTTACCCTAACACTGGCAGTGCTCCCTTCGTAGAGAGAAGCAACCGCCCGTATCAGTTTTGTGCTCACTCCGTATTCGGACAAGATTGACCACAGTTTATCTCTGTTCACTCGATCATAGGCTTTTTGCAAATCGCCAAACGCACAGAAAAGCTTACGGTTTTTGGCCATAAACTTCTCCGCAAGCGTTCGAAGTGCAAAAATCTGATCCATACATCCTCTTCCGGTCATAAAAGCGCCTTGAACATCCCATACTCTTTCAGTCGTCGTCTTTTTTACTCTTTCTATTAAAATTCGGCCGTAGAGTTTACCAACGGCGCTTAACAGACTTATTGCCCGGTGATTTCCGCAGTCCATACGAGACCCCTTTCCCTTATATAGAGGCATGATAACAGCCCTCCTCCAGTCGAGCGGCGTATATCCTTCCTCTAAACACTGGTTAAAGAGTCTGTTTAACCACGCTGCAACAACCGGTCCACCGTTTTTAATAAACTCCAAAGCGACACAATCATAACCAACAGCTTTTCCACCTTTCATACAGCTTACAGATTTTACTATTTCGTTCAAACTTATTTCTGTCATATCTCTTTCGCTATTCGTACAACTCACATTTGTAACGCTCCTTCTCATTGAACTCTCAGTCATTTCACTGCCATAAACATCTTTAAAGTATTCCATCCATCTTCCTTGTATACTGTCAAAATCAGTAATCATTCTTCCCTCACAACTCAAAATTGCTTTCGCACAACCATTTTCGGGAGGATTCCGGGCCTTTTTGACTTCCTTCCAGAACATTTTTATGTTGCTCTGAAAGTGACTCGTCATCTTGAGACCGTCTTCCTCCTTCAGTTTATCCTTTTCCTCTCTCACTTTCAACTTGACATTCATTTTACAAACTTTGTATGCTTCTTTTGCTCTTTTATATTTCTCGCAATCTCTTTTATCCACAGATATCATATTTAACCATGCATCCTTCTTATCTTTGACCAGAATTTTTACACAGTCATCCCACCAAGCATCTCCATTCCTTCTTCCTTGCACACATGCACCACATACCTCTTTCGCTGTTTCACATAGACTTTCTTTCAATTTGTTCCAGATCTCGTCTATACTTATAAATTCAGATTCTACTAGACCACTCAGCCTCTCATTCACTTTCGTCATATAACTCTCTTTTACGTCATCGATTTGGAGTTTTTCTATTTTAACTCTAGATCACTGTTTTGTTCTTCTTGGTGCGCCAACCTCGGAACAGGTTTATCTTTGTCACCACCAAAAAATGGTCAGTTCCGAGTTCGGCCCCTCTGAACACTCTGGTATCTACAGTGTCCGTCCGTAATCAATTGATTTTGAACACTAATTACAAAAAACCGATATAACGTAAAATAGTCCATTGTTTTGGCCGAAACACTATGATACTTTAAATAATAAACTGTTAAATTAAAAAAAAAAATAACTTTGTTGTATGTATCACAATTGTATTTTTTATTTACGCGACGGCTGTTTCGTCTACCTATGTTGACATCATCAGGTGTTACTATAATATATACATTTTTTGCGATTTTTCGAAACTTTATATTAATTATTGAAATTACGTAAATTATTTATGTAAATAATTCACATTTCAATTATAGGAACAAATACACATAAAGGTAAAATAATACACATAATAATTATTTTGGGAATACTTGTGACCAACTAACTCTCTGCGGCTTCGAAGAGATGGGCATCTCATAACGCATTTCTTTAGATTACAACAACAACAACAAACCATCACGCCGTTTTCCCCCAGAGGTAGGAAGATAGAATGGACGGCCACTCCTCACATGGCCGACATTCAATATTTTATTTATTTGATCGTGCCACGTTTTCCTCGGTCTTCCTCTATTTCTGGTTCCATTCACATCGTTAAAATATATATTTTTACCATTCTTTCTTCATTCATTCTTTCCATATATCCAAACCATCTTAATGATCCTTTTATTATTATGTTCATAACACCACCATTCGCACCGCATTCATTTCTTATATTTTCATTCACAGAGTTTCCACGCATTCGTCTAAGAGATCTCATTTCTACTGCATATATTCTATTTCATACTTCTGTTGCCAGTTCCATGCTTTGCTTCCATACATAAGGATCGGTAGAAGAACACCATTGTGCACTGCTATTCTAGAATTTTTCAAATTTTTGTATGCTTTTAACTTTGACCTGTTTTTATACGAGTACACCATTTTTTTAATGTATACAAATACTTGTGGATAAATACCTATTACGGGTTAATCATTGAGAATTATTTGTATCTCAATAGAGACGAAGATGTAAATTATATGGAAACAGAATATGGTGGTCGACCACCATATTCTGTTAACCCGTAATGGGTAAAATCCAGTATTTGTCCACAATTATTTGTATACATTAAAAAAAAATGTTAAAGAATTTCAGATATTAATTTCATTTCTATTTATTTCAAAAGAACACCATAATATATGTTTGCCATCAAGACATTCACTTTATGACTTCTCTGAGATTTGAGCTCAGCTCCGGTGGCTTCGAAGCACACAGGGTTTTAATAGTTCTGGATTGCTCAGATCCACGTAACATAAGTGGCCAATCGCAAAGCATGCAACTCAACAGTATTTGCAATAATGGGTTTGTTGGATATGGAACGTTGAACGACTTAGATTCTCAGTTTCAAACATAAAGTAGATCATTTTTCAGACCGATATTTGCTGCTTTTAAGTACTTATGGTTACTCGAACATTGATATAAAAGTTCATAATTAATTTCCATCTTAAATGATAAATAGTGAAAACTTCATTTTTCTATGTTCTGTGGTTATTTTTTTATCACAGGAGTGGCATAATGAGTTTTATAAACTCAGGACAATACATTAATTAATATTTTGAAAAAAATATTAACGAAAACGTCTGTTTTATAGAAGTCATTTGATTTTTTTTTTGGGAGTGACATGTTATAATTAGAATAAAAAAACTATGCTTTAATGTATTATTTCAAAATTAAAATGAAAAGTATGAACATAATATTGGAATTTATAACAACAATTACAAAATAAACAAATAAAAAAGCATGTATTCTAAATTTTCATGTCAAATGTTAAATATTGAAAACATCAGTTTTATATTAGATTTATATTATTATACTCGTATTATGAGAGTGGCATGTTTAACATTACTGAGACATTACTAAATGTGATAATGTCTAAACAAGGAAAAACATATTATAACTATAAAATAAAATGGATATTGTAGAAAACAGACGTGTTCATAAATATTAAATTTTATATCATAAACGTTTCTAATTAAGACCTTTACATTTGTAAAACAATTGCTTCTTTAATAGTGAAATTATTTCATTTCTATCTCTCTCTCTCTCTAATGTAAATTGAAGTATTAGTTAAATGTATTGATTCTAATACGTCAGCTTTTAAAAAGTATTGTTGCATTACAAGGAAAAAACTCGTTTCACCTTGCTTGAGTAATATCAACTTTAAATTGTGTTTATCATTATGGTGTCTTAACATGTCATTTTTCTATTCAATTCAATATATTTTTTAAAAACAAAATAAAACAAGATTAATTAGAAAATATAAATATAAATTCTGCACAGTTATAAAACACAAAAACGAGAAAAAAAATAAAACAAAATTATATACAATACATCAAAGATATAACCTTATCCAATCGTGTATCCTTTATGCGGTTTACACGATCTTTTCAAAAGCTTCAGCTTTTGTATACTTTTGTTGTTTTCAACCCCACAGATAGATAGACCTTATCGTCTCATTTAGGAACGCATTAGAGATGGTTCGATATTAAGAAGACAAGATACTTTATAAAGTCAAGAGTATTTGTCTCCTGAAAGTAACTTCACTATAATGAAAGACGTCAATCTCTGAGCAGACTAATTGCTTTTCCCACCGGTGTCAACAGAGGCAGATTGGTTCTGGTGGCCAGTAGGTAAAACAATCTGTGCTGTCAACAAATTTATCAGAGACAAAAATACCAACACCCTCTAGCATGGCTGAGTTCTCAAAATATTCCCTGATTAATAATTGGTTCCAAGCATTCCTAAAAGAAATGCCGAACATACATATTATACATCTAATATCATCTCTACCCTAATTATTCTGCTCACATCCTTCTTCTGCCAGTTCCATGCGTCACTTTCACACATTATCTTTACATAATATCATCACCTGAGAGTAAGAAGGTTCCAACTGACAAAAGTAAAAAGCTGAGAAAAATCAAGTCAGAGTTTTGTTGGTTTCAGGCGTGTATCTTGGAATAAATGGGTTTTATTCCAATTTCCAGAGATTCTTTTACCAAGAAACGTGTAAATTTTGTCTGGCAACAGTTGGAATAATAAAGTTCTAAGTTTAAATGAATCCTTCTTCAGTGAATCGTGTGTTTTGAATGATCAGATGGAACTTGATTATTTTCGTAACATCAAAATGACGATACTATTAATTTTTTTTTAATTGTACGTATAGATAATGTTAGTAAGAACCCTTTTCATGAAAAAAAGCCAAATGTGAAATTTTGTTAGTTGGAACCCTCTTACTCTCAGGTGACGATATGTTAAATGACTTTTTTGTTTGGAAGAATAAAATTTACGTAAAAGCTTTTCTTTCGAATAAAAATGTGTATTAAAGAAACGTGTCCTTTGGTAAAATGTGGGTAGTAAAAATATTTATTTTCAGATATTGCTTGGATACAATAGGTACCAAATATTAAAACAAGTTATATTTTATAAAAACGTAAATATTTAGAAGGGTTTATGTTATTTGAAATTTTAGATAAGTCTCACTTCGGGTAACTCTAGCTGTTGTGTTTACTCCCTTTGCCGGTTATTTTCTTTTAGCGATAAAAGTATTCGAACTTCATGAGACATATCAAATTTATTGATAAGTCTTATTTTGTATTCAGCCAGCAACAATACGAGCAGAACATCGGAGATATGAACTAAATAACTATAAAAATATTTTATAACCTTTTTACTAACAAAAGATACCCGTTTCTATCGGATTGCTAAGTATTATACTGCTTTCTTCATCTGTTGAAATATCTAGCGTCGTAAAGTTATTTTACGTGGAATTTGAAGTCAATATGTGGCAGTGGTGACCAAAGAAACTTTTCTAAAATCACGAAAATTGAATTTCGTTTGTTTCAAACATCAAACATATATAATACTTTCTTTTATTTTAATTGTATCTCAATAGAGACGAAGACGTAAACTGGAAACTGAACATGGATGATCAAGGTGTTTACAGGACTTATGACCTGTCATTGGTTGGGTTAAGCGCACGCTTTATGTAATTACAACATTCCCCATTCCACCTTTGTTATTTGTGATCATGCATGACAAATTTTTGGAAGATGTATATATACTTCAAAATCCTTTCTTTTTTTTTTTTTTTTTAAAAATACTAACATCAACGATTTAAATCAATGATATTAGTATTTATTTTACAATCTTCAATGTGAGCAGAAAATAGCTCATTATTATGAAGAAGGAATCTGGTCGTGTCCAGGCTCGAACCCGAGTCCCCTAGATCAGGAGCCAAGCGTTCTATCCCCTAGACCACCACCCGGTTCAATCCGGTTCAATACTTATATCCTATACTTTACATGTCCCTTTAATAATGAAAGGATCATTAAGATGGTTTGGACATATGGAAAGAATGAATGAAGAAAGAATGGTAAAAAAATTATATGTCCATGATGTAAATGGAACCAGAAATAGAGGAAGACCGAGGATAACGTGGCACGATCAAATAAATAAAATATTGAATGTCGGCCATATGAGGAGTCAGAGAAATCGACGCGCGTGCATGACACGATGTATGAATGTTGAGGGAAAGAAAGAAAAGTGTGGCAGTCCATTCTTTCTGCTTACTCCTTCGGGGAGACGGCGTGATGGTTAGTTCGTTAATTAGTTGACTTAATTGTGTATTTTTATAAGTAGTGAAAAAAATATGCCTATTGGTGGCGATGAGGTTCGCAACCCATCACACCGCGTCTCCCGCGGGGCGAAAAGAGAAGGATGGAGTGCGTCATCAGTAAAAGTGTGACAGTCCATTCTTTCTGCCTACCCTTTCGGGGAGACGGCGTGATGGTTAGTTAGTTAGTTAGTGAAAAAAATATTTTGACCCCTTCTTGTAACAGAACCTTAATGTTAAAATAATTATTTTGTTGAGTTAATCATATCTTATGAATTTATTTTATTATTTATATCCAAACATGAAAAATTCCTCTGCTCTATATTCCTTCCTTTTATCAGCATTTGAAATTCTGTAAAATAAAAACGAAGATGTCAAATATATCCGCTGTCACTGACGGGTACGGAAAAACCAGAATAATGTCATTTTATTTACTGTTATGGTGTACGCTCGTTTAGGTATAACGTGGGATGTATGACAGTGAAGGAAATTGTCTTTTTTTTTAAACGGTCTGTGGTAAATATTTATGCTGTAAAATTTCTATGGAACAGTAATCTTTCTTTAATATGTAAGAAAGCAGTAAAACGATAATACCGTGGTATGAAACACGATTAAATATTTTTACAGTATTTTCTTACATTGTACAAACAAAAAATTTGCACGGAACTGGCAAAAGAGATCTCTTTGATAAATGCGTAGAAAATCTGTGTATATTATAAAATGATCATTAAGGTGGTTTGGACACGTAGAAAAAATGAATGAAGAAAGAATGGTAAAGAAAGTATACGTTAACGATTTAAAGAAAACTAGGAATATAATTGACCCAGGAAACGTGGCATGATCTATTATAATACATTAAATAGTTTATGTCGGCCACGTGAGGAGTTTGAGAAATAGACATTCGTGTATGACACGATGTAGAAATGTTGAGGAACCGAGAGATGTATTTCAGGAAAAAAAAATTGGCAGTTCATTATTTCTTTCTACCTCTTCAAGGAAACTTAAATAATATGATAAATTTCTTCAATTGTAACATCTGTCAAAACTGACCATATTTGTAAACAATTTTATTATATTTCTTCTATAATCGCCATACTTTGCGTTGTAGATGTTTTATTTGTCTTTTTTTTGTATATACAACACTACTTTTTTTTTTTTTTTACACCTGTCAAATTTCTTCGTAGAACATTTTGTGTTCAATTATTTTTATTTTGTTATTTTATTTTATACCATTGTATTTTATATTATTTATTTTAGATTTATTTTGTGGATGTTGGTGGCGATGAGGTTCGCAACCCATCACACTGCGTCTCCCGCGGGGCGAAAAGAGAAGAATGGAGTGCCGCATCGGTGAAAGTTTGACAGTCCATTCATTCTGTCCACCCTTTCGGGGAGACGGCGTGATGGATAGTAGTAGTAGTACAACACTAACTTTAACAAAAATAAAATTACATATCAGACATGTTTCGGACAACCGGTCCTTCCTCAGTAAGGAAGAAGAAGAACCTAGGAAGGACCGTTTGCCCGAGACATGTCTGTTATGTAATTTTATTTTTTTTAAGTTTGTGTTGTACGAGGTCTGTTCAAAAAGTATCGCGAATTTTATATTTTTTCAAAAAGTATTTATTTATTCATGAATATCTATTTTGTCCCCTTCAAAGTAATTCCCCTCGGATATAATACATTTATGCCAACGTTTTTTCCAATCCTCGAAGCACTTAAAAAAATCATTTTTTGTGATCTTGTTCAGCTCCTCCTTCGATGCCGTCTTTATCTCCTCAATCGTGGCGTAGCGTCGTCCTTTCATGGGCCTCTTCAGTTTTGGAAACAGGAAAAAGTCACAGGGGGCCAGGTCTGGGGAATACGGTGGCTGCGGCACCATTACTGTGTTGTTTTTGGCCAAATATTCGCGCACAAGCAACGATGTGTGAGCAGGGGCGTTATCATGGTGCAAAAGCCAGTTTTTGTTCTTCCACAAATCCGGGCGTTTCTGGCGGATTGCTTCGCGCAAATTGCGCATAACTTGCAGGTAATATTCCTTATTGACCGTACTACCCTGTGGCAAGAACTCATGATGCACCACGCCCCTGCAATCGAAGAAAACTGTGAGCAAAACCTTCACGTTCGACCGAACTTGGCGCGCTTTTTTTGGTCTTGGCTCATGCGGCAGCTTCCATTGGGATGATTGAGCTTTGGTTTCCACGTCATAACCATAAACCCATGATTCGTCACCAGTTATGACCCTCTGGAGCACATTTGGGTCGTCACGGACCGAGTCCAACATCTCCTGAGCAATGTTAACGCGATGCTGTTTTTGGTCGAAATTGAGCAATTTTGGCACGAATTTCGCGGCGACCCGACTCATGCCCAAATCATTGGTTAAAATCGAATGGCACGAGCCAATCGATAGGTTTAGGTCCTCAGCAACTTCTCTAACGGTGATTCGACGATTGGCTAATACTATTTTCTTCACTTTATCAATGTTTTCGTCTGTTGTTGACGTGCTCGGGCGTCCGGCACGCTCTTCGTCGTTCATATCTTCTCGGCCCTCTGAGAACATTTTGTACCACTGATAAACGTTGCTTTGGTCCAAGGTAGCTTCACCATATGCCACAGTCAACATTCGAAATGCGTCCGCGCACTTTATTTTGTTTTTCACACAAAATTTGATACAGATTCTTTGATCCATTTTTTGGAATAGGCAAAAATCGAAGACGAGCTAAACACATCCAAGCAAAACAGCTGTCAAAAATTAACTAAACATTCAAAATGGCCGACCTTGTCAGCATAAGTAAGGGACATGAGTACCAACATAACGCTACAAAAAAATAAAAAATCAAATATACGTAGCCAGCGGAAATTCAAAATTCGCGATACTTTTTGAACAGACCTCGTATATACAAAGTAAATAAAAAAGAAAAAGGCAAATAATTTTATAATATTTTAAATATTTTTGTAATATCACTAATAAAGGGCTGGTTAGTCAGAAACATGTTTGATGTTACATTTTTTTTAATAAATATGAATATACAAAGTATATTAAAAATAAACATTAATGTGATAAAATTGAATCCGAAAGAAAATATAAAATATATGAATGCCTTTTTTTGCTGCCGTATGATTTTCTGAAGATTGTCTGCGTATAAAAACAAAATCTGCTTAGAAAAAATAACATATTGGACATATTCGTACCATATTGAAACGCTCGTTTATGTTTAAACGTATTTTTATCACAAAATCAGAAAAATTGACAGTTGTATGAGATATGTTATTGGCACAGTATCAAGAAATGTGAAATACTTTTGTGGGAATCCCCGTTCCGGCTCGCAATCCACTTTACCCTTTATTGAACCCGACATCAATCTTCCGATGGTCATTTCTCGTGACACGGAACGCATTTTGTAAAAATAAACCTGAGCCTTGGATGGCGATCTGTTATACTGACGATATAGACATTTACGAGGACGGCTCGTAAGATACGAGTATCCGATAATATCTTAACTAGATGCTGGACTTATGTTTGTGTATAATATCTGACCTTCTCCGTATTTCTTTTTTTTTTTTATTTAATTAATTTAATTTGGAATATATTTTGTGAATGTATACTTATGCTTGTATACGAATACTGGATTTCACCCATGGTGGGTGATTAATTCAATTAATCACCCACCATGGGTGAAATCCAGTATTCGTATACAAGTATAAGTATACATTCACAAAAAATATTTGTAATCATTCTGGTCAATTCTTTGGCATATAAAAATGAGTGATATCTCCAGGCGGCTTCTAAACAATGCGCTAATAGCGATAGCCTTCACATTGTGTTAATAAAGTAGTTTGCTAAATGCCATAAATTAATCTCCATAGATGGCGTAAGTGTGTGGATTATATAGATTAATCTTAAAAAGATTAACATATATAATCAAATCTACATAGATAGCGTATTGAAACTGACATGTGAAGATAAGCATCGATTTGTAACATATATACAATAGGGTGTCTCTTATTTTTCAAAGTTTTAATTTTACAATGCATAGGCTATTATATTATTCATTTGGGCCTAAAACATTCGAATTTTTTTTTCCTTATTCGGAACACTGTTACCCGTGCCGACTTGTGCGCAAAGATGTCCCATACAAATTGCTTCACAGGAGCGGCGCGTTGTCGTAGTTATTAATTTAGTCTCGGCTTGCCGGGTAGCAAGCACGGATTGTTTTATATTTCGAAGATGTCAGTGGAACTAAGAAGCAATTAAAATTGTATTATCTTGGTTGGTGAAGTAAATATCCAAATAATAGGTGTAAACTACCATCTAATCGTCAAGTTCTTGCATGTCTATTTTTCAACATATGTGAAGTTAATTTGACTGTTAATGAATGCGCACATCTTGTCATTCTGGAGTGCAATATATTCTGAAAAAAAGCTAGAATAACTACCAGAGCTATTCTTAATTATGTTTAGAAATTAGTGGATCTTTATCAGGTCTGACGAGAACTGCAAAAAATAGCAAGAAGATTCAGGACTTAAGCACCGCGAAGAGAACTTTCAACTTGAATTAGATAATTTATTCGATATCACACACGTCAATGCTCTTGAATGTGCTGTGATACGACAGCATCTTATACAAGATGCTTAAACGGAGCTTGTGTGCAAAAACTAGAAAGAGTATTGTTACTCTTTGCTTGCCGCCATCATATATACGAACTGATGCTCAAAAGTGCGTTTGAATCGCAAAATCGATTGTACGAGATGATTATAGCAAATTTATTGAGCTTATTATTGTTTTTTTGGATGGAAGCAATGAAAATAAAATAAAAATCAGATCTGTTGGCCCAATACATCAAGCACGATGGATGGCAAGAGCTATTTACTTCTTAAAAATACGTTTGCTGTAGCCAGAGTTTAAAATGTGCGCTAAGGACAAATAAGCTTTACGAGATGTTTGTTTATTTATTGTGGCAGTTTATGTGAAGCCCTGGCTAGAATGTAGTTTGGCGATAAAAGCTCGGAATCATGATTTTTGTGTTTTGAAGACCTTAAAAAATTACGAAGAAGTTGACAATTTCCAAAGCGGCCTTAACCGTCGCGTTGCCATGTGGTCAATTGAGTTTCCACTGCCAATTTAAAGTTGATTTTCTTAAAACCTATGGACCCTAATATTATAAAAAATTGTTATCCTTCATTGAAGTGTTCTCAATATTTCGTAATAAAAAAAAAGGAAAAAATTACTTCCTTCATCCCAAAAAAAAATATTTTCTAAGACTGCCCTCACCTTCATTCGTGTTAAGGTAGAATTTGTTTTGCTAATATTTACAACTTTATCAAAAGTGACAAATACTTACTCGCTGTTTTGAACGTATTATAAATTATATCTTTGGCCTTTTCAATAGGTACGTAATAATACAGACTGTGGATGGAAACGCAGCACGCAACTTAATAATATCAGAACTGTGAAAATATTAACACTTTACCAAAAGGGACAAATATTAATACGTACTCGTTGTCTTGAACGTACTATACATTTTGCCTAGGTGCCTTTATCATACGTAAAATCTCGTAAAGTCTCGCCCCGCCGGCCGCGGCGCGGAGACAAGTTTATACTTGGTGTCCAGTTGCTCGTATGCTGTGACGCATTCCATATCAGAAATCGCATGGTTCCAGAAAAAAATTAATAATGATATGTTTTTCAAATAATCCATGTATGTTATAGATATCGATCTATTTCTAATGAAATTCCCTACAAGATGACATAAATTAAATTTTGATTCATCGAGTCATATGCTTGATATTTAGATAAAGTTAGCGGTAAACTGAATTTACCACATGGGAGCGAGCGTTTTGTTTTGAACACGGTACGTTAAGGGTTAAACAAGTTCAGTGAACATTTGTGGTACTTGCCAGAGGAAATAGCCGTCTTTTTAATTTTTTATGACAACGTTGATGAGCAGACCAAAGGAAACATTGTAAAAAACTTACAAAAAGAAAGTTTTGGTGATTCGGGAAAGAAATATGTTCCTCCGAAGGAACAGATGTCTGGCTCTCTATATGGTACGTAGGTATATAGTGTTTAACCTGGTATTTAATTGGGAACTTATTTGTTTTATTTATAGATACTACAAGTATTTGTTATCTTGTTTTATGGAAATCTTTGAGTGATTTTGTTTTTGTCAAGAGTAAAGATTTATTTGTACGACTGAAACTTGATTGTAGTTTTCTTCAAGAAATTGCATCTTCATAGAAAGACAGCGCGGCGTTTGTGGAAGCTAAAAAGAAGGCTACTAGCTTAAAAGCAGTTAATAACACAGCTGAAAGAGCTCTTAATCTAATAACAGACTTTCATGGTTTGACTACCGCAGATGAAGAACATAAGCAGTTCATATTATGTTGTGTGCAAGAACATAGAAAAATTTACCCAGACTGTAAAAAATAGGAACTTTGAAGAGGAAATATCCAAGTAAATAAATATAAATTTGGATCTTTGAAGTAAATAAATATATGTTTTCATCAATATTTATCTAATATAATGGTTTTAAGTGATCATCTACAACTACATTTAAGAGACACTTAAAGCAGATATTTTCTAAAACTTTGAGGGCCAGTCGGCACGGGTTAGAATTAATGTAGGAAGTTGAAATTCTGTATTTAGGTAACTAGTAGCCTATTAAACATAATTAGGGGGTGTGCGTTTCAATACCACCAACCATCTTAAAAGAACATTTAGTGTTAAATTATTTTTATTTTATTTTATATCAATGTATTTTTTATTATTTGTTTTAGATTTATTTTGTGGGTGTCGGATGATCGAAGTGTGCGCGGAAGATGCCTATTGGTGGCGATGAGGTTCGCAACCCAAATTAAATGATGAAATTTAATTGTATCTCAATAGAGACGAAGATGCAAACTAGAAACTGAATATGGTTGATTAAGGTGTTTACAGGACTTATAACCTGTCATTGGTTGGGTTAAGCGCACGCTTTATGTAATTACAACATTCACCATTCCACCTATTTGTTTATGACCATGTTAGACAAATTTTTGGAGGTTGTATATTAGGGTGTCCCTTATAAATTCTTTATGAAAATAATTTTGACAGGTGTAAAAATAAATTTTTCATTTGTTCCAATGACAATTTGAATAATTTCTTTAATATTATTGTTAAGTTCATGCTGGTTAAGTGCCTAATAACAGCTAATTTAAAAAACGGTGGATATGTGTTACATAAATTAAATAAACACAAAAGTCCGGACCGTCCATGTCAACATTGCAACATTGAAAAAAACATTATGTGTAATTACATTATGTGCAAAATTTAAAAAACGGTGGATTCGTGGAACATATTAGGTGTATAACTTTGCTTCCGCCGTTTTGCAATAGATGGCAGTAGCGGTTAGTGGTAGTTGGAATAAATAGATCATAGATGTCATACAATAAGCTTAAGTATTTGTAAACATAACGCCATCGAAATATTAGTCGATTTGTGTCTGCATCATAAAGTTATTCTCGATTAAACATGTCAGCTTACGAGCCATATTCTCGTCATTTGCGGGAGATTTTAATTTTATGCTTTAATATGAAGAAATCTGCGGCTGAGGCTCATCGAATGCTCTCAAATACCTATGGTGAGGCCGCTATTAGTGAAAAAACGTGCCGAGAGTGGTTTCAACGCTTCAAGAACGGTGATTTTAACGTCGAAGACCAGCATGGCGGTGGAAGAGAGAAGATTTTCGAAGATGCGAATTGGAGGCATTACTTGATCAAGACTCGTGTCAAACGCAGCAAGAATTGGCAGGATCATTGGGAGTGACGCAACTAGCCATTTCAAAACGCCTGAAAGTCATGGGAATGATTCAGAAACAAGGAAATTGGGTGCCGTACGAGTTGAAGCCGAGAGATGTTGAACGGCGTTTGTGTGTTTGTGAACAGCTGCTTGCAAGGCAAAGACGGAAGGGATTTCTGCATCGCATTGTGACTGGGGACGAGAAATGGGTTCATTACGATAATCCCAAGCGCAGAAAATCATGGGGATATCCCGGCCATGCTTCCACGTCGACGGCCAAACCGAATATTCACTGTTCCAAGGTTATGCTCAGTATTTGGTGGGACCAGCTGGGCGTAGTGTATTATGAGTTATTAAAACCGACTGAAACAATCACAGGCGATCGTTATCGAACGCAATTAATGCGTTTGAGCCGAGCATTGAAAGACAAACGGCCGCAATACAACGAGAGACATGATAAAGTGATTTTACAGCATGACAATGCTCGACTCCATGTTGCGAAAGTGGTCAAGACATACTTGGAAACTTTGAAATGGGAAGTCCTACCCCACCCGCCATATTCTCCAGACGTTGCTCCCTTGGATTATCACTTGTTTCTATCAATGGCACACGGCCTAGCTGACCAGCACTTCCGGTCTTATGAAGAAGTAAAAAATTGGATCGATTCGTGGATCGCTTTAAAAGATGACCAGGTTTTTCAACGCGGGATTCGTATGCTGCCCGAAAAATGGGAGAGAAGAAGGACTGGTTGTCCGAAACATGTCTATGTAATTTTTTTTTAAAAGATAAAAAAAAATAAAAAGAGAAATAAAGCATCTGCAACACAAAGTATGGTGAATATAGTAGGAAAAAACTTTGTTTTAATTCGCAAAAAATCGCAATAATACAAGTTAGACCTATATTGCTTCTTGGCATTTAATTAGCGCAAAAGCAGCTATGCGTCAACGCCATTTTCCTTTTCGCCTTTCCTCAGATCTTTGAGAAAAATTGATTTAAAAAATACGTTACTCTGGGCCACCCAATATACATTACTCGTATTATCTTTCGGGGTATTGTATATTTGGAATTATGTATAATTTACATAGATTTGAATTTCTCTCAATGATGGATTTGATTTTATTCAATACGTTTGTCGGTCTTTGATTAGAAAGACGAATTTCTAAAATAAGTAACATATATTCTAATCAAGTGTGTATTTTCTGATGTATGTTCGATCTGTTCAAATTGTGTTCCACGAATTCGAAATCTCCCCAGGGAAACAAATAACGTCTCATCTCAGGAACGTATTGTAATATCGTTTTGTTTTTCTATTCAAATTATCTTCTTTGAATAAAAATATATGTTCAATATAAATGAAGTTATTATAAGAAATTTAAATGAATTCAGTAGGTATTGTTCGTATCGATACATTTGAATAAAAAAGCTAGAATGGCAGTGCACAATGGTGTTCTTCTACCGACCCTTATGCATCGAACTGGCAAAAGAAGGATGAAAGTAGAATAAATGCAGTAGAAATGAGATCTCTTAGATGAATGTGTGGATACTCTGTGTATCATAGAGTGTCGAATGAAAATATAAGAAGTGAATGCGGTGCGAATGATGGTGCCATAAACAAAATAATGAAAGGTTCATAAAGAATAATGAAAGGTTCATAAATATTGAATGTCGGCCATGTGAGGAGTCAGAGAAATCGACGCGCGTGCATGACACGATGTATGAATGTTGAGGAAGCGAGAGAAATATGTCAGGAAAGAAAGGTGTGGCAGTCCATTCTTTCTGCCTACCCCTTCGGGGAGACGGCGTGATGGTTAGTTAGTTAGTTTTTCATAAAGATGGTTTGGACATATGGAAAGAATGAATGAAGAAAGAATGGTAAAAAAATTATATGTTAATGATGTAAATGGAACCAGAAATAGAGTAAGATTGAGGAAAACGTGGCACGGTCAAATAAATAAAATATTTAATGTCGGCCATGTCAGTCAGGAGTCAGCGAAATCGATAATGGTTCTACATATTTTTCTACACTGTATTTGTTGATAACTTGAAAAAAAATGACAGCATTTTCTTAAAAAGTGTAAAAATAATAAATTTATTATCTTAAAATATTAATAAAATATATACATATAAAATATATCAAGTAGGATAAAAAAATTAAGCAAAAAGCATGCAAAATTATTTTCTTCATATTATATAGCTTAGTTTATTTTAGAGGTTATACGCAATCAGGATTTAATTTATATACTAGCATATTAGCATATTTGTAAAGACGTTACAGAGCGTTTGAAAGCTTGTAGCATTGCCTTTGAATCTTTGGACGCGTTTTTCTCATAACTGTGTTTGTAAAGTCAGTAAGCAAGATTTCTTGGAAACGGAAAAAAAAGATCAGTCTCAAGTTTTCACCCAAGCATTATAAATATATTTTTTAGTAACACATCGAAAGTTTCATCTCAAAAATCAATATTTTTTCTTTCACAAATATTCTAAGGATCTTACTAAAAAATTTAGAGTTTTTTTATTATTTTTTTTATGTATACAATAGGTCGTTTGGACCCAATTCTTCTTCTTCTTCTTCTTTTTGTCCTGTCACACCTCCGTGGTGCATAGGGCCTCAAGAAATCTTCTCCACCCGATTCTATCGCATGCCTGATGCTTAACATCATCCCAAGTGAGGCCTGCAGCCCTGACCTCGTCCTGCAGGGTTCTTCTCCATGTGGCTCTAGGTCTGCCTCGCTTTCTCTTTTCCCCCATAGGGGACCAGTCTAGTGGGCCCCGAGCGATGCAGGCTGGGTTCCGTCTCAGAGTGTGATCGATCCACTGCCATTTGCGCCTAGCGACTTGTTCTCTAATTGGCTTTTCGCCTGCCATGGTCCAGAGAATGGCATTTGACACTGTTTGGGGCCATTAGATTTTGAATATTGAGCGAAGGCACCTATTTATTATATAAACACCTGGAGTTTACCAAAAACGTTCGCGGTAGACTTCCAAGTCTCACATCCGTACAGCAGTTGAACCCAATTACTGTATACAATTATTTTTTTAGCTATTATATTGATTCTCGTGACATGTGAATCTATCGCCAATTTATTGTCACGTGAATTCTACACCAGACCAATGACAGCGTGCCAATCGCAATGCCATTGCTGTTTCGGTTTGTGAACAAGCCATTTTCATTTAAATTCATAACGCGTATGTACTTTTTAAATAATAATTATATACTACGATGTTTTTGAACAACTTCCACTTTTGTCTTTATTTCTGCTGAAAACGGTTTCGTCAGGCTTGCTGGCATCGACAGACTGGTGACACTATTGCAAACTCAGTCCTTTATATACATACAGATCAGGGTTGGTAAACATGAGTCAATACGAAAATTCTCTTAAAATAATTACGTAGAATTATAATGGCGTACTTTTTAAGAGTGCCTGGAAATTCCCTATAGCAGATTTAAACGAAATTATTTTCACAAATATTTTCTTACATAATGTTTGAAGTTGATATTCCGTAATCACACCCATCACATTTGAATTTATACTATGTATAATTGTTCTTCATAATTTACTGTTTTTACCACCTTTATTATGTTAACTAATATTAAACATTGTAATTTCTTCACCTAATTATTATATGAACTAAAATAATACTCTTTAATTTCTTTATGTATTTGTCCTTTTGAATCAATGTTTTTTTCCACCTTTGTTATATTTTGTTTTTTGAATGTATACAAATACTGCATTTTACCCATTGCGGGTTAATAATTTTAACGGATTAATTGTATCTCAGTAAAGACGAAGATGTAAACTGTTTTTTTGGAAACAGAATATGGTAGTCGAGGCGTTTACAGGACTTATGACCTGTCATTAAATCTTAATAGACGGCGCTAGTGTAGATTGACCTAAAAAAATTGAAGTGTTCTAAACATAGAAGCATAGTAGTACATCTTTCAAAAATTTGTCACACGTGGTGGTCGTAAGAAGGTCGGAATGTGGAATGTTGTTAACATAAAGTGATCGCTTTACCCAACCAATGACAGGTCATAAGTCCTGTAAACGCCTTGACTACCATATTCTGTTTCCAAAAAAACAAATCACATCTTCGTCTCTATTGAGATACATATTAATTTGTTATATTTGTTTGTAAAATTGTCAACAGATTACTCATATTTAATTTCAACTATGACTAATCACAATAATGAGAGTTTTGCCCGATAAGTAATATTTATTTTAATTTGTATCTTTAGTTATATACTCGATGATGCAAACATCTGCTAGCGAAACAGCTGTCACGACATTCTTAAAAATATGTATTAATTTTTTTTTTTGATATTATAATAGTGTTCTTAATTTAATAAAGTTTAACTTTATTAAATTTTACCCAAAGCTTTAAGCGTAACGCAGTCAGGAGGTTAAAAATGTGTTGATTAACGTAAAAATTCACATACATATTTTGATAACTTATCAAAACTTAACTTTTGATAATTATCGTTATTAAAATATGTATAATATAATTATTAACACATTTTTTTAACCTCCTGACTGCTTTATTTTGTTTAAAGCTTTGGGTCTAGATCTAGAACTCGAGTAGCTTTACTGAGAAGCTTTGCTCCGTTTAAAACATAATAACGTTCGCTAAAATAACTTTTCTCAATACTTTGAACGTATTTCATCGATTTAATGCGTTTAGATTTTAAATTGTGTTTTAAAGTTTCTACGACGTAATGCGTAATTATTCAACCAAATAAGAATTTATGATCATAAATTACCGGAGCTATGGTCTATTTTGGTAGGTCTATAAAATATTCTCCATTCGTATACGAAGTTAATGGAGTCAGGTTGTGGCTATAGGACATTTTATCGGCTTACGCCCGCGAGCGTCCTGAATTTAAAGCAATTTTCTTAGCTTTTCTACTTGTAACTCTGAGTAAACTGATAATATTTCGTGGTCCAGAGCGGAGATTGCTCAATAATCTTATATAATTAGGTGATGATAAATTTATATTTTATATTCTTAGGTAAACTAAAATAAAATGGATTTTTCTTCTTCTTCTCCTTATAGACCTTTGGTCTTTTTTTTTAAGGAACATAGAAGTTCCCGCCACATACCCAAGGCTGTTATAGGGCGTAGCGGCACCCTTTTATCAGTCTCGCTCGTACACCCGCTGGGCTTGTCCCCGGTCCATCCGGGACTTACATTTAAATACGGCAACAACAAGGGGGTGCCAGACCACATTTAATCTACTCAATCCTACTTCTATGCTCCGCTGTACTTTTTTGAATAAGTAAACATAATATGTAATACATGAACATTTTAGTAACATTGTATAAAATATAAAAATAATGATACACCACAGGAATATACAGCGGGAAGAACAGGAGAGGCAGAGACCTTCGGTCTGTTCCTGAAATTAGGCTGGCCTCTCCTGGGAGGTTGACTCCCAACTATCTCTCCATCTCTTTGGTGGTCTTTCGGGGGGACGGCAGCCGGCAGGAATCTGATGCGCCACAGCGTGTGGGGTTCTAGTGGGATCCATTATCTGCACGTGCGCATTCCAGTATCTTCTGCGTTGTCTGCCCCATCTCACGACATCCTCCACCTTGCAGATCTCGCGGATGGCTTGTTCCTCACCCTATCTCAAATAATCCTTCTTGCTATCATCCTCAGCGTCCTCATCTCTGACACCCATACTTTAGCCTTCATTCTTGTGGTATCCGCTCTGGTCTCAATGCTATATGTCAGTATAGGCCTTACGCAGTTTTTTTTATATATTCTGACCTTCCTATCAGTTCTCATATACTTGTTTTTCCATATTATATCCTTGAGACAACGTGATACCGCCGAAACCTTGTTGGCTTGTCCTATTGTTTCACTGACAAGATCATTTTGACTAAGCAGATCCACTCCCAGATATCTTAACTTTGCAACCTGTTCCAGCATTCTGTCATTTAAGGATAACCTGCATCCTAAAGGTTCTTTTGAGAATGTCATGGTTTTGGTTTTTTCAACTGAGATCATCATATTGAAGTTGGCGCCCGATGTCCTAAAATCTATTTAAAAGTCTTTGCAGTTCGTCTTCCGACTCAGCATCGTCCGCGTAGCATATGACGCTCATTACATCCTTCCCTATCCAGTACCCCAAACCATGTGATGTGACAACTCCTATCAATTTTTATGTTACATGTTATTGTTTACATCATTGACTAACTAACTAAACCATGTAAGCAGAAATATTGGACTGCCAACTATTTTTTTCTCACATACTTTTCTCGATTCCTCAATATTTATATGGCACATACTGTCATGTACGCACATCGATTTTTCTGATGTGGACGACATTTAATATTTGATTAATTTTTTCATCTTAACATGTGTTTGAACCATCTTTTTTTTATGTCTACAACAGGTTGTTTCGACCCAATTTAGCTAATATATTGGTTCTTTTGACGTGTGATAGGTAGCCAATCTATCGCCATTTTAGTGTCACGTGAATTCTACACCAGACTAAAGACAGTGTGACAATCACACTGCCATCGTCGGGAATCGAACCCTGAACCTTCGGTATGGAAGTCAGAGCTCTTACTACTCTGCCACGAAGGTCGTCTTAATGTCCCTTCCATTATTTTGTTCATAACAGTTAAATCAGCACTATTAACAGGTTAAATACATTTGAAATGCGGATGTATCGTAGAATTTTATTCATTCTATGAACTGATATGGTTAGCAATCTAAGTGTTCTACAAAGAGCTAGAGTTGAGAGATAATTTCTAGCTGAAATCAAGGTCCGGAAGGTGTTCTAACTGAGTTAGAAAGTAAATTAGTTATATCTGAGTGAATTTTCAATTTATATTAAAGGAGCTGTACTCAGCCACGTTTTGCTGTGACTGGTTAAATGGAAAAATATGGTCTTTCCTATCAAAAGTAAAAACACTTGTCACAGGATTAAAAAACATGCGCGTATTCAAATCCAACGTTGTTCTCAATTGATAGATTTTCATGAAATGTGATAGGTAGCTAATCTATAACCATTTTTCTGTCACGTGAATTCTTAACCATACCGAAGACAATATGATAATCATACTGCCAACGCCGGGAATCGAATACGGGACCTTCGGTGTGGCAGCCACTATATTTGTCGGTTTCAATTTATATAGACAATGTATTGTTATATTATCTAAATCTACAATGATATAAAAGAACAGATTTTTCAAAGCTCGTTTTACTTTCAAACAATGACACATTTAGCTCGTATATTCCAGTCCATAAATTAAAGCCTGGTAAGACTAATACAAGAAGGATGGAGTTTCATCATTCTTTCTCATTATTTCCACTTTGATTCATCATTTAATCCCTTATCAGGGCGTCGCACGCGCCAAGGGTCAGATTTTTTGGGAGCCTGAATTATTATAGCGCCTTAACGAAAAGGAAGCGACAGGGTGTAACAAAGATATTCACGGCACGACAAGAAAATTAATTCTTATGTACGAGTATTGTTTCTTGGACGATAATTGAAAACTCCATATTAAATTAATAATACAATGAAAACGTCTTTCGTCTATAAGTATTTTTATTTTTAATGGAAATTACACGTATGGCCTGTTATGAAGTGCCCTAAACAGGCGAAATATGCTTTTCACATAAAATATAATAAAACTTCTTGAAACAGATATTTTCATTCTTATTTATTAAAATAACCTCATCTTATTAACATTGA
This sequence comes from Lepidostoma basale, assembly GCA_022606425.2. Classification (NCBI taxonomy): domain Eukaryota; kingdom Metazoa; phylum Arthropoda; class Insecta; order Trichoptera; family Lepidostomatidae; genus Lepidostoma; species Lepidostoma basale. Next base: position 50,143 of record JAHDVF020000264.1, on the reverse strand, counting down.
AGACACGAAAATAAAATTATATATTATTTATTATTTCTTGAAAGATAATGAAAACTCCGTATTAAATATAATAAATAAAATAATTGAAAACGTCTCTCTTCTAGAAGTTTTATTATGTTTAATGTGAATGGCCTTTCTAACCCTTTATAGGACAGTCTTTTAAAAAAATTGTTTTCTATATTCATTTTGAAGATCACTGCTGTTTTTTAAGGTTAAAAAGATAGGTGTTTAAGGTTTTAGGGAGAAAATGAAATTTTATTTATTTCTGTAATAAGAATAGTTACTACATTAATTTTACAGACGTTTCTCAAAATAAAAACAGTTTTAAAAAACGAGAATTTAAAAACACTGTTGTTGAAAAACTGGCAGGTGTCGTGTCGCTAAACGGACGCCGGTCAGATAACTGACCGGGACGCATCATTCGTCATCTACTCCACGGTTAGATTCAAGACCTCTGTCTGTTATCTGAGAATAATTAAAACCCATTAGGGAGTTTATAACTTAAAAAAAAAATAGAAATATAGACTTGAATGTTGCCGGTCTCAAAACTATTCGCTTTTAGCTTATGACCTATAAATTGCTAAGGGATTATCAAATACCTTAGACAGGCAAAACATGTTATTCACATAAAATATAATAAAACTTCTAGAAGAGAGACGTTTTCATTTATTATATTTATTTTATACGATAATTGTTCAAGAAACAACACAATTAATTACTTTTTGTGTCGTTAATTTGAGAATGAGGTTATTCTAATAAATAATAATGAAAACATCTGTTTCTAGAAGTTTTATCAACTAATATTACTGTAATAATATTCACGACACGAAAAGGAAATTAATTTTGTTTTGTGTAATGTTTTGCTTCTTGAACGATGATATAAAACTTTTAATTTAAAAACGAGTACGAATGAAAACGTCTGTTTCTTTAATTATTAACATGTTTTTATCATTAAAAATATAAACAAATGTATCATGAACTCACTCCGTCTAAAACGTGTATGATTATTATATAAATCTTGGCTCCGATCCGTCGGATTCGGCACTTTTCGCTAATGTAGCGAAATCTGGTATATCGGATTTCGGTAACAAAATCATTGTTTTTTCCCTATTGTGATTTTGTATTGTTAAGGATTAGTCATAGTGTATTGTTTATTTTTAAGCCTTGAAATAATTTGAGATGAGTTATATTTACGCCTGAGGATATAGGTCACCTCGAAATATGTTATGTAACATTTTTGTTTATATATAAATATTCTCTTGTTCTTTTCAATCGAATTTTATTCCACTGCTGGATATTATATACAAGTATATAAGCCTCTTCTAAACTCTTCCACTATTTTCTATGTTGTTGTTGCCACCTATGGACCCGCAAGTTGGATAATATCATCTATCCACCTTTTTGTGGTTTTCCTATGCCACTTCTGTTTTTCCAAGGCCTGCTCTTCAGGATTTTAGGTGACCACCTGAGCTTACCCGGTCTCGCCAGATTATTATTATTATTATTATTTTGTTGAATGGTCTTTACATCTTGACAGCATGAGCCAAATCGATGTAACTAACTAACTAACTAACTTACCATCACGCCGCTTCCCCGAAGGGGTAGGCAGAAAGAATGGAACGCCACACTCTTCTGTCCTGACATACTTCTCTCGCTTCCTCTACATTCATACATCTTGTCATGCACGCACGTCGATTTCTCCGACTCCTCATGTGACCGATATTCAATATTTGATTGATTTGATCGTGCCACGTTTTCCTCGGCCTTCCTCTATTTCAAGCTCCGTTCACACCGTTTACATATACCTTCTTTACCATTCTGTCTTCACTCATTCTTTCCATGTGTCCAAACCATCTTAATGACCCTTTCCATATTTTGTTCATAACACTTTCATTCGCACCACATTCACTTCTTATATTTGCATTTGTCACTCTATCATATACAGATTTGCCACACATTCGTCTTAGAGATCTCATTTCTACTGCATTTATTCTACTTTCATCATTCTTTTGCCAGTTCCATGCTTGGCTTCCATACATAAGGGTCGGCACAAGAACACCATTGTGCACTGCCATCTTAGCTTTTTTGGATAGGCTATTGTTTGCGATGACGACTTTAAGTGCACCATTTATTCTGTTGCCTGCCCTAACCCTTCTTTCAATATCCTTCTCCACCCTCCCATCCTTTGTAAACATACTTCCTAAATAAACAAATTCATCCACTTGTTCCAGATTTTCACCGTTTAAACTTATGTTGCAGACTGTCATGCTTCCTTCTTTTTCGAAAATCATTACCTTGGACTTATTCACATTCATCATCAAATCGTATCGCTTACATATCTTATACAAACTAGACACCAGGGCTTGCAGTTCATGCTTGTTGTCTTCAAGTAGCACAGCGTCGTCCGCATACAACAAACAGCTTACTGACACACCGTTCATTTGCTAAATCGATGTAAAGGGTATTACATAGTATTATACCTCGGTATTTATACCTCAGGGAGTATAACTGTTATCCTTTTATGTACCCCTCACTGTTTCTCTCAGGAGTGTTGGGTTTCAACACTCTTGAAGCTCGTCGAATGATCTTTCTGGGAAAGCATTTTTTTAAACTGTTATCCGGAGGTATTTTCAATCCAGGAATACTGAGAGACCTAAATCTGTACGTTCCCCATAGTTATAGTAGAGCAAGGGGGCATATATTGTTTTATGCCCCAAATTGCCGCACAGAGGCCCTTCGAAGTTCTCCTGTATTGAAAGCGATTCGTCTATTAAATGAGGTTGCAGAAGAGATAGACCTCTTTGGATGCAATTATGGCGAATTCGTAAATACCCTTATGATAAAGGCAGCAAGCAAATAACTGGCTTTTCCTATTCATAAGGTTCTATGTATATTTCCTTTGATATTCTTTTTTTTCACCCTTTACATCGATTTGGCTTGCGCTGTAATGATGTAAGGGTTTTTTTCAACAAAATAATAATAATAATAATAATAATATAATAGTTATCATAGTTATTCTCGTGATATTTTTTTTTTATCTTCTCGTGATAGGGACTTAGAGGATTCCCACCGCTTTCCCGAAGCTGTTATAGGCGGATGTCGCCTTTCATCAGCTTCGCTCTATCAATCCCTTGGCCCATCCCTCGTCCATGCAGGACTTACGTTACTGGGGATATGTGATAGGAAGCTTATCTATCGCCATTTTATTGTTATGTGAATTCCACACTGGACCAAAGACAGTGTGATAATCACACTGCCCTCGCCGGGAATCCAAACCAGAACCTTCGGGGTGGCAGTCAACGCACTAACCACTCGGCCACGAAGATCGTCACTGTCCCGTCCACTGCCATTTTAATATGATATACTAAAAACTTATACTAAAAATAAGATTATTTTGAGCCAAATACTATGATACTTCAACAAACTTACACCAAACTTACTATTTTTTCTGTGAAAGCCAGCCATTGTATCGAATCTGACCATAGTTTTGTCAGAAAACAGATAGTATTTCTACAAAAAACAAAAAACAACAATTAATTAAACCTACTAGATTCTTTAAAAATCCTTAAGTCGGTGAAATTGTGAGAAAACGTCATTAATAATCAGATTCCTCCATTTACTCCTTTTTCTTTAAATACCCTTTCTACTTTTAGTCTTTCAAGCTCCCATTCCCAATAATATTTTCAACGCAAACTAATCAATTATTAGTATCTAGGTAAACTATGTCTTTACTTATGTATGTTTTTTTCTAAATTAGAATTTTTTATTATTACTTATAATTATTATGTATTATTACTTTTAAAAATTAATTATCAGTTCTTAAGCAATAAGTCCTGGTATTTGTCAGTGGATTAAACAAAGTGATTTTCAATTTCCTAAGTATATTAACAAGGAATTCCACAGTGTTAATATCTTAGCGTTCAATAAGTTTGAAGATATAGGTATCCTCCGAAACATGTCGTGTTTTTTTTAACTTACTAACTAACTAACCATCACGCCGTCTCCCCGAAGGGTAGGCAGAAAGAATGGACTGTCACACTTTAACCGATGTGGCACTCCGTCCTTCTCTTTTCGCCCCGCGGGAGACGCGGTGTGATGGGTTGCGAACCTCATCGCCACCAATAGGCATCTCCCGCGCACACTTAAATCGTAAAACATCCACAAAATAAATCTAAAACACATAATATAAAATACAATGATATAAAATAAATTACACAATAAAAATAATTTAACACATAATGTTATTTTTAGATGGTGCGCATTGTCTGTTGTCTATTTTACATTGTCTTTTTAATTTATGTCCCACGCATCCACCGTTTTTTTAATTGGCTATAATAAGGCACTTAAACAAACTGACACCAGCAAGAACTTTAAAATAATATCGAAGAATTTATTCAAATTGTCATTGGAACAAATGAAAAATTTATTTTTACATCTGTCAAAATTCTTTATATAAACGAAAAAACTTGTATAATTTTAACAACAAAATAGTACAAACGTATTAAGTGTCACAATTAACAATTATAAAGTGCGACAACAATCAATATTTTTTGTTATTAATCATGTTTTTTTAAATATTTTTTAAATATTTTTTAAGTTATTTTCATTTTCCTAAGTATATTACTATGGAATTCCACAGTGTTAATATCTAAGCGTTCAATAATAGTTAGTCTTGAATCGTCCTTTTTTCGGGTTGCTACGCCTGTGGGCAAAGATCTGAAAACAAAGTATATTTACTCTGCGCTCATATTTTAAGGCTTAGAGTTTGCAGACAATTTACGAGCATCTACATTCATTAACATTTGGATGTCTTTCGCATGAACAAAGGGTGCAGATCTTCCATTGTTTGGGTCGGTATTTAAATTGAGGGTTTAATATCATATTTCAGTCTTGTTTAGAAACATCAGTGGATTTTTTATACAATTACTGCATAATAAATTGTTGTTTGGGGCAATGTTTCTTGACATAGTTATGTGAAATAAATAACTATTTTAGGGAAACCCGTGGAGCTCGTCTTTCAAAACCGACGTTTCGGAGATCGTTGCTAGCTCAAAATCCTCAAATACATATTGTTACCATCCGTGAAAATCTACGAAATTATTTTAATTAAATAAGTTAACTAACTAACTAACTAACCATCACGCCGTCTTCCCGAAGCGGTAGGCAAAAATAATTGACGACCACACTTTTCTTTCCTGACATATTTCTTTCGCTTTCTCAACATTCATACATCGTGTCATGCACGCGCGTCGATTTCTCTGACTCCTCACATGGCCGACATTCAATATTTGATTTATTTGATCGTGCCACGTTTTCCTTGGTCTTCCTCTATTTCTGGTTCCATTTACATCATTAACATATTTTTTTTTTACCATTCTTTCTTCATTCATTCTTTCCGTATGTCCAAACCATCTTAATTACTTTCATCCTTCTTTTGCCAGTTCCATGCTTCGCTTCCATACATAAGGGTCGTTAGAAGAACACCATTGTGCACTGCCATTCTATCTTTTTTGGATTAAATAAGTAAAAAAGGGTATTAGAATTTCTTACTAAAATCGGTTTCACACTGTTTTAATTTTTATAAGAGGTGCATTTATCTTTTGTTTGAATTACTTAAATTGTAGAATGGTATTATTAAATATTATATTTAACAGTCCATTGACACTTCAACATTATTAATTGTTACATTTACAACACTGTTATAATATCTAATATTTTAAGTATACACTTTTTGAGAATGCCGTGAAAGCTGATTGGCCAAACGATGTTGGCGTTGGCATCAATTTGTAACACCTGATGATGCCAACATCAGTTGGCAAAACAGCTGTCGCGATATTCTCAATTATTGTGTAATAAAAAAATGTGATTTAACAGTGTTGCAAATAAATTAATAATTTACTATAAATTTGTTTACACACCATTTTATTTTGCTAAAATCAACCGGTTTCGCTCCCACCGGAGCTTCGTCAAGGTTACAAAAGGCACTATAATAAAAATAATAAAAAAAATGTTTTATAACATTTTCTGGTAGAAGATCATTATTAATAATGAAAATATTCAATAATATAAATATATAAATATAATATAAAAACATCTGTTTAAACATTTTTTTTTTGTTTAAATCCACTATGTTTGTGTTTTCGATTGGTTTCGGCAGTTCAAAATAATCTTCTGATGAAATGATACAAACATTTGTGGATTTTTAATAAATAGTATATTTTCTTTTTTATACGCCATGCTCTGTGATGTTATGACGGTTTATTTCTATTTTTCCTTTTTATACACTTTGTATATACAACACTTATATTAAAAAAATAAAATTATATAGACACATTTCAGACGAACAGACATTCTTCAGTAAAGATACATATTTATAAAAATATTATAAAATCTTCGTCGCATCTTCGTCTCTATTGATATACAATTAATCCTTAAAATGATAACCCGCAATGGGTAAAATCCAGTATTCGTCTACAAGTATTTGTAAACATTCAAAATGTTATTATAAAATTGTTGATAAAACGTTCCAAAATAAATATTTATATCATCTGTCAGATCATGTAAACAACAAAATTTTATAATATTTTTATAAATATGTATCTTTACTGAAGAAGAACTGTTTGTCCGAAACATGTCATATATATTTTTAAATATAAGTGTTGTGTACACAAAGTGTATAAAAAAGAAAAAGAAAAATGTATTAATATACATGTATTTTTTTCTTTATTCACAATACTGTTATAAAGTGTCAAATGTATATAAGATGATCCTGGTGTATGGAACTGAAGCATGGAACTGGCAAAATAATAATGAAAGTAGCATATATGCAGAAGAAATGCGATCTTTCACACGAATGTGTGGTAAATATGTATTTGATAGAGTGTCATATGCAAATAAAAGAAGTGAGTGCAGTGCGAATGAAAGTGTTATGAACAAAATAATAAAGGTCGTTGAGATGGTTTGGACACGTGAATGAAGACGGAATGGTGAAGAAAGTATATATAAACGATGTGAACGTGGTTAGGTTAGGTTAGGCTCTTTTTTTTAAAAGGATTATTTCCGAAATAAAAGGTTTTATTACAATATGTGTCAAACAATAAATTTTTCATATGAATAAAAATGTATGTTTTCTAAATAAAAAAAAATTAGATGCTTTGCCTTACTAAGGCATTATTTATTTTGTTCGATAATGTCTTAGCAAAGCAAAATATCTCATTCCCATTACATGAAATAAAGCTTAAAGTAAACTTATATGCGGATGATTATAAAATACGTTTTCTAGAGAGATTTCCATTATAAAAAATAAAAAGTTTTGGTTACATTTTTACGTCAGTTATATAAATTTCCACGAGACTTTTTGCGCTTTTCTCAACACTCACATACAGGAAAGAGATAGATAATAGTGAAATTAAAATTTATAATGATTATTTTTTTGATTACGCCATAAGAAAGCAACAAAATTTAGCATTTCGAAGTAAAGGAGTAAAAAGAAAGAAACTTTATATACTCATTTTCAAAGCGCTTTTCAACTTTCTTTAAAGAATGAAATCTGAAGAAAGTTTTTACTGCGCGGTAGCGTTTCACTTCTTACAAAAGTTTCTCCGACCTTTCTCACGTAAAAGTGACCTCCTATTCTTTCCTTTCCCCCTCGGTTCTTCTCTTACCTTTGTTGTGGTTTATCTTACACTGTGTTTGAGTTTAACTAGTGCTCATTTACTTTCACTGCGTTAATTCTTATTCCTTAATCATTTACCTTTGAAATTTCGTACTTCATTTAAAAAAACCTTTTTGCGGTTAGTTAAGACTTCAAAACCTTTATAAAAAGTATTGGGCAAACATGGCATGGATACGCACTTAAACATGTTTAAATGTCATTGATTTTTGTTTGAAAATTTTGCAAAACTCACAAGAAAAAGTTTATTTTTCAATAAAATATAAGTTTTCAAGGAGTTTTATTATATTTTTGCAGTGACACGTATCCCATTGCTTAAATATATTGAATAATCAAATGTTATTTATTTAAGTCCAATCAGGGTAAAACGAAGGTTACTGACAACACGAAAAGAATAACAAATTTAAAATAGCAGTAGGTTAGGCATGTGGCAAGACAATATGAGCTCATGTGGTCTTCTAGAATCCTGAAGTAGAGGCCATTGAACTAAAAAACAGGAATTGAAAGACCACAAAAGGTGGACGAATGATATTATCTAATAACGAAAACTAAAAAATATACAAAATTTCTTTATTATTATAAGTTAAGTATGCTTTCACTTGTATTTAACGTCGACTGGTTTCGGCAGCTTGCTGTCAGAAGATAGCAGCAAGCTGCCGAAACTGGTCGACGTTAAACACAAGTGCAAGCACACTTGATATATAATTATAAAGAACGTTGTATTTCTTTTTGTTTTCATTATTTAAAATGAATTTCTACCAAGAAATTTCTATTAAAAATATCATACATTATCCATTATAGAAATTATAGAAATATTGAATGTCGGCCATGTAAAGATTCTGAGAAATTGACGTGTGTGCATGACACGATGTATGAATGTTGAAGCGAGAGAAGTATGTCAGGAAAAAATAGTGTGTTGGTCCATTCTTTCTGCCTACCTATTCGAGGTAATGGTTAGTTAGTTACTTGTTCAAATATATTATTTAATTTATTTATTTTCATTTATTAAATATGGTACATATTTAGATTTTAAAATGTGTTTAAAAATTTATATTGGTAATCCTTTGTTAATTGTCGCTTTTGTTGGTGAAAAAATCTTCTTAATGTTTTTGTCGATTAAAGCCAATGACAGCGAAATCCGCAGAGCGACTGGATACTTTTGAAAGAAGGGTGCTGCGCAGAATTCTGGAACCTGTGAATGACGGTGAAGGCTGGAGAGTACGGCATAATGACAAGCTGTACCATATTTACAAAGCTCTCAGTCTCTCCACCCAGGTCAGACTGAATAGACTGAGATGGGCCGGTCACGTGCAGAGGATGCCGTCATCGCGAACCCCAAAAAGATTGCTGGAGTGGCACTCAGGTGGTAGAAGACCAATTGGACGACCGAGGCTGCGATGGGAGGATGAAGTTGGGAGAAATGGGGCGAAATTGTTACGAATGTCAGATTGGAAGGTCGAAGCGGAGGACAAGAGTAGTTTGAGGCGAAGAATACCGGAGGCTAAGGCTCGATATGGGCTGTAGGGCCATCAAATAAGAATAAGTATTGTTTTTTTTCTTGTTTCGCAGTTTTTGTGTGGAAAACATCAATGGACCATATCGAATAATGCCACAATTTAGAATTGAAATGCCTCTCTTAGATTCGGTGGTCAGATCTGAATTCCAGATATCACTCCGTTCCAGTATGTCAGATTGGAGGGTCGAAGCGGAGGACAGAAGGAGTTGGAGCCGAAGAATACTGGAGGCTAAGGCTTGATATGGGCTGTAGGGCCATCGAATAATAATAATAAGAAGAAAGCCAATTAAACTCAAAAGAGTGAAATTTCAAATAGTAAGGCTATCGTGTTAAGTATCATCAAACAAAATATGAAATAAGCGACACAGTATGAAGGGCCTTCTATTCCCCGTTTGAAAGGTGATATTTCATATCGGCTTTGCGAAATGAGACACCAGTATTCAGAATCAGTTGACAAAGATAACATAGACGGTCCATAAATCAAAATCACACGAGAAAATACGAAATGTTCCAACTTCGCCGATATTTCATAGACAAAGGATGCCTTACCTATAAAATTCGGTTTATCGCAGATCAGTTATAGATTATTCAGAAAATAAAGGTTCTCTTGCGTTGGACTGATTAAATAGAATAAAAGAACTGACACAAAACGCTAATAAAAATACTTTGGGAATCAGAAAAACTTTGTTTAAACCACTTTTTAATAAAAAAATATTAAAATTCACGACTTGTTTCGGAGAACTCCACCATCTTCAGGTGTAAAAATATATAATAACAAAAACTAAACAAGGAAAGACTAATAAAAAACTTATTTGAATTTCGATACAATAATTCTTCTTCTTCTTCTTTTGATAGATCTGACGATCTGTGACACAGAAATCATATCTCGTCGGATGATGAGATCCAGCTGTCCCTCCATCTCTTAGGCGGTCTTCCAGGTGGGCGGTGTCCAGAAGGGATATTTCATAGACAAAGGATGCCTTACCTATAAAATTCGGTTTATCGCAGATCAGTTATAGATTATTCAGAAAATAAAGGTTCTCTTGCGTTGGACTGATTAAACAGAATAAAAGAAATTCAAATTAAAAAATTAACCTGAGCTATTTATTATGAGTAGGTACTAACAATTATTTTTTAATAGTAATAAACAATAAATAATATTAAATTATAATAATGCATGATGATACTTTAATTAAAAAAAAAAATTAATTTAGAAAAAAACATGCATTTAAAAAGACATAATTTATATAGAAATTAATAAATGAATAATTTGCATTTGATTGGAAATGGGAGCTTGGGAGATTAATTTCGCATTTAACTGATAAGTACGCCGTCTCTCCGAAGGGGTAGTCAAAAAGAATGGACTGCCACACTTTTCTTTTCTGACATATTTCTCTCGCTTCTCCAACTTGTATTTATTTTTCCGACTACTCACGTGGCCGACATTCAATATTTGATTGTGAAATATAATGAAAGCATTATTTTTATTTAAATTTGGTGGATAGGGGAGTTATTTCGTCTTGCACGGGACAGAGAGGCCTACGCCAGAGTGATAGCCGATGTCGGGGGACCTGACAAGGCACTCCAAGAAGAGAAATAATTTTCATAAATAATTGTCTTAATATTTATTTTCTATTGATTCTCGTGACATGTGATAGGTAGCCAATCTATCACCATTTTGCTGTCACGTGATGAAGGGCTTCTGTGTCTGAAACACGTTTATCTTAATTAATACGAATGAACACGTCGGTTTTCTAGAAGTTTTATTATATTTTATGGGAATGACATGTTTCGCCCTTCTAAAGCACTATCAAATGTAGATAGACATTTAATAATGCCTAAGAAAGGCGAAACACGTTATTCTCATAAAACTTCTAGAAAACTGATGATTAAATTCGAATTAATTATTTAATATGGAGTTTTACATCATTTTTCAAGAAACAATAAATAAGTTTGTTTTAACAACATTTTGAATATATACAAATACTTGTAGACGAATACTGGATTTTACCCATTGCGGGTTATCAATTCAAGAATTAATTGTGTCTCAATAGAGACGAAGATGCAAATTGGAAACAGAATATGGTTGATCGAGGTATTAACAGGACTGATGACCTGTCATTGGTTGGGTTAAGCACACGCTTTATGTAATACGATCAACCGTACTCCGTTTTCAATTTGCATCTTCGTCTCTATTGAGATACAATTAATTCTTGAATTAATAACCCGCAATGGGTAAAATCCAGTATTCGTCTACTCTCAAAGGGTGGTGTTGCAGATTAACATATATACAACTTCCAAAAATTTGGTCGACATGGTGGTCATAAGAAAAAAAAATGTGGAATGGGGAATGTTGTATTACATAAAGCGTGCGCTTAACCCAACTAATGACAGGTCATAAGTCCTGTAAACACCTCGACCAATCATTATCTGTTTTTTTTTTTAAAAGACTAACATCAAGGATTTATATAAATGATATTAGAATTTATTAACAATCTTTAATGTGAGCAGAAAATAGCTTATTATTATGAAGAAGGAATCTGGTCGTGTCCAGGCTTGAACCCATGTTCCCTGGATCAGGAGCTAAGCGCTCTATCCCCTAGACCACCACCCGGCTATTTTCATCCAATTTGCATCTTCGTCTCTATTTAGATACAATTAATTCTTAAGTTTGTTTTAATTCAATTTTTTAACTTAAGTATTGATTACAAAGAAGTGAACTTTATTCAATAAAAGGATTATGGGTTATTATTTTTCAAGTATTTCCATTTCAATGCGCATCAGAAATACCTGATTCTCGTTTTATTCCGTCGGCGGTCACACTGCACGTATTCCTGGCATTCCTCGATCCCAAAATGGCGTCGGCTATGAGCTTTTTATGGGGTACATTCAAAACGTGCCGGGCCGTCTTATTTTAATAACGAGAAATTTGCGAGGGCAGGAATAAAAATTGGATTTCAATACGGTCTGCACATATTGCGGAGACATTCCGCATTTCTATCGGGCGCCGGGTGACCGCTCTTTTTAACCTCTTGGCGCCTGTGGTGGTCAAAACGACCGTAAACTGTCCACGTTTTACAAACTATGAATTTTATTAACTAAAATTTCCTGGAAGAAGATCTGTATAAATATTATAATTAATACAGTAAAAGCCTGGTTTTATTTGCTCAAATGAAATAACTGTTAACTTTAATCCTAAGTGCACGGGGAATGGGCCTAGAAAATATACAAGGGAGGCTAACGAAAGGGCACCGCTGCGCCCTATAACGCCCACGGGTAAGCATCCCCATCTAACTAACTTACAAACTAACCATCACGCTGTCTCCCCGAAAGGGTAGGCAGAAAGAATGGACTGCACACTTTTCTTTCCTGACATATTTCCCTCGATTCCTCATCATTCATACATCTTATAATGCACGCGAGTCTATTTCTCTGACTCCTCACGTGGTCGACATTCACTATTTTATTTATTTGTTCGTGCCACGTTTTACTTGCTCTTCTTCTATTTCTAATTCCATTTACATCGTTAACATATTATTTTTTTACCATTCTTTCTTCATTTATTCTTTCCATGTGTCCAAACCATCTTAATGACCCTTTCATTATTTTGTTCATAACATCATCATTTGCACCGCATTCACTTCTTATATTTTCATTCGACACTCTATCATACACAGAGTATCTACACATTCGTCTGAGAGATCTCAATTTTACTGCATTTAATTCTCATCGAAAGCAATTCTCACTCTTCTATTAAAATAATATTTTTTTAAAATTTTTATTAAGTGTAATTAAAATTGTTCTTTATTTATGATTGATTTTCGAAGGTTGCAACATTTTATGGACATCCAGAAGGTTGAAACTAAAGAACAAGCGAAATTAAACTTAATAGATTAAAACAATAAAGTTTCGAATATTGTTCACTTTCAAACGTGAAAATATAATTCACTTTCAGAAATATCCTGCCTTTTGTCATGACAGCTGTTTCGCCAACCGATGTTGGCACCATCAGTTGTCAAACAATTATTAATAATTTTGAAGTATCATAGAGTTTCAGCCAAAAAATGGAATAAAAAAATGATCCCTAAAAATTATAAGGAAACACGTAAGGATAGTTTTTTTTCGATTCGGAAGAGAGGTGTTATATATAGTACCAATGAAATTTTATTTCCTGATCAAAATTACCTCCTTCGATTTTGATGCTCAATGTTCAATCTTGGTGATCAATGGCGGTTCGCAAGAAACATGTCGTTAGTAACAAAATATTCCTAAGGGTTCAGTTTATTATACGGTAATATCAGGGAAATTCAAATTGCCCATTACGCTCGGACTAAAATGGTTATTTCATATTTGAAATGGACATTAACATTCATTTACATTTTTAATCTAAAGCTTCAAAGGGGGTTAAATAACGTGGATGCTTTTCACACTTACTAAAAGTAAGTGTTCGGTTAGATTTGATTTTTTTAAATAAATTTTGACGTGGACGAAAGCAAAAGTCGGCTTTCATAAAAATGAACCATTCAAGATAATGTATAAAAATTTAATGTATCCAAAAATTATTTGAAATCATTTCATAAGATGGAAATATTTTGGTGTATTTGTTCATAAAAATGTGCGATAATAAGTGTTAAAATGTTCTTTGCATGAATGAAAATTGTAGGCAAAAGATTCCTCTTTCTTTTATTTTTTTTTATTGTATTACAACAGGTTGTTTGAACCCAATTAATGTGCACAATTTATTTTAGCTATTATATTGATTCTTATGACATGTGATAGGTAGCCAATATATCGCCATTTTATTGTCACGAGAATTCTACACCAGACCAAAGGCAGCGTGACAATCACACTGCCATCGCCGGGAATTGAACCCGGGACCTTCGATATGGAAGTCAGAGCTCTTACCACGTCTTCTTTCGGTGCCATGTCAGGTTCCCCCAACGTTGGCGATCGCTACAGCCAAGGCATCTCTATCCTGGGCCACTTGGAACAATTTCTGAACTCTTGTTATTCCTATCCACTATTTGATGTTCTGCAGCCAGGACAGCTGCCTTTTACCAACTCCCCAATCTCTCTCCACTTTACCCATTAATATCAGTCAAAGGAAGTGGTATTTTTCTTCCCTAAGCTAAGGCTAAAGATATCAGAAGTAATTGTAAGAAAACGACGTATAAACGTATATAATATATTATGTAACCAACTAACTACCACTCCATCTCCCTGAAAAAATAATGGACTGTCAAACTGCTATTTTCAAACATACTTCTCTCAATTTCTCAACATTCATACATCGTGTCACGCACGTCGATTTCTCTGACTCTTGGCGTCGCCGAAATTTAATGTTTAATTGATTTGATCATGAAACGTTTTCTTCGGTCTTATTATATTTAATGTTCTATTTTCGTCGTTAATATATTATTTTTTCATTCATTCGTCTGATCTGTCTAAGCCATCGTAATGATCCTTTGATTGTTCTGTCATCACATTCACTTTTGCACTGCATTAATATTTATTTATTTGGAATTGATACTCTATCATATATAGATTAACGACACAACAACAATAACAAACACAAACCATCACGCCGTTTCTCCGCAGGGGTAGGTAGAGAGAATGTACCACCACACTTCTCTATCCTGCATACCTTTCTAGCTTCCTCCATATTCATACAGCGAGTCATTCACCAACGTCGATTCTTCCGGCTTTTGACATGACCAACCTTTAAAATTTGATTAATTTGGTCATGCCATGTTTTCCTCGGTTTACCTCGACTCCGTACTCCATTCACATCTTTAACGTTTACTTTTTAAACCATTCTTTCTTCACCCATGCGTTCCATATGCCCGACGACGCAACCTTCTCAGATATATATTTTTACTGAACGTACTCGTATTCCACTCTTATAGTACTTTTGTCATAAGAAAAAAAAAAGCCGAGGACGACCGAGGAAAACATGGTATGACCAAATTAATCACTCAACGTCATTACTGCAAATAGAAATATATCCACAGAAGCAAAGATGGCAGTACACAATGGAGTTCTAGTGCCAACCCTCATGTATGGAAGTGAAGCTTGGAGCTGGCAAAAGAAGGATGAAAGCAAGATATACGCCGTAGAAATGACATCACTAAGAAGAATGTGCGGGAAAACGTTCTATGATAGAATACCAAACGATGAAATAAGAAAGAAATGTAAGGCAGATGACTGCATCATGAATAAAATTAAAAAAGGATCCCTGGGATGGTTTGGACATATGGAAAGAATGGATGATAATAGAATGGTTGAAATGTTGAACACAAGCAGCGTGAGTGGGAAAAGAAGCCGAGGACGACCGAGGAAAACATGGTATGACCAAATTAATCAATTACTAAAAGGCGGCCACATTCGAAGTCGGAATAATCGACTGCGTGCATAGTACGATGTATGAATATAAACTATATTTATATGATTGCCTCAAGGGTACGGATATCAGTTTAATATAGTTTCAAAAAAAATCATTTTTTTCAATTCAATAAAACACTATTCTTTTTGTAGATATGGTGAAGACCCTTGGGATAAATTAAGTTCAATTGAAAATGCTAAGCTATCTATTTTTCACTTCAAGCTAAATTTATTTAACAGAAATAGAACCTTTGATACAATTTTCAGCTTATTGTTTATTATAGTACATAATAAATTAATTTCTTCTTCTTCGATGGCCCTACAGCTCATATCGAGCCTAAGCCTCCAGCATTCTTCGCCTCCAACTCCTCATGTCGTTCGCTTCGACCCTCCAATCTGACACTCGTAACAATTTCAGAACATATTAAAATGCGCACGTGCAGAGGATGGATCTCCCAGAATCCCACACATTGTCGCGCATCCGATTTCTTTTGGCTGCCGTTTCTACGCAAGACCGCCAAAAATATGGAAGGATAGCTGGGAGTCAACCTCCCAAGAGAGGCCAGCCTGACTAGAGGAACCGACCTAAGATCTAGACGAAGTAGAAGAAATAAAAGAAAAAAAAGGAGACGAACAAGAACAAGAAGATAATTGGAAATATTATATTAATGAGAACTGAATATTATCAATCGGAATTGTCTAAAAACGGAAATCATTTTATTTTATTTTTTATTTACTTTGTATACATCACTAACTTAAATTTTTTTTTAAATTAAATATCCGACATGTTTCGGTCAACCCGGTCCTTCCTCAGTGTTTTATAATATCTTTTCTATATTCGCCATTCTTTGCGTTGTTATTAAGCTTTATTTCTCTTTTTCTTTTTTATATACTTCAGTATCACTGAAGAAGGGCTGTTTATTTGAAACATGTCTATGTATTTTTTTTTTTAAATATAAGTGTTGTATAAACAAAGTATATAAAAAGAAAAAGAGAAATATTTTTTTAATATTTCTTTTTTTCTTAAAATAAAATATTTTACATGATCTGAAAGATGTTATAAAGATTAATAACATCTGTCAGATCGTATAAACAATTTTCTAATATTTTAATTATGTATCTTTATAATATAATATGTATCACTGAAGAATGACTGGTTGTCCGAAACATGTCAATGTTATTTAATTTTTTTTTTATGTAATGTTGTGTATACTAAGTATATAAAAAAGGAAAATAGAAATAAAGCATCTACAACACAAAGTATGGCAATCATAGAAGAAATGTTATAATATTTTAAATATCTTTATAATATCACTGAGGAAGGACCGGGTTGTCCGAAACATGTCTGACATTTAATTAAAAAAAAGAGTGTTAGTGTTGTATACAAAGTATATAAAAAAGAAACAAAAAAAGCATCTACAACACAAAGTATGGCGAACATAGAATGAAATCATTTAAGCTAAAACTACATAAAAAAAATTGTTCTAACGTGTTATATAATATTACGTAAAATGTTGGTTTGGTTATTTAATATATTTTTATGTAATATTAAATACCAAGTTAAAATTTTGTAATACTATAAAATAAGTAAACATCAGAAGAAATGCTATTAATGTTGTTGCTCTACTTACCGATGTTTCTTTTGGCTGGATAATTCTTCACTTTAGTAAATAACAAATTGAGTACTCAAAATGACGATGTCAATTATTACAAAATGACGACGTTAATTCTTTTACGCCGGTAGCGCCTAGTAGAAAAACAAGCAGAAGCATTCCTTTAAACAAAATCACAGATTTAATTATTTTTAAAGGTCATTAACCTCTCGTATTTTGAAACACTTCATTCAGTAACACTTGAGAGGAATTATTCATATTTTTGAAATTTGTATATTTTTCGTACATTTGCATAAAATTGTTTAAAAGATATGTTATTTCTATATGCAAATTATGTTTTTACAGCACTTAAGTACTTCAGTTTGCTATATTTATAAATTCTATAGAACAACGTACTTTCATAGCCAAATGAAATTCCTCCCCATTTCCGCACTTCTCTGACCCTTATTACTCACATAAATCTTTCTTAATTAACGTTAAAATTTGTATTCAAATAAATTCATCACAGTCGGGAATTCTGAAAGAATAATAAATAGTGTTATTTGAAATATAAGTCATTAATAAGATGCTTTGCTTCCAAATGGAAAGTAAATGCTTCAAAGGTCTTACGCAGAATGGAATTCATTATCATACATAATCGTGCTTGTTAAATCTGCTCACTGATATTTTGAAAGCAGTCGATAAGTGGAAATGATTTACTGAAACACATTATATAATATTATCATCATGTGACAAAGGTCTTTGACAATGATCACCAGGCTGACTGCTCTTACAATGACTTCTCTAAGGCCTTTGATACCGTCAACCATGATTTAACTGGCTATGCTGTCGAAAATTGGTTAGTCTTCTAAGTTAGCTATATTTTTTATCAGCCACCTGAGGAAGAGGAAACTGTTTGCCTCATACGGTATATTTCAATCTGCACTTTTTTTCGTATATTCCGGAGTGCCACAGGGCTCAAACCTTGGTCCACTCCTCTTCACCATCTTCACTAACGATATCGCGAGGTAACAAAATTTTCGCAATGTTTTTTTTTGCAGATATGAAATCTTGCGGACTTTGATCAATGTCAGCAGCTCTCTATTTACTCCTGCACGATTCAGGACTTCTATGTTTGTTACTCGATCTGTCCATGGAATCCTGAACATTCTTCGGTGAAGCCACATTTCAAATGCCTCTAACCGGTTCATTGTATTTACTTTTAATGTCCATGTCTCACACCCATGTAACAGAACAAGATCAAACATAACACCTTAACATTCTCTGTCTTAGTTTGAAGTTGACATTGTCATTGCAAAATAGTGACTTCATTTTGTTAAATACTGTTCTTGTTTAATATATTTATAAACGTTTAAATTTAAGAATATTATTTATATGAAATTCTATAACATTTATATAATCCATTAGTGTAAGGTGATTCTTAAGATATTTTTGTATTAGAAATTATTAAGAAAACACTAATTTATAATAATAATAAAAATAAATGGAATGATTTATAGAATGCCGTTTTTGTGTATATATTATATCATCCCAAGGGTACTGAAAATTATATTAAAACATCTGAACACGTCCACTATTTCAGGGAGCTTTTGAAACCGGTTCCTTAAAGTCATAAATCTAAGTCGAATTGAATATTAATGTGTATACTATAAAGGAATTTTAAATAATTGTTTTATTATTCATGATTTAATTGTATCTCAATAGAGACGAAGATGCAAATTGGAAACTGAATATGGTTGATCAAGGTGTTTACAGGACTTATGACCTGTCATTTATGTAATTACAACATTCCCCATTCCACCCTTCTTTATGGCCATGTATGACAAATTTTTGGAAGTTGTATATATGTTAAAGTCCTATGCCAGATTTCACATGTCAGTTTCAATGTGCCATCTATGAAGATTTTGATTACATATGTTAATCTTTTTAAGATTACTCTATATATATTCTACATACTAACGCCATCTGTGGAGATTTATGTTTATTCAGCATTAAGCAGATGCCCAGACCCAACAAATGACAGGTCATAAGTCCTGTAAACACCTTGATCAACCATATTCAGTTTCCGATTTGCATATTCGTCTCTATTGAGATACAATTAAATCATGAATTGATAACCCGCGGTGGGTGAAATCCAGTATTCGTATACAAGTATAAGTATACTCGTACATTCACAAAAAAATATTGTTTTATTTTTATTATTAACAATGAAGTTTTACCTCGAAATTTCAAACAACCTTTTTTAAATATTTAAAAGGTAGATTGTAATTATACAACGCTAAAAGATACCAATATCTAAGTGATCTACTTTAAGTAAAAGCAGGACTTCCCTCTAATTGGGTCCCATGGAAAGAAATTAAAAACTGATCTTAATGCATTCCCCTCCGGAAACACCGGAACGGCTCTGCGGTCACCGGGCGCTCGTTAGAAGGACCCACTTCCGACCTTACCAAAGTTTTTCTCGGTCACTTCCGCCACCCCTAATAGTGCCGCAGAGGTTTGTCGCTTGATTGGAGAAATTAGAGAATCCAAAGCACTCTTACACAGTTCAGGATTCTTCTCACTTCCTTGAACAACTTTTGCCAATAAAAAGTTTGTAATTCTTTGGGAAATTGTGTGAAAACTCTTATTAAAAAACACAACTTTTTCTTTTTCAATTTGGCACTTGTTTGGTCTCGCTTTACACTTATCTGGGAATCTTGCATCGTTTGTTTCATGTTTTAAGATACTTAGAACATTACGAAAATTCAAATGAACAACATAAATTGTACAGAAAAAAACGTATTTACCTCTTAGGGTAGTAAGATATTTTAGATATTAAGATACGATTTTTTTCAGATGATTAAACATGCTACTGATCTAAACAATTTATGTCATTGGTAGTCTTTGTCTTAACGTAATCTATAAATATTCGATAAATAATCATTGCGCCCCACTCTTGGGGCCATGCGCTATCAGCCGCCCACGGTTAGAGCGGTAAGCAAGGATAGGTAAATAACATAAAAAATTAAGCATATTCATTGTATCAAGTCTTTTACAGTTATTAGACATGTATACATGGATACAAGTATAATAAAAAAATATTAAAGCGTAATTTTTGTAATGATATTATTATTACTTGGACTTGGACTTGGATCTTCTGGCTTACAGAGGTTCAGTTCATGTGGCTATTCCTCTTACGTCTGATGGGAACATTGTTGGAAGGGGATTTGGTGGGTTGTTAGATTATGCGGGGCCATGATTTGTGTGGCCCGGAGTGTTCCTCTGAAGGAGAATGGATTTTGGGCGCTTGTGGCGGCTGGAAGTGTTTGGGTCGTAATTTGAGAGGTCTTTTATTGTGGGGTTGAAATGTGATGAGAGTCTTTTGTAAAAACGTTCGGCAAGTTTCAACGAATGAATTCATCTATGAATGAATTGATCTATCATCGGGATTCCCGATTGTAGGTGCAGTTGTGTGATCCTGGTCCATGAAGGCGCACCATTCAAATAGCCTTCATTGAAGAGTGTCAAAAGCTATGACTGACACAGTGAATGTCCCGGGTTTGATTCCCGGCAATGACAACGTGAAAAATAACACGCTGTCTTTGGTCTGGTAGAATTCCCCATACAATATAAATAGCGAAAGACTAGCTACCCATCATCCGTCATGAGAATCAAAAGCTAAAAATATTTACACAGTTATTGGGTTCAAATAGCCTGTTGTATAGAAACACATGGAAGGCAATGGAAAACTTAAATATTAAAAAGGCCCAGGAGGGAGCAGCAAAAGTGTGACACTTTGCTGCAAACCAATTCCTGTGATTGCAATTTAAAATATGTATAGACAAAAAATATAATGGTGCACTAAAAGTTATATTTGTAAACAAAAGCCTATTCCAAAACAGCTAAAATAGCAGTGCACAATGGTTTTCCTGTACATACTCTTGTATATGGAAATGAACCTTGGGACTGGCCAAAGAAGAATCAAAATATAATAAATTGAATTGTGAATAAAATCTGTGTTTGAGAGTATCAAAAGAAATTATAATGAACAAAATAATGAAAGGATCATTCAGTTGGTTTGAACGCATGAGAAAAAGGAATGAAAAAATAATGGTAAAGGAAGTAAATATATTTATGATGCATACAGAACCAGAAATAAAAGAAGACCGAGAAAAATGTGGCACAATCAAATAAATTAAATATAGAATGTTGGCCACGTGATGAGTTAGAGAAATCGACGTGCGTGACGATGTTTAAATGTTGATGATTCGAGAGAAGTATACCAGGAAAAAACAGTGTGGCGGTCCATTATTTCTGCCTACCCCTTCGCGGAGACGGGTTGTTCGTTTTGTTGTTACAAAAGCTTTGTTGATAAAATAATCATTAAAATATATATTTGGTTCAGACACTTTCAGAACCAAACATCTATTAAGAGTAGTAGAAATGAGAACATTGCGACCTATTGTGGGGAAACCCCTTAGAGATAGGATACTTCATGAAGAATTTTGCAACTCCTTCAAAAATATGATATAGTGAGATGGAGCAGCAAAAGAAGACGATTCTGGAGGGACCACATTGAGAGAATAGTTCCATCAAGAACTCCTAAGATCATGATGATGATTCCAGAGTGCCGTCGATCGTCAGGACGACCACCAAAGAAATGGTTGTCTTCATCACAGAAAAACAGTTGATATCTTGCAAAAACAGATCGCAAGATCAAAAATCAGAAGAAGAATAAGACATTTATTGTTTGGCTCCTGGTTAATGAAATCCTTAGTGAAAAATTACATTCTTAAATGCAAGTTTATAAATAAATGATGGCCAATCTAAGAAATGTAAACGGACTAAAAAAACACCAAAGTTTTAATGTATTTTGAATCGGAATTCGATATTGAAGGGTTGCCAGTACTGTGAAGTGCCATCCAATTACAACCGTCTGTCATTTCATTACGTAAACTCAAAGGAATGTAGTCTGGGTTACCCTTATCAAAAATATAAGATGGCTACTAACCGGAGAGGAATTCTACTTTACCTAACTTTGCCTTGCAAATTTCAGTCGAAATTGCTTCACAAAATGGTGGCGGTACGCAAACACTGGAAGTATATAGTACACTACCTGTGTTTTAATAAATTTTATTTACACGGAAATAAACGAATTTCTTTATTTTATCCTTATACGCATGATTATATTATATAATTATGAAATATTCTTATTCACAAATTATAACATGAAATAAATGATAGACAAACGAAACTTAGAATATGAAAGGTTGAAGTAAAATAACCACCTCCTTTGGCTAATATTAATGGGTAAAATAAATAAATAAAAGTTGTTAGAAGGCAGCTGACGACGGGGTGCCGCTGCGTCCTATAACAGCTTCGGGTATGCGGCGGGTAACTTTATATGTCTTTTTTTTACTGTTTTTTTGTTTATTTGTATGTGGATCAACAATAACTGTATGCTACCCTACAATACATAAATGAATAACACTATTAATGTCCAATTATAAAATATTTTTATTAAAAATATTTTACACCGACGCGTGTGTATGACTAGCTGTACGAATGTAGAGGAAGTTAGAGATGTAGTGTGTGAAGTTAGAAACGGCGTGATGGTTATTGTTGTTGTACCTATTAATGGGGGTATTTACAGTTAAAATTCGATAATGTGTAAATGAGATTGCCTATGTACAAGGGGAAATGCCAATAAAGAAATTTGTCATTCTCATAAAATATATTAAAACTTCTAGAAAACAGACGACATCATCGTTATCCTGGCTGCGAACTATAAAATAGTGAACAGGAATAAGCAGAGTTCAAAACGTGTTCCAAGCGGCGCAGGACAGAGATGCCTTCGCTGCATTATCGCCACAAAGTTGGGTAGACCTGATACGGTGCGGGAAGAAGAATATGTTAAAAAGCAAGGCTCGTTTAAGGCTCGACACCAGAGAGCGCCAGCGTATATATCGGACCTCTATGCCAACGGAAAGGCAACGTTCAATCCGATCAGTAGAAATAAGTGCAAACAACAAAATAATTCCAGTCAGAGCCAAAAAAGCAAGTTTCTATGATCGTGCTTTCTGCGTTGCGGGTGTGGAATAGCCTCCATGTTAGTATTAAATATGAGAGGAGTGACGTTAAATTTAAGAAATTTCTAAAGACTGCACTGTTCAGTCCGTCATTTCTTAGTGCGCCCTTGGAGTAATTGATTTTACAAAACGGCGCACTTAAAATACAACTCATCAGAATAATAATAATGATAATTAGTACTAAAAAACATAATCAAACATTAAAAATGCAGTTTCGATATAAATATCATATTGAACAAAACCGCACATTAAGTTTTTTTTCTGTTTGGGTACTTAGTGCCTATTTTTCTTCAAATGTTGATTTAGTTTATATATCACATTAGCCAATTCGCGCAGCTTTCGCCATCTTGGATCTAGTACTACTGTGCGCAAAGTTGCGAAATAAATACCACATGGCAGAGCTATAGAAATATAAGATAATTTTTAATTGCTCTACACGCGGTTAATTTATGGTAGGAATAATTTAAGCTTATGTTTTTCAAAATAATTTTCCTTAAGATGTAAATTCTTATAAAGATGTAGGTTCTGTTTTTGTATGATGATAATTTTATATTTAATAATAGATATTAAAAAACTAACTAACAAACCATCACGTTGTCTCTCCGAAGGGGTAGGCAGAACGAATGGACTGCCACACTTTTCTTTCCTGACATATTTCTCTCGATTCATCAACATTCATACATCGTGTCATGCACGCGCGTCAATTTCTCTGAATCCGCACAAGGATTCCAAAAAAGACATGAAAATCGGCTTAAGTTACCAGACTTCTACCTTAAATGTATCCAATAGCCACCGAATTAAACAATTGTACGAATTAACTTAAATAATATGAATAAAATCGAATGTTTTTTAGAAGTTTTAGTATTGTATTCCAAAATGAAATGTTTCACCTTAGTTTTTTACGATAAAATACCTTGGACACAATTTAGAAACTTGAACATAATAAGAAAGCTTCAAAATGTGTACAGAAAATACTTTATATTTTAATGTTAATTATTTGTTGTAATTATATTCTTTTCGCACTCTAATTAATCATAATATTTATAAATCAGAATCAATTTAGATGGGTTTGTATTGTTACTGAACAATGATATCAATACGAATGAAAAACTGCGATTTTTAGAAGTTTTTTATAATTTATGCATATGTCGTGTTTTGCTTGTTTAAGCCATTATAAAATAAGAAAAAACATTTCATTTGATTGTTATTATTTTGTTGAATCGCTATTTATATCGTGACAGCATGAGCCAAATCAATGTAAAGGGGTATTAAAGCTATCATAGTGATTCTCGTGACATATGATAGGTAGCTTATCTATCGCCATTTTATTGTCACGTGAATTCTACACCAGACCTATGATAGTGTGACAAACACACTGCGCTTGCCGGGAATCGAACCCTGAACCTTTAGAGAGGCAGTCGATGTACTTACCAGTCGGTCATGAAGGTCATCTAAAGACAGACAGGCGAAATGCGTTATTTACATAAAATATAATGAAATTTCTAGAAAACCGAAATTTTCATTTGTATTTATTATTCAAATTCATGACTTCTAGTTCACAAAATCATACATTTCAGAATTGATAACTCCGAACTTCTTAGCAAATTGACCATTAATACCCCTATGTTTCGTACAAGACACACCGCGGGCCAAGTATTCTACCTTCTAGCTTATCGCACCAATTACGCTTAGAGTTCGGTAATGTACCAGATATGCGACACTTAAAACAAATCTTTCAAATGGTCAAAAACTTATAATTTAAAAAAAAATAGTTGCAGCAACTTTTTGGTGTGTATAGTGCTATAATGTTATAAACCCTTGCTTGTATTATTTTTATTATTATCTTTTTGTTAATTTTTATACTATTACCATAGTTAGTTTTATCTTGATTTTAGTTTAGTTAAATCTCGTTTTATAAGTCTAAAATGTTAACTCTGTTCATTCATTTATATTTTTGGTAACATGTAACTGTTTGTTACCATAAAATAAATAAAAAGATAAAATAAAGAAATAAATGAAGATTGGATTTTTAAAATGAGTTTCATTCTTAGGCGTTGATAAAAATAAATTGCGCCGAAAATATCACGAGAGCGTGAAAATCCATTTTATAATGCATTTTAACCGAAAAAGGAAGTTGTCATTCATCTCAATCTGGCGTTTTTATGTTCAACGGACTAACTGGTGTTCTTCCTGAAACCTGAAATTTCCGTAGTTGGACGTCGCGTCGCTTTACCGGAATAAACGGATGCGTCGCGGTGGAGTTAGTCATTGTTTTTGATAAAAATCTGAAATAAAACCAAGAGGGGATTCAATTCAGTGAATTTTACTTGCAGAATTCATAATACGTACAGCAATTTTTCTGCACAAAAAAATCAACCCCTTTTGAATAGTAAGTTGTAGACAAAAGTAAATGAATTCAGCATAAATTATCACTGTTGCTGTATCATATTTAAGGATTAATTGTATCTCAATAGAGACGAAGATATAAATTGTAAGAAGGGCGGAATGGGGAATGTTGCAAGGAATGATCGCTTAACCCAACCAATGACAGGTCATAAGTCCTGTAAACGCCTCGACTACCATATTTTGTTTCCAAAATAAACAATTTACAAACTCGTCTCTATTGAGATACAATTAATCATTAAAAATGTTTACCCCACAATGGGTCAAATTCAATATTTGTCTACAAGTATTTGTATACATTCAAAAAAACAAATTGTGTCATATTTCTTGAGACTTTCGGTATGTTGTGTCCCGAGTTTTATTTTTTTAATAACACGAATCTCAAAATATCTCACAATGATGAAATCTGTAAAGATCTCTGAAAAGTCAATCGATAAGGATATGATGAGGCATGGGCATACCTTAGATTACAAAAGCCATTTTTTTTTGCTGAATTAATTTTTATTGAATTTAGCAATTTAAGCATTTATTATAAACCTAAAAAGAAATAACGTATGTGATTTGGTTTTCAATATACAATTAGCCATTAAGCAATTCTAAATATGAATTAACAATTATTTAAATAGGACAAATATTATATACTTTGTATATACCACAATAACTTTAAAAAAATTATATAATTATAAATCAGACATGTTTCAGAAAACCGGTCCTTCCTCAATTTAAAATATAATAATATTGTTTTCAAATATGATCAGTTTTGACAGATGTTATAAAGATTTATAACATCTGTCAAAACTTATATTTAAATAAAATGTGTTAAGGATTAATAGATTTTATAATTTTTTTACTAATCTACAAAATATTAATAGGAATTGAATATAACTATAAACTCATAAATACAACTTTGATAAATAGAGTTCCCGAATACTAATCCTTTTGTTGGGATATTATAACTTTTCATCATAAATATGCATTTAGCGTCAGTTGCCGGAAATTAGCAATTCAATTCAACTTATCTGAGTTTCTCACTTCAGCTACCCCTTGAAACACTGCTAGTTGGGGAGTTGGACGTGCATATATTTCGTCGTCATAATTGTGCAAGCAAATAAAATAGTCGGATGTTTAAATTTTTAGTAATTTACAATATTAAAAAAATATTACATTGAAAATTAATTTAAAATGGTTGTTATTAAATATTTCGTATAAACCACTTCATTTGAGACGTACCACTATTAAAGTGGTAGTCTGGTAACTTAATTAAACTTAATTTTTCATGTATTTTTTTGGAGGGCGTTTTGTTGTAGGAAAATAAAAATGAATCGTTTTGGAAATTAAGGATGTTTTTATTTACATATTCAAGACACAGAAAAATTTTTTTTTGAAAAAAATTAATAGTTTATTATTATTATTGGAAGTTCGCACCTCGAAAAAAAAGCGCGTGGGTGGCCCGGGTGATTTTGGCTCTTGATGTTATCTGAAATCAAAAATTCTTAATCTAAAGACATGTCATTCTCGTCGGAACTACCGAGACACTTTTTTTACCCCTAACTTTTTATTTTATAACCCCTTCTTTGCTGACTTTTTTTTTCAAAGTCCGCCATTTTGTTATTTATCCATGAAATTTAATGTCTGTTTTCTAGTATTTTATATGAATTACATGTTTCGCCTGTCTAAGGCTTAATTAAAACATTTGATAATCCCTAAGATTGGCAAGACATATCGTTTATATTTATACTATTATTAGATACACAGACGTTTCCATAAACTTAAATTATTAAAAATAGATTTATACACCAGTGTTTGGGAGAGAATATAATAAAATTAAAGGCTTTACTTAGTTTTCTTTTTAACTTTACAATGATGTTATTTACAGATACTTTTTATCTGGTTGCATTGTTCCCGTTATTCCTCCACCATTATCTAACTGACTTAACTAACTAACCATCGCGCAATTTCCCCGGAGGGGTAGGCAAAGAGGATAGATAACCATAATGCTCTGTCTTGGCATGCCTCTCGGGTTTCTTTTACATTCATACATCGTACCATGCACGCACGTTGATTATTCCGACTTCGAATGTGGCCGCCTTTTAGTTTTCATCTGTCGTCCTCGGCCCTTTTTTCCACTCACGCTGTTTGTGTACAACTTTTTAACCATTCTACTCTTATTCATTGGTTCCATATGTCCAAACCGTCTCAGGGATCCTTTTTAAATTTCATCCATGATTCAGTCATCTGCCTTACTTTTCTCTCTTATTTCATCGTTCCGTATTCTATTATGCAACGTAACAATTGAGCGTGTTTCAACGATAAAGGATCTCGGTATTGTTTATGAAAGTAGGCTTACTTTCCATACTCACACCGAGAGAATATGTGGAGTTGCATTGAAAATGTTGGGATTTATTCTCCAAACTGGTAGAGTTTTCAAGAATCCCTATGTTTTGTGAATTTTGTCTAACTCACTGGTCCGGAGCCGGCTCGAGTCTGGATCGGTGATATGGAGTCCCCACGATGCGAGATACTCGCTCATGTTAGAGAGGGTTCAGAAAAGATTTCTGAGGGGCTTTATCCCACTGCATTCCTCTTGGGCACGCTGGGGACTAATAGTTTACAGATAAGAAGGGATGGGTGCACACTTACCCATTTCTTTAGACTTATCAGGGGATTCTTTGAGAATTCCGTCATCTTGGAGGCTATCCATCTTTATGTTCCGGATGGTTATCTTCGACAGCGTCAGCACAGACTGTTTTATCTACCAGCATGCAGAACCAACCTGCCTCTGGTGATGCCGGTGGGGAAAGCAATCAAACTGCTGAACATGATCACTTCGGAGATCGATGTCTTTCATATTCGTGAAAGTACGTTCAGAAAACAAATACTCTTGACTTTGGAGAGTATCTTGTATTCCTAATGTCGAACCATCTCTCATGTGTTCCTGGTATTATATATTTGTTTGAAATATCTTTTGAGAAAATAAACTGATTTGATTTGAATTAGTCGCCCATTATCAATCCTTATTATAACCCTCCACCTCTATACAAAACTCCACCCCTTCTTGTATATTTGTGATCAATTGTTTTATTACATTATTAAAATTGCACATCGAAAAATGTTGGATCACATCCTTAACATATCATTATAGAAATTAACATACTAGTGTTGTTGAAATACGAAGTGTAATTATATTTATTCAGATATATGAATAAACTGACTTGAAGTATGACATCAAGGTTGAGTGTTGACAGTGAAGTTTTGATGAAGAAACAAGAAACTGCAAAGGGACGATATAAGGATCAAAGAACAGTCTCGAATATCATATCTAATATTTACTCGTTCTCCTTCACGTCACAGAACTATGACTAATGGTCCTGAGATAAGTAATAAAGGACTATTACTCGGCAACAGAAGAGGGGGAAGATGTCTACCTTTCATAATAATGTTTCATTTTCTCTCTATCTCATTTATGAGTAAAAGCAAATAGATAATACTACATTTCATTGTTTCTGTGACTTGTTTGTCATCCAAATACGATAAATTTAAACAAATATAAAAAATATATTATACAGAGATTGAATAATGAATTAACTTACCATAGGCCGTCTCCCCAAAGGGGTTGACAGAACAAATGGACTGCCACACTTTTATTTCCTGACATATTTCTCTCGCTTCCTCAACACTCATACATCGTGTCATGCACGTGCGTCGATTTCTCTGACTCCTCGCGTGGCAGACATTCAATATTTGATTAATTTGATCGTTCAACCTTTTCCTCGGTCTTCCTCTATTTCTGGTTCCATTTATATCGTTAACGTATAATGTTTTTACCATTCGTTCTTCATTTATTCGTTCCATATGTCCAAACCATCTTAATGATCCTTTTGATTTAATGATTATTTTGTTCATAACACCATCGTCCGCACCATATTTACTTTTTATATTTTTATTCGACACTCTGTCATACACAGATTTTCCATACATTCGTCTAAGAGATCTCATTTCTACTGCATTTACTCTACTTTCATCCTTCTTTTGCCAGTTCCATGGTTGGTTTCTAAACATATTTTTTATTAGGCTCATTGTTTTTAAATGTGTAATACAAAAACATAAATATTTATCAAGCATTAAATAAAACAAATTTTATATTTATTATAAAGCTAGTAATAGCTTTTTAGACTGCTTACAAATTAGATACACAATTTAAATAAGAGAACCCCCAAGAGAAACACCGCTGTCGAAACTAATTTCCATGTTCATGAATGAGAGAGAACTTCAAGACAGTTTTATAAATGTAATCTGACCCCGAAGTTGTAAATACAATATGACAGGTGGGGCTAATGGTTGTCACTCACCATGTAAAAACTATTGCTTTACAAATAGCGGGGATGTTAAACAAGAAATGTAATGTTTCATACATTTGTATGATAAATACATGATATTAAAATTTAAAAATTGTAATTTAGAAAAAACGTACATTTCAAAAGCCATAAATATATAGAAATAAATAAATATTGCATTTGATTTGGGAATGGGAGCTTCGGAGATTGAATAAAGCCAAAGTATTTAAGGAGAAAGGAGTAAAAGGAGAAATCTGATTATTTATTATGTTTTCACCCGATTTCATCGACTTGGAATGGCATGTTTCGTCCTTCTAAGGCATTTGACAAAGTTTTAGAAGGGCGGAACCTCTTATTCCCATAAAATATAATAAAACTTCTAGAAAACTAACGTTTTCATTCGTATTAAATATTATATTATAAGTTTAATCCATTCTTTTGGCCGAAACACTGTGATACTTTAATATTATAAACTTGTTAAATTAAAAACTTTGTTGTATGTATCACAATTGTATTTGTTTTTTTTTATTTTTCATCAACCTATGTAGACATCATCATTATTGTAACACCTGATGATGACAACATAGGTTGACGAAATAGCTATCGCGTAAAATAAAAATACCATTGTGATACATAAACCAAAGTTTTTTAATTTAAGGATTATTTGCATCTCAAGAGACGAAGATGCAAATTGGAAACATAATGTGGTGATTGAGGTGTTTGAAGGACTTATGACCCGTCATTGTTTGGGTTAAGCGCACGCTTAATGTAATACGACATTCCCCATTCCACCTTCCTTACGGCCACCATGTCTGACGAATTTTTGGAAATTGTATACATGTTAATATGTAACACCAAACTTTACATGTTAGTTTCAATCTACACACTAGCGCCAATTATGAAGATGGGATTTTAAGCATTAAGTAGAAGATCTTTTTATTAACGCAACGTGAAAGGCTACCGCCATTAACGTATTGCTAAATAACGCCTGGAGATGCTACTCCAATTGATATGCTATAACTTGGACCAGTTTTTATTTTTACAACATTTTGAATGTATACAAATACTTGTAGACGAATACTGGATTTTACCCATTGCGGGTTATCAATTCATCATTTTTAATTTTACAAGTTTATTATATTATACTCGTATACGCGGGATATGTTCTTCTATATAACAAGTTTATTGTACTAACAAGTTAATACGGGATAGAGGAGAGGGTGGAGGGTTTGAACACGAGGAGCCTTTGAACAGGCAAAATATTTTGTAGAAATATCTATTTTTCATACATTTGATTATTTTTTCCTAATGGCAACATGTCTATGGCTGTCACTGACAGGGGAACCCGATTTTGAATCCAGTTGACTTGTAGGTGTGATCGTTGACAGTTGTGAAATTTGTTAGAATAAAACCAAGTTGTTTAAAGTACTTTTCTCACTCTCACAAGAAACTCACTTTTTAATACTTAATCTGAAAAGTTTTTGAAAAATGACACCCTGGAGAGGTTTTGAACAATGTATTTGAGGAGCCTTTGAAAGCTGTTCAAAACCTCCTCAAAATGTTCATTACCTCTACATATTATTTTTAAACTGCCTCAACCTAGTGTCAGCGGGGGTACAGCCCGTGCAATTTTTTTTATTAAATTTCCTTGTTCAAATTTTTTATTATTTAATATGCGTTAAATTGAGTATTTTTGTGTTTTTTTTAAATATTGATATTAAAAAGATTATTTGAAGACATTAATGATTTTTTCTTATATTTGATATTTTTGTCCATGTTTTATATCTAAAGAAACACGCTATTTATGGGTCGTTCAAAGCTACCCCAGGTTGGGGTAGGTTTGAAAAAAATTCGACCTTGTGTAGAAAGCCGTAAACGTTAAACATATATATATTTTTAATACCTTTAATTTATTTAAAAACTGTTGACCACGTCCGTGGCTAGTATTTGTAATAAAAATAATATTTTAAATTTCATATTTTATCTACAATATTTCAGAAGATATTAATATTTTTCAAACCCTCCACCCTCTCCCCTACTCTATGTGTACTTTGAATTATTATTAATCTAGTTAAGAATCTAATATCAATATATAATTAGTATTATAATATTTTATGTTAGATTCTGAATAACGAATTTCATCCAAACTTTAAACTCGAGAAGATCAAGTTTGGTTTCTTATGAAACTGCATTGCTTCATAACGATTCATATTATATGCATATTCTAACTATGATAATAAAAGGAATGCATACTTTATGTCATATCCTGGTTTTCATATAATATAGATTGACGTTTTTGCGGCCATAACACAATTGCGAGCCAACTTTTCTACAGAAAACTTCAATAGAAATCGATTATTTTATGATAGTTTTATCTGGAAATATTCCAGTATTTTCCAGAGACCTGGAAGTTACGCTCCGAATTTCCATACAATCTGAACTCCGCGTGTAATGTACTATAACGTACACGGAGTGGATAAGATGGGTTGCTGCTCCCATTGGGGAGGATGCCTAAAATATTGCAGCGAGAGAAAAAAATATTCCGTTTTGACACAAAATTTATATTCTATCACTGCAATGAACAAAGCTACCTTAAATTATTATATTTCTCAGACATTTAATCTCGTTGCAAAATATTGTCTTTATGTTATCTTGCAGCATATTGTATGTGATAACAATATTTTTATATCATTTTGTAGAAGAACATAAGACTCCATACAAATAAAAATTTGCAATTTAATTATTAAAATAACACTTTCGAACCATTTAACCCATTGCAAAACAAAGCCGGCGAATCGCCGTCCAAGGTCAATTTGTCACTGACTCATAAAGCCGGCGATTCGCCGGTTTGTTTTTGAAGTGATTTTTTTTTACATTAAAACTGAATGACAATAACTTTATTCATAAAAATGACATAAATAAGTATATTTCGGTTACTGATTTCGTAATAAAATGTAATAATCACAATTTATTTCACATTATTTATTACAAAATATTACGATATTATGTGCTAAATTAAAAAACGGTGGATTCGTGGAACATAAATTAAATAGACAATATGTGCACCATATAAAAAGAAAATTTTGTGTTAAATTATTATTATTTTGTTATTTTATTTTATATCATTGTATTTTATATTATTTGTTTTAGATTTATTTTGTGGGTGTTGGACGATCGAAGTGTGCGTGGGAGATGCCTATTGGTGGCGATGACGTTCGCAACCCATCACACCGCGTCTCCCGCTGGGCGAAAAGAGAAGGATGGAGTGCCGCATCAGTAAAAGTGTGACAGTCCATTCTTTCTGCCTACTATTTCGGGGAGACGGCGTGATGGTTAGTTAGTTAGTTAATTTATAAGCCTAATAGACTCCAAAGACAACAAAATAAAATAATAAAATTAGCATATAACATTAACTTACCCCAACCATACAAGTTTACGGACAAACAAAACAAATGAACATATCAGACCTGACTTAATATGAGACCTTAAAAATTGTACACAGAGTGACCATGGAAAAGACAACAGACAGCAGCTACAAATTAACTAAAAATTCAGATATACACAGACACTGGACCAGGAACTGTGACAGATATCACTTACCGAATGCACGAATTAAGACAGGACAATCAAGGATATTGAACAATAGACTGAAACTTTACAATGAACTACCAAAAGACACAAGGAGTCTCACTACAACTCAATATAAAATATATCTGAAACAATACGTAATTAAAAGTAAGATCTTAAAATGTATCCATATAACCCAATTGCTCTTTTTTGAAATAAATTAAAAAATATATATTTATAAAAAAAAAAAATAATAATAAAAAAAGCTAATCATAATGGACTGACACACTATTATTTCTTGACATATTTTATTAGCTTCATGCACTTGCCTCGATTAATGTCTCAACCTGCCTGATGACACCGGCGGTAAGAGCAATTAGTCTGCTAAACGCGGTCTCATCGAAAATCAACGTCTTTCAACTAACTAACTTACTAATGGCCTGTCACACTTTAACCGATGCGGCACTACATTCTTCTCTTTCCGCCCCCGCGAGAGACGCGGTGTGATGGGTTTCAAACCTCATCGCCACCAATAGGCATCTTCCGCGCACATTTCGATCGTCCACAAAATAAATCTAAAACAAATAATATAAAATACAATGATATAAAATAAAATAAGAAAATAAAAATAATATAAGACAAAATATTATATTACATGGTGCGCATGTCGTCAGCTAGAAGATCTGTACTTTAGTGTTTATTTAAGTAACTAACTAACCATCACGCCGTCTCCCAAGGGTAGGCAGAAAGAATGGACTGTCACACTTTAACCGATGCGGCACTCAATCCTTCCCTTTTCGCCCCGCGGGAGACACGGTGTGATGGGTTGCGAACCTCATCGCCGCCAATAGGCATCTCCCGCGCACACTTCGATCGTCCAACATCCACAAAATAGATCTAAAACAAATAATATAAAATACAATAATATATAATAAAATAACAAAATAAAATAATAATAATAATAAATAACAAAAAAAATATAGCATGTAGATTGGATTGGAGTGACATCTCCAGGCGGTTTCTAGCAATGCGCTAAATGGCGGTAGCCTTTCACATTGCGTTAAAAAGATCTTCTGCTTAATGCTTTAAATACAATCTTCATAGATGGCGTTAGTGTGTAGATTGAATAAACTACCATGCATGTGGTGTTGCAGATTAACCTATATACAACTTCCAAAAAATTGTCAGACATGGTGGTTATAAGAAAAAAAATGTGGAGTGGGGAATGGTGGAATTTGTGTTTATTTCATTTATATATTATATTTTTAAATATACGAGTATATTCTTCGTATGCAATATACCTTTAAATGACTGTAATAAGGTACCCAAAGCATACAACTCTAGCAAGAACTTCAAATTATTATCAAATTTTGAATTCATATACGAATTCATAAACGTCATATACGTCTTTCATATTAGTGAAATTACTTAACAAGTGACAAGTTACACGAATTTTCCAAAGAACCTAAAAACATAAAGAAAGTAACAACCATGAAAATTTAAGCAAAGAAAATTGTAACAGGTGTAATCTAGTACTGTATGATTAGCAGAGACTTTCACAGTGCATTAATAAAGATTTTCTGCTTAATGCTTCCCAATATTAATATATGACGCTAATTTAGAGTGAAGATAGGCGCAGCGTTCTAGCATAAATACAACAAAAAAAATTGTCAGACGTGGTGGTCGTAAGAAGGGCGAATGGGAAATGTTGTTAAACATAATTCGATCGTTCAACGCAACCAATGACAGGTCATAAGTCCTGTAAGCGCCTCGGCCAACCACATTATGTTCCCAGACAACAATTTACATCTTTGTCTCTATTGAGATAAAATTAATCCTTATAAGAAAGAAAATAGTTTTTGATGAAATTAAATTAAATTCTTCATACAAAATATCAATATTGATTCATTCACATAAACGATTCCATATCGGGTTTTACATAATTATTCAAAAAACAATAAACATGAGCACATTGAATTTGTTATTTTAATACCCGTATATAAAGAAAAGAAAAATGAATTATATAGATATAGAGTTGTAAATGATGAATTATAATCGTTTATATTATTATACGGTCTTTTAAAACAATAAAAATTAGAACATTAATATTATTAACAATTTAAAATAATATAGGAATATGTTTAAAAATACTTGTAGATATAGTAATTCTTATTCGTTATGCTATTTTAGTCAAAGTTATTTATAAGTAGTAACGGGTTCTAAAAATATTACTTCTGTATAGTGATATTTGAATAGACAATGTTTTTTGAGAACTAAAAATATGCTGAACGTGGTTTTATTATATTTTTTTTAAAAAACTGTATTGTCTGTACCTTGGAAGTAGGTAGAATGTAGGATCCATTGAAATGGAAAAACAATAAGTATAATCGACAGCCGCATACATCAAGCAAGGCTTATGTATGTATAACAAAAAATCTAAGATTTTCAAACCAAAAATAGCTTACTAAAGCGTACAAGGTGTTTTTTTAGAGGTTTGGTTTTTAAACTGGCAACATTGTTTTCACGGACTCTTAATTTGATAGTTGACAGTTGATTTGTAGTTAATACGTTTTGCCATTCAACCACAAATAGACTCACGTCAGAACAAAGCTTGAAAATTCTGCAAATTCATTTTGAAAATCATGGTTCGGATAGCCAAACTTATCGTACACATCGTCCATTTTACGGTCAACATAATCGTCCGTCCGAGGAAGTTATTCGGAAGACCATGGATCGTTTTCGCACCACTTTCACACTCTACTGGATAATACGCATCCATTAAGACGAAATTGTGAAAAATTGGACTTCACGATTGCCCTTCATTCGAGCTAGCCGTGGCGCTCATATGCCCGAAATCATATGTAAACAATAATGACATGACATTAACTATTAATTAAAGCCAATTTCATGGACATTTACATTATTTTAATGTGTTTTGAACATTCCGAATGTATAAAAATACTTGTAGACAAAAACTGGATTTTATCCCATTGCGGGTCAGTCATTTTTAAGGAGTAATTTTATCTCAATAGAGACGAAGATGTTAATTTTTTAATTTTTTGAAAGTTTTATTTCATTTATTTGTTTAATTAGACACACTTTTTTGGAAACATAGTATGGTGGTCGTCTTACAGGACTTATGACCTGCCATTGGTTGGGTTAAGCGATAGCTTTATGTAATACAACTTCCCCATTTCGCCCTTCTTACGAACACCACGTGTGACAATTATTTTTTGGAAGATGTACTCGTATAGTATATGTGATCGTATAGTACGTATAGTATATCGTATAGTACTACGATGTTGTGAAACATTTCACATATTTTAGTTCAATCTTTACTAGCGCCATCTATTAAGCTCTAGATTGAACTTAAATATGTAAAATGCTTCTCAACATAGTAGCATATATACATCTTTCAAAAAATAATTGTCAGACGTGGTGGTCGTATGAAAAGTAGATTGGGGAATGTTGTATTACATTAAGCGATCGCTTAACCCAATCAATGACAGGACAAAAGTCCTGTAAACGCCTCGACCACCATATTCTGTTTCCAAATAATTGACATCTTCGTCTCTATTGAGATACAATTAATTCTTAATGATTAACCCGTAATTAGTAAAATCCAGTTTTTGTCTACAAGTATTTGTATACATTAAAATAAACAAAATGTGATTAGATTTGATAATTCATTAGACAGGCGAAATATGTCGTTTACATTTAATGTAATTAAATGTCTTCTATAAAAAAACAGACGTTTTCATTCGTATTAATTATTGTATATATATATAAACTTAGTTATGTTAGTATGATCTCGGGGTATATGTACATATCTATCTATGTTTGTAGGCTCACGTAATCTGTAAGAAGCCCAAAAACTTTTTTTCATTAACTTCTTAATCCTCCTTTATCGTTCGACTTTTGGAAATTGGATCTATTTCCTTCGCCTAGAATTAGCATCAATGCCTTTCAATGAACCACCGAATGCTTAAAACTTGATTAGAAAGTTCTATATAGTTAGTTTTATACAATAAAAGGATAAGCACTTTTCATGGTGTTATATATAATTTATCGATTTTCTTCTTCTTTTTGTGTCCTGTCAGGTCTCCCCAACGTTGACTATCAGCCTTAGTGATGACCTGGGGAAAAATATCCAGAGTGGTATCCCCTTGCCTTCTCTTGAGGATTTTCTGTCGGGATTACCTTCCCTTAGCTGGGTGTATCCAGTTTTATAGCGCTGAAAGATCGCCATTCGTCCTTTTTCAATCTGCTATGGCACTAAGTAATATGTGCCACATTGCCCGGGGCTCGCGGGGTCTTTAAAAATACCTCTCATGGACGCTAGAGTTGGACTTGATAGTAGTGTTGCTGTTGTAAATGGAACATGGCGCCTTACGACATTTTGTAGAGGAATGCTTCCCAGCAAAACATACCCCATCGTAGCCCTACTATCCTTTTGGACCCCATTATCGATTTTTTAATTGCATGTATATTTTTATACAGTGTAAAATATTGTTATAAAGATCAAAAAAAAGTTAATCATGAAATGCGATAAATTTGAGAATCAAGCGGGCGATCGTTTATATACGCGAGTAAATGTACCGGAATATGGTAATTAAGACAATTGAAATAGTTTACAATAGTTTCTGGGTAGTTGCTAACTACAGTGAAGCATTACTTGGAATTAATTAACAAATTTTAAGACAAATAATAATGCTTATAGATAAAAATAAGGGAAATATGTAGAGAAATTAAATTTAAAAAAACATTTAAAATTACTTTATTTTTGAGTTAGAAGCGCCGACCGGTTTCACTCAGTAACGAGCTTTATCAGGGCTATACACAAACTAAACTTAAAAATAAACAATAAATATGTTGAACCACTAAGTATTGGTACAACAATAAAACAAAAAATAATAAAATAAACAAACAAATCATCACATCGTTTTCCCGTAGGGGAAGGCAGAGAGAATGGACCGCCACACTTATCCTGGCACACCTCTCAAGATTCCTCCACATTCATACAGCGAGTCATACACGCACGTTGATTCTTCCGACTTCTCACATAAACAAACTTGAAAATTTGATTAATTTGGTCATGCCATGTTTTCCTTGGTCTGCCTCGACTCCGTACTCCATTTACATCATTTACATCAGTTTTTCATCATTGTTCAAGAAACAATAAAAACATAACTAACTAACTAACCATCACGCCGTCTCCCCGAAGGAGTATGCAGAAATAATAGACTGCCACACTTTTCTTTCATGACATATTTTTCTCGCTTTCTCAACATTCATACATCGTGTCATGCACGCGCGTCGAATTCTCTGACGCCTCACGTGGCCGACATTCAATATTTGATTTGAAAAAATTTATGGTGCCACGTTTTCCTCTGTCTTCTTCTATTTCTAGTTCCATTTACATCGTTAACATATAATTTCTTTCTTCATTTCCATGTATCCAAACCATGTTAAACTGCATTCCTCTTGGGCATGCTGGGGACCAATAGTTAACAGATAAGAAGGGATGGGTGCACACTTACCCATTTCTTCAGACTTGTCAGGGGATTTTTTGAGAATTTCGTCATCTTGGAGGCTATCCATCTTTATGTTCCGGATGGTTATCTTCGACAGCGTCAGCACAGACTGTTATATCCCCCAGCATGCAGAACCAACTCGCCTCTGGTGATGCCGGTGGGGAGAGCAAACTGTTGAACATGATCGCTTCGGAGATCGATGTCTTTCATATTCGTGAAAGTACGTTCAGAAGAAAAATACTCTTGGCTTTGGAGAGTATCTTGTATTCCTAATGTCGAACCATCTCTCATGCGTTCCTGGTATTATATATTTATTATATTTTACCTGTTCTCAATAGATGTCTTAAACTTTAAAAATTGTTTGGAATATCTTTTGAGAAAATAAACTGATTTGATTTGATTAATGATCCTTTCATTATTTTGTTCATAACACCATTATTCGCACCGCATTCACTTCTTATATTTTCATTCGACACTCTATCATACACAGAGTATGCACACATTCGTCTAAGAGATCCCATCTATTAAATAAAATTATTGTTTGTAAAATATATTAAGTCATGTTTAATATGTACTAAAAACTGCAGTAAACTTTGGCAAATATTTTATTCGACATTATTTCATTTCAATGGCATCGTCTTTTCAACTTGAAGAGCGAACAGTTTTAAAATTTGATTAATTCGTCCATCCAAGTTTCCTACACCTACGCTAGTCTCAAACTTGAATTCCTTTCCCATACAACACTTGCCTCGTAATTCCACAATTCTTTCTTTTCTCATTTCTCATTCGCCCCACACTGTGCCAACTTCCAGCAAAGTTTAACACTATTACGCAAGCTATTCCGACCCTAAGAAAGCACCCTTTATCGCGCGGCTCCAGGCTTTGAAGAAAGGGATTAGAAATTAACCTATTAGCATTACATATTTCTTGAGCCCTTATCGTGAGTATGGTGGGCAATGCAGCTGAAAATAAGAAGGCTTAATTAATCATCAGATCTGCATAATTTTTCAATAAAATTGCCAACTAAGCAAAATTCTTGAGTAGAAGGAAAAATACTTTTATCAAGATTTTTATAATATTATTTAAAATTCGTTACCTTTGTTTAGATTGTATTCATACATTTAAATAGTTTAAGGTAATACTTTCCTATATTCTCGAGTTTGTCCCTTGATTATTTTCAACAATGTATTGGCCCGCGACAATGTCTTTAATTACCGTATTCTGTTCCTTTAATTTTTTTTAGAAACAACATCGTGTTTGATTTTCGCTACATTTGATAATGCCCTATACTAATGAAACATGTCCTTCATATATATATTAAAATTAAATTCTAGAAAACAGACGTGTAAAATCGTAATAATTATACAAATATCGGTTTAAATAAAATTTTCTTTTAATAAACTTTAGACGTTAACTCTGTGGAATTTCATAATGACCGATATTATATACCTTTTTTAATATATATATATTTTTTACTAATCTTAAGTTTCTGTTATGATTCTTATGAAGCAAAGACACCTGTATTTTACTTATGAATTGAAAGAAAGCCAATTATATTATAAAGAATTAACCGTTTCTTCTCACATCAGGTAATAACCACATGATACTGGGAATATATAGATATAGATTTGAATATTAATTGATTTGAGAAAACATCTGTTTTCTAGAAGTTTTATTACAATTTAAGTAAAAAACACGTTTCGTTTGTCTACAGCATAATACAATATAGCAAAAATCAAACTTGTTGTTTTTTTTAAACACGAGATAAAGGAGTAGAATACGGGAATTAAAGTAACAGACATGGTTTAATATACTGTTGAAAATAAAATGAGGGATATCAGTTTCTCCCAGTCCTATTCGACGCAGTCAGCCCATAATTTTCTTTGGGCCGCATCCATCTGGACGTAATCTTCAGGGCTCTGCCCTATAGCATTATTTCTACATGGCCAGTCCATAGTAGAGGTTGAGACTATCAGAATCTCATAATTATTTTGAGTTCTAGATTGAATAGAAGTATTGATTAAAACAAACAAACAAACCATCACGCCTTTTCCCTGCAGGAGTAAGCAGAGATATTGGAACGCCACACTACTCTATTTTGACACACCTCTCTAGTTTCCTCCACATTCGAACAACGAGTTATACACGCACGTCAATTCTTCCGACTTCTAACATTAGCAAACTTAAAAATTTTATTAATTTGATAATGTCATATTTTCCTCGGTCTAATTTGACTCCGTACTCCATTGACATAGTTGAAGTATATTTTTTTTAGGATGAGAGCAGAATAAATGAGGCCGCCAGGGCAAGAGTGGTCTAACCCCAAATTTAGACAATGGAGATAAATGCGATTGAAAATTTGACGTTTTTTCCCCATTTTTTTTTTAAACTATATGGGTTAGAGTCTTCTTTAGTGAACAACCTTGTTTGTTTGGTGAATGTCTTTAGAATAGTATTTGAAATATTGGGAAATATAAATTTTAAGGATATTTTTTGATGGTTACTTATAATAAACCACATTTGACTCCATATATTTTGATTTTTTGTCAGAGAAAAATAAGTATTTATGGCGATATCTATGTTTCCACTTGGAAATGGTGGTTAGATTAATTTTTCTTTTATAGTAGGTCACTAATAGGTGTGGGTTAGACCAGTAACTCAATTTTTCAAAAAATGTTGGTTAGACCACTCTTGTCCTAGTGGCCTCAAATGCGGTAGAGATGAGTTCACTAAGACGTATGTACGGTAGAACGACTTACGACAGAATCTCAAATACTGATATAAGAAAGGAATCTAGAGCGGAAGAAGGTATTATGGACAAAATTTAGAAAGAATCGCTGCGTTGGTTCAGATGGGCATGAAGCTCGTGAATGGAGAAAGAATGGTTTAAAAAAGTATCGATCAACCTTTGTAACTTATGCTCTATTTATTATTCTTCTTCTTCTGATTGTAGATCTTGCGATCTGTTTATGCAGGATATGAACTTTCTTCCTGTGATGAAGACGACCAGCCTTCTCTCCATCTCTTTGGTGGTCGTCGGCCCTCTGGAGTCTCGTGCATCACGATATTAGGAATTCTTGCTGGATCCATTCTCTCGATGTGGTCCCCCCAGAATCGTCTACTCTGCCTACTCCATTTCACTATGTCTTCAATTTTGCAAGATTTGAGAATTTCGTCATTGGGTATCCTATCTCTAAGGGTTCTCCCCACAATATGTCGCAAGGTTCTCATTTCTTCTACTCTTAAGAGATGTTTGGTTCTGACAGTGTCTGTTTTTGCTTCGATTCCGTATGTCTATGCTGTATTCAATGTGAACAAATACACATTTAAAAACAAAAAAATAACGTTTGTAAACAAGTTTTCCATAATGTAAAAATTGATTAAAATTTAACGAGTTTTAAAAAAAGGTATTCCTGGCATATCGGCAGGAAGAATTATTCAAAGTTAAAAGTTTTAAAGTTCACGAAAAAATAAATGTTCGCTCTCCACCAAATTGCGAACCTTTTAGAGAAGTACATTCTTGTCAAACCGGATTTCATTTCATTAAAAGCAAAATTAAGGGGGGCAAATAATTTATGAAACTGTTCGTCGGATTGACAAATTGTTTGTTCACCGATATGAGAAAGGTTGGGAATGGAATAAATCTCCAGCGAGTAAGAAAAATTCTTATTTGTTAAGATCAAAGAAAACAAATTTGCTTATACGAATAGGAACAAAGCTCCAAAAGACGAAATATTTACTCTAATAAAACAAGACGAAAAAAGTTGCTTGTGTCTTTTTGAATATCTGGAATAATACTTTGTCATGCAATTTTGTATGGGAATATTTGACATGTATAAGTTCATTTATAAACTGTTAACATAAATCTCGGCGGTACAATAAAACAAATATAAAACTTGATAATCCATTGTGTACAGGGATGCATGGAGCTGACAAAAATAATGACAGTAGAATAAATGCAGTAAAAATTAGAGCGCATAGCACAATGTCTAGTAAACCTAACCTTGGAATTGAAATAGCAACGCTGTAAACATTTCCCTTTTATATTTTGAATAATTATTCTATATTCGCCACACTTTGTGTTGTAGATGTTTTATTTTTTTTATATACACTTTGTATATGCAACACTTACATTGTAAAAAAAAATTACATAGACATGTTTCGGACAACCAGTCCTTCTTCAGTGATACATATTTATTTATTTATTTATTTTGACATAAACGCCGCAAGGGCTTTTACAAAAATGACATGTATAGTTACAAAGATACATATTAAAAATATTATAAAATTGTTTACATGATCTGACAAATGTTATTTGGGATCATGTAAACAATTTTATAATATTTTGAATATGTATATTTATAATCTGACAGATGTTTAAAAGATTTATTTTGGATCATGTATACAATTTTATAATATTATATTTTAAAAGTGTATCTTTATAATATGTATCACTGGAGAAGGACTGGTTGTCCGAAACATGTCTATGTAATTGAATTTTTTTTAATGTATGTGTTGTATATACAAAGTATATAAAAAAGAGAAAGAAAAATAT
Organism: Lepidostoma basale; assembly: GCA_022606425.2. NCBI lineage: Eukaryota > Metazoa > Arthropoda > Insecta > Trichoptera > Lepidostomatidae > Lepidostoma > Lepidostoma basale. Next base: position 6,497 of record JAHDVF020000264.1, on the reverse strand, counting down.
TAAAAAAAAAAAAAAAAAATATCAACCACGACATGTTTCATCTCCTGGCGTAACTGGTATATGATAATTAAATAAATAAATATATATCTCTCAGTTATATAAAATAATTAAATAGAAACATGTTTTTTTACCTCCTCCACTTTATCTTGTAGTGCCAACCCTCATGTATGGAAGTGAAGTTTGAAGCTGGCAAAATAAGAATGAAAGCAGGATAAACGCCGTAGAAATGAGATCACGAAGAAGAATGTGCGTGAAAACGTTGTATGATAGAATACCGAACGATTAAATAAGAAATAAATGTAAGGAAGATGACTGCATCATGAATAAAATTTAAAAAGGATCCCTGTAATGGTTTGGACATACGGAACGAATGGATAAGAGTAGAATGGTTAAAAAGTTATACACAAGCAGCGTGAGTGGAAAAAGAAGCCGAGGACGACCGAGGAAAACATGGCATGACCAAATTAAACAATTACTAAAAGGTGGCCACATTCGAAGTCGGAATAATCGACGTGCGTGCATGGTACGATGTATGAATGTAGAGGAAGCCCGAGAGGTATGCCAGGACAGGCCATTGTGGCGATCCATCCTCTCTGCCTACCCCTCCGGGGAAATGGCGTGATGGTTAGTTCGTTAGTTAGTCTACAGCGACCGGTTTCGCCAAGCTCGCTGGCATGGACCAGTGAGCCGAGTCGATGCCCATAAACCTGGCGAAACCGGTTGCTATCGAAATAAAGACAAAAATGAAAGTAGTTGGAAAACATCGTTTTATTCAATTATTATGTTATTATTTAATAAAACTGAGAAATATGTATTTATTTAACTGTATAAAATATATAATACTTGTATTTATTAGTTAGAAAGTTTCAATCCTGGGAATGGTTTGCAGTAAATTCTTCTATTCTTCTCTTCCATTCTTCCCTGTCTTGTGCGGCTCTTTTGAAATCTGAATGTGATGAGCAGCGCACGTCCATCAACTAGTCCTCCAGGTACTCTCGGCGTGGGCGTCCCCTAGAGTTTGTCCCCTCGGTCATACCCTCCATTATGGCATGCAAGAGACCTTCTTGACGTATTACGTGGCCGATCCACCTTGAACGCCTTTCGGACAAGGTCCTGAGCAGGTGTCTTCCTCCTTCGATTCCTTGAAGAACTTCGTCATTCGTGATGTGGTCTCTCCAGGAAATTCCTAATAGTCTTCTATAGGACCACATCTCAAAAGCCTCTAGTCTCCGCTTATCTCTTTCGGATAGACACCATGTTTCGCAGCCGTTCATCAAGATACTCCAAACATTGGTCTTGATGAGGAGTATTCTCAATTTTAGGTCTATATTATTAATTTTGATTCTATTATTTTCGACCTTTTATTAAATGCAAGCCTAGCCTGATGTATACGGCTGTCGACCTCGCTCTTAGACCGACCTTCCCATGTTATTTTGCTCCCGAGGTAGACAAACTCCTTGGTGTTCTTTAGTGGAACTCCTGACATCACTTCTTTCATCTGATGTTGCGTTTGGCCTTTCGGCCGTTTGTATTTAGGAAGACAAGATACTCTCTATAGCCAAGAGTATTTGTCTTCTGAACGTACTTCACTAATATGAAAGATGTCGATCTCCAAAGCGATATGTTCAGCAGTTTGATTGCTCTTCCCACTGGTATCCTCATGATATTTGGGATCCTTCTGAGATAGATTATTTTTTAGTTTCATATCGTTATTTTATTTTTGTTAAACCGGTTTGTGTCAAAGTGAGTCGTCTAAATATTTTTCGTTTGTTATGTCTCATTTGTGTAAAAAACTAACTAAACATCACGCCGTCCCCCCGAAAGTGTAGGCAGAAAGAATAGACTGGCAAACTTTTCTTTCCTGACCTATTTCTATCGATTCCTCTACATTCATACATCTTGTCATGCACGCGCGTCGATTTTTCTGACTCCTCTCATGGCCGACATTCAATATTTGATTTATTTGATCGTGCCACGTTTTCCTCGGTCTTCCTCTATTTCTGGTATCATTTACATCGTTAACATATAATTTTTTTACCATTCTTTCTTCATTCATTCTTTCCATATGTCCAAACCATCTTAATGATCCTTTCATTATTTTGTTCATAACACCATCATTCGCACCATATTCATGTCTTATATTTTCATTCGACACTCTATCATACACCGAGTATCAACACATTCGTCTAAGAGATCTCATTTCTACTGAATTTATTCCACTTTCATCCTTGATTTGCCAGTTCCATGCTTCGCTTATATACGTAAGGAATTCTTTTTGTGGATGAAATTGAAAAACCACAATTTGCTGATAAAATGAAAAATCACAATTTGCTTATTTGTGTATAATAAAAATAAATAAATAAACAAATCACCAGAGGCAGGTTGGTTTTGCATATCGGGAGATAAAGCAAATTCCGCTGACGCTGTTGAAGATAACTATCCGGAACATAAATATGGATACCCTTCAAGATGAATGAATTCTCAAGGATGTCCAAAATAAATCCCTTATTTTTTAAATAAAAACTCTTTTTCGAATAAAGTTTGAAGCAGGCATAGAATTTTTAATTAGTTATTTGTTGAACATTTACGTGAAGCTCCACATTAAATAGATTATACAAATTTGTAGGTTAAATGCATGACCCACATAAGTGGACTTCGACTGCTGAACCAGCATATTTCATGGTGAAATATATTTAACGAATAACCGAAAATGCCGGACTTAGGACCTACTTATCGCAATGATGACATACATTGCATAGGCAAAAGTGATGATTCAGGGCCCGGATTTATTCACAAAGGTCACTAGGTCATTAGAGCAGAGCATCGTGTGCAAAGGGAAGCAAAGCATTAGAAAGCGGTACTTCCGACCACCCAATACGTCAGTCAGTATTACGGCTTCTAACAGACACGAGTCTACGTTAATAAGTCTACGCCACGAGGGATCCTGGACTCCCTCCCGTGCCGACCTACGAAGCCACGCTTTTACATCATTCCTTCTTGTGACTTCTAACAGACACGAGTCTACGCCGTCAAGTCTACGTACAAAGAACCTCCGACTCACCCACCGAGATACGCTACTATCTACACTGCTACGCCACGTAACTTCCGACGAGCCTTCGCCCCAGCTGACCGACGCTACCGCCCAGCGTGTCATCATCCTCTACTGCTCACCGCCCGGACTCCGCCCCACTGCTATCGACGTCCAGGTGCACGCTCCATTACGATAACATACCATATTACTGTTAACGTATGATTACTTGTGATCTGCAATTAACGCTGAAACTTCCACTGCTTTTAACTCTCACCACATCCCCCAAAAGTTAAACGTTACGTGCTACAATCCACTGGAATTGGAGAATATTGTTGAAATATCAAAGCATTTCCGCCAAATTTTTAGATTAGTTGATTGATATGATTATTATTATTTTTCTTCATCTTCTCCTCTCTGGTTCTACAGTGCTGAGTGGACCTCGTCTGCTCCAAAAAGTATTTCCAGCTAACTTTATCCTGAACCCTCGACTTCCTTTTATCAGTTCTGACTCTTATCAATTGCAAGTCCTTCAGAACATCGTCCAGAAGCAGCGGTCTTTCCACGTTGAATTTTTTCTCTGGTCTTGTAGATGTCAATTGTACGGGTATTGACAACTTTTCCATGTGCACCAAAATTTTTAATTCACCTCATTGCACCAGATGAGGAGAATTTGAAATTTTAACCCACCTCACATTTTAAAATTAACGTTACTTCTAGTCGCATTCAATCTCTTTCGATTTCCCTGATTTTCTGGAATGAAATCACGCAAAGAGGAAACTCTGGAAAAATAGGTTCTCTCATTAATCGCACCGGAAATAAGAACGAAATTGGGTGCTTTCATTCAGATTTCAAATCAATATATATTTTGAATATGAAGATTTCAGATTCGAATAAATTCTTGTGATCATCTTTTGATATCCAATTTGTATACCTTATTACGAATATTGATGAAAAAATTCTTCACAAATACTTAATATTAACTAATACACATGTATTTTTACTAATGATACCTTAATTTTACGTAGTTTATGTGAATGTTTTATGGAATTTCTCGCATTGCATTTACTTCGCCTCGAAAGACCGCCAAAGAGATGGATGGATAGCTAAAAATCAACCTTCTACGATAGGCCAACCTGACTACAGAAACAGACCAAAGATCTTAAAGATGTATTTACTTAATATGTGTAACATGTTTTCAATTAATTTATAACATGTACTCGTATATGCAATGACTTTTTATAAAATATAAACTTTCATTGTTTCATTCTGATTTTTTGTTTTAATATTATCTTCGAGCAGCTTTGGCAGCTTGCTGTCATATTTTGGTCATAATTGTGAAACAAAAAAGATGCTGAAACTATTACAGGTATAATAAAAGTGAATTAACAAAACTAACTTTTTTTAAATAGTCCATTGCTTTCGCCGAAACACCATGATACCTTAACATTCGTCTATTTACTACTTTCTTTTTACACTCTCATTCATCAGTTTCAAATCTATAAGATATACGTACGTCTTATAATGACATATGGAATAGAAACGAGAGCTGACACCATCAGAACAAAAAGTCTCTTAAGAACCACAGAAATAAGGGCTCTCCAATCCATTGCAGGAACGACAATCCGAGACAGAATAAGAAATTCTGAAATAAGAAAGATCTGCAATGTGGAAGATGTCGTGCAATGGGGAAGACAGAGAAGACGCTACTGGAGAGATCATGTGGAAAGAGCATGTTCTGAAAGAGTGATAAATATAGCTGCAAATATAGTACAAACAGGAAATAGACCTGCAGGAAGACCACCTAAAATATGGCGAGATAGTTGGACATCCGCATTCCTGGAACAGGCTCCGAGAAATAACAGGACACAGTCTTAAATAAAGCAGAAGAAGAAGATTCCCCAGTGTAGCTTTTTTTAAATATGTCGGTACAGGAGTAGATGCAACACAACTGCCAAATTCGGTTGGTTCCTTTTCCGAATTAGTTTCCTGCTTTATTGTGAAATTAGGTTTTGATAACACAACCATTTCGTAATTTTTAAATAAGTGGGATACGGAAGATTAATGTTTATTCTAATTTTAAAAATTATTTTCCATAGATACGGTTAATTCAATCGGTAATAGAGGTCTGTTGTTTATGTCAATAGAGACATTTTAACTGTTATTGTAGGTTAAAATAAATATTATTACCGTATTGTTCATTGTAGTTTATTTCCTAATGGATATCCATTAAAACTTTATCACTAAAAGCTTACAATTAAGTATAATTCAAATGCTTTTAGGCGATAAAGATAATAAATTTAATTTTAACTAAAAGAACACGTTTTTAAATTTAAAAAAATATATGTGCATAAATTAAATATGAAATTATGTAGATTAAAAAAGTGTGTTATGATATAAACAAAAATCTAATCAGTTTAGTATAGGCATAACAATCATGAATGCTTGGATGAAGGAAGAATGGTTTAAAAAACCTAACTAACTAACTAACCTTACCTAACCTAACCTAACTTAACCATCACGCCGTCTCTCCGAAAGGGGAGTCAGAAATAATGGACTGTCACACTTTAACCGATGCGCCACTACATCCTTCTCTCTTCGCCCCACGGGAGATGCGGTGTGATGGGTTGCGAACATCATCGCCACCAATTGGCATCTCCCGCGCACATTTTGATCGTAAAACAATATAAAATATGCAATATAAAATATAATGATGTACAATAAAATAACAAGATTAATATAATTAAACAAATAATGTTCTTTTTAGGTGGTGCACATATTATCTATTAATTGGTTAAAAAGTATACGTAAATGGTGTGAATGGAGTACGGGGTCGCGGAAGCTCGAGAAAAACTTGAAAAGAAAAGAAAGACATGACCAAATTAACCAAATTTAAAAGGTCGGCTATGTTAGAAGTCGGAAGAATCGGCGTATGGGTATGACTTGCTGTATGAATGTGAAGTAAGCTAGAGACGTGTGTCAGAATAGAGTTGTTTATGGTCTATTCTCTCTGCCTACCCCTTCGGAGAAACGCCGCGATGGTTTGTTGTTGTCCAATAAACTGTAAATAATTATCATTATTGTTTTTTAAAGTATGATGTAAAACACCAAATTTAATATTTAATATGAATGATAACGATTTATTTCATCATTGTGTACGGAAGTGAAGCTTGGAGTTGGCAGAGTAGTTTGAAAGTAGGAGTAGAAATGAGGTCACTAAGAAGGATGTGCGGAAAGAAAATGTATGATAGGATATCTAATGATGAAGCAAGAAAGGAATGTAAAGCGGATGAATGCGTGATTAATAAAATTAAGAAAAGGTCACTAAGATGGTTTGGACATATGGAACGAATGAATTGTTAAAAAGATATATACAAGTAGTGTGAATGGAAAAAGGAGTCGAGGAAGGCCAAGTAAGACATAACTAACTACTAACTAACCATCACGCCGTCTCCCCGAAAGGGTAGGC